>VXBJ01003096.1:25591-91685 GCA_013400055.1 Nycticryphes semicollaris
GACCCCACCACCTCTCTGGGCAGCCTGTTCCAGGGCTCTGCCACCCTCAAAGTGAACAAATTCCTCCTCATGTTTAGATGGAACTTCTGATGTAAGGGTCACCATAATTTCTTCTAATAAGTCCATTACACAATAGGTAGATTTCAGACAGAGAGGACAGGAAGCCCGATTAGATCATCTGCCCTAAGTTCCTTTATGTCACTGGTGCCAATATTTCTCACTATATTTAAGCAGCCCATAANAGATTGCAACGACAACCTCGCAACTTCAAGTGTTTTGTCACAACAGAGTATCATATGATACAGAACTTCTCCTGGAAATGGTACGAGAGCCAGTTTTTCTGAAAAATTGCTGATACGTTTGATGGCTGAGGACCATCCTAGGATAACCGTCTGGTATTAATTACTGTTTTGCTTGCAGATGTAAGCTTTAATTTTGTAACTAAATTTGCATGTCATCAACTGATAAAAGAAGCTACCGCAATGTCTTCTTTAATTAGAGCACGAGATCTGACAGTGTTAGGTAATTCTTCTACGCATGCCTTCCTACACCAAGTGATTAAACTATCATACCTCAGACTATTAAAAAAATTTAATTAGGCATCATAAACTTTGTATAGCACAGTACCTTCCGTTTGCATCATTTTTCATGCCCCTTCAACCTCTTCAATACCTCCACACATCATTTGATACACGGACATAAAAACTGAACTTCATATATTAAGTGGTTCTACCAGTGTCATGTGCAAAATAACTTCTATGCCTGTATTTGATACAACTACTAGTAGTAAAGCCCAGGAGGTTATTCCAATTGCCTTGAACTGATGGTTCACACTGAGGTGATGATCCAAAATAACCCCTAAGCTCTTTTACGTATCATTGCTTCTCAATGCATCAAATACAGATGACAAAATTTTCACATCCAATGACTAATATAACTATCTAACTGAATTTTATTCGATTGGGACCATTTAATTCAGGGAAAAAAAAAAAAGACAGCTTCTAGTTCCATAATTAAAAATAATTTCCTACTGCTAGAGAAAAAAAAAATATAGTACAATAGATCAGCATACATGAAGAGGTTTTAAAACCATCAGGAAGGGAACCAAGTCTACAAAACACCTTTCCATCTTCGCATGCTCATGATAAACAGAGCAGAGCTCTGCCCCCTGAGGAACACAACCACCGGCTCTGTCTTTGCAGCCCCTACTTACAAGCAGTGCACCAGGAACCAGGGGAGCAGAGTGGGCACATCCTGAGCTCTGGAGAGCACGGAAACCAGACAAGGATGCTCCCAACTACAGCACTGGGTAAAATACCACCAATATATCCAGGGAACTCTGTGAGGGAAGTTGTAAATCGCCATTTGTGGGTTTAGGGCATTGTCTTCTATGATATAGGTATGACATGGCTTGTTCAAGAGGAAGGAGAGATGATCTGTCAGTTACTGGACTAAAAGAGAAACCTTGAAAAAAATATGAAAACATTTAGCTTACTGGACAGCTTTAGAATGGTTTGGGTTGGAAGGGACCTTAAAGATCATGGAGTTCCAATCCCCCTGCCATGGGCAGGGACACCTCCCACCAGAACAGGTTGTACAAAGCTCCATCCAGACTCGCCTTGAACCCGTCCAGGGATGGGGCAGCCACAGCTTCTCTGGGCAACCTCTTCCAGTGTCTCACCACCCTCACAGCAAAGAATTTCTTCCTGAGATCTAACATAAATCTCCCCTCTTTCAGTTTGAAACCATTATCCCTCGTCCTATTGCTCTACCCCCTACCAAGAGTCCCTCTCCATCTCTCTTGTAGCCCACTTTAGGGACTGGAAGGGTGCTATAAGGTTTCCTGAACTAGAATCAGTATATATAGTTTTAAACACTTAAAGCTGCTAAAATGCTGCATTACCACCGAAATATTTGTCACTCCCAACAATGCACCTATACCTTGTGGTGGGATAGGTATTTATATGGCACACACTAAGAAGAGGGAGCCGATCTGGGTTTAAAATCTGGTCTTTTTTTGCCACAGTAATTTTGACTCAGATCAGCATATCATTCGAGAAAAATGTACAGCCACATAAATACTTTATGTATTTAATTTCACTTTAAATTTTAAAACTACCTGACGTTCAGATTATTTTTGTAACTACAAAGCTCCTCACTGCTTTGAGAGGAAACTTCTGCCCCTAATCATTATCCACAAGTTACTGGACAAAGTATCTCTGCCCACAGGCTGAGATAAGTCATTTCAGATATTAGAGAATGCCACCAGGTGGATTTAAACTAGCAACACATAAAACCAACTTTTCCCCTTTGCAAAATTGGAGGAAAAAACTTAAACAAACAAGGGAAAAAATGTAACTTTTCTACTTGCAAGGGTTCACACACCAGGAAGGAAAACAATGCCCATCACCAACATGGCTCTGGCGTTGCCAGAATGAAGCCTAGCACAGTGAACGTGCAGGGTCTAACAAAGCCCTCCACAACATTTGCAATGTGAATAACAGCCAAACTAACTTTCTCCCTTGCTCTCTCTGTGAAAACAGATGGTTCATTCAACTTTATTTTAAGAATTCTATTTTCACTGAACCGCAGCTGGATCTGCTATTCAGAGCAGCTGGCTCACATTTCTATGCTTTAATATAATTACCCTTTTATCTCATGAAATTGCACAATATTCATTTAACTCTGTATTGGAAAAGTCTACGAGTGTATTTGGGATATAAATTACAAGATCAAGAGAAGAATCTTTGGCAACAGAATCATTCAATTGAAAACAATTCTGTGTGTGTACTAAACATAATAGCATCTGACACTTGAATGATGGCGGAGGAAAATCATGTAGACTGACATTAAAGAATTAAAAACCACATGACTACTGATGAATAACCTTAATGTTTCTCCTCCTACTCTGTGTATGTTTAAAATGCACACAGTTAAGTGGCACTCTGTTACTCCCGCTCTCTTTCCAGTCAAGGACACTGAAAATTTTGTGGTAAATAACTTAAAAAGTGTTAAATTCACTGCTTAGAGAGGTACAGAAGTATTAAAATGTGTATCATCCAATGATTTCAATAATGAATGCTACATTATTTTATTATGTTTCTTTTTATTTTTTTTAATTGACTGTGCCTGTTGTAAGCCAAACCCAGCAGTTTCTCCAATTCACTTATCTGATCCTGTTCGACTGCACCTTGTAAAAGGGACGGAGATGAGGATTTCCTCTGGTAAGAGAAAAATGTTGCCAATACAAATTATCTCTAGAAATCAAACCACTTCATCAGCTCAAAAACTGAACCATTTCAATAATACTTCTCTCCAGAATGAGATAAACACAGATAGTAGACTGAAAGTTTCAGCATAAAAATATGAATTGTGTAAATGATACAATCTACTGAAAATAAGGCCTTAAAATTCAAAAGATTAAACTGTCGGATTCCACCAGCTCCACTTGTAATACCCAACAGACGAACAGGCACATTCATCACCAGCCAGCTGTGACTCACTCCCTTCCATAACTCTTAGTTGAGCATGTATCCCCCAAAAGTCTGGCCTTAATAGAAGGCTTAAATCCTTAAAAACAGTCTATCCTTCTCTGTTCTGCCAGAATTTGGTTTTGCTTACAAGAGAATAGCAATGTTTCTCGAGGTCCCTGCTTGCAATGTTGGGATCCTAACAGTGTAGACATAATCTGATTACATCAACGGAGCCTCCTCCAGTAAATCTGCTAGGCATGGACAATGGCCCCACGAGGTCTCTGCAAGGATATATGATGCAGATTCAAGAAGCTGTCTTGTGTTAATGAGACCATCCTTTCAAACAATATTAGGTCCACTCTAATTACAACAATTACCTTGAAAAGAAGTACATTAAAACTAATCATATTTACCATGATGGATAATGCCATTCTCTAATAAAGCTTGCCCAAGATGAACACCTTCTTCAGATTTGTGTATCTCTCCAATTTCCAACAGCCAGGACACAAATTCACTGAAATAAAAACAGATGCAAAATACACACTTTAAATATCATACCATCAGATCTACCACATTTCCCTCTCAGTTACTACTGTTTCTTACTAACCTAGTGCTCAAGTCTTAAGCCTAATGTCATACCACTTTTAAAAAACCCCAATCATCTCAACCTATTTATTTTTTTGACATAAAAACATACGGTTTCCCTTGAGATATTTTTTTCTGATCAGGAGTTTTACCTGCCTCAAGTTTACCTTGCACAGGGGTAAATACTTTCCATGTTTTTTTTGGATTTCCTAAACTAGCATTTGACCAGACAGTCAAATATAAGGTAATTCCAGGCATATTTACGGCACCTGCCCAGGGTAGACACGTCATAAAGGCAGTCAAGGGAAGTTATCCTGTCCCTCTACTCTGCCCTGGTGAGGCCCCATTTGGAGTGCTAGTGCTGTGTCCAGTTCTGGTCTCCCCAGTTCCAGAACGACAGGGAACTGCTGAAGAGGGTACAGAAGAAGACCAGAAAGATGATGAGAGGCCTAGAACATCTCTCCTACAAGGAAAGGCTGAGGGATTTGGGTCTTTTTAGTCTGTAGAAGAGAAGACTGAGGGGTCATCTGATCAATGCTTTTAAATAGTTAAAGGATGGGTGCCAGGAGGAAGGGGCCAGTCTTTTCTCAGTGGTGCCCAGTGACAGAACAAGAGGAAATGGGCACAAACTGGAACATAGGAAGTTCCATCTCAACATGAGGAGGAATTTCTTCACTTTGAGGGTGGCATAGCCCTGGCAGAGGCTGCCCAGAGAGGTGGTGGAGTCTCTGGAGACATTCCAAACCTGCCTGGACCAGCTCCTGTGCAACCTGGTCTAGGAAGACCTGCTTTGGCAGGGGGTTGGACTAGATGATCTCCAGAGGTCCATTCCAACCCTATATTCCAACTATATCATTCTGTATTCTGTGATAAATAAATGCAGAACTTAATCACAGTATGATACAACAGTGCCCCTGTTACTTCCAAGGTAGAGATAAAATGCATTAAACAAGTTGAGAATTATTTCTTTAAAGAAACTACTTTAATTGACGCATTTTCACATTTTCAATATGCCTTTGCAGCCTTGTCACTTTAATAAAGCTACACTGGAATACAAGTACACACGCAGACATTTCAGGCAGACCAATTTACATTTAAGCTAAATTCTGGCAGGTAAATAGGCCTAACAGACATTACAAATAAAGCCTGGTTTCTGCGGAATCCCAAATAAGAGTTAAAATGTGTTTCTAACGGATTAAAATGAATGCTATAAAACAGGTATAATACCTTCCAAGAAAGCATTTGGGGAAAGTCGTTAATTTCCTCTTCCGGTCTTTGATGAGATTCCCTTGTTTGCACATCATTTTGTACAGTCTTTCTCCTTGCTCAGAGATCATCACCCAAGTGTCCTGTTCCATGCCCAATTTTAAACCTGCCAAAAATGCATTAAAATTTTATGAAGTAATATTGCTGTTATATTTCAGGATCTTCCCCCAGTTGGAGAAGCATTACCAATATTTTACATACAAAAAAAAAAAAAAGAGTAAAGGAACTGCTTTCCATTATTTTTCTCACAATCGAGCTAAACCACAGACATCTGATCTTCATAAAGCACAATCAAACAAATCAAACAATCAAAAAGTTCTCATAGTAAAGTTAAACTGTTACTGCATCAACACCACCATCGATATTGTAGTGATAAATACTAACGCTGGGATTGTCAGAGCATTTCCAAAGGAATAGTCATGTCTGCCAAAGTTTAAAAGAAAAGGGCTTTGTTTTTTGCTCTTACCATAGGATAATAAATTTTTTTTCACTTAAAAGAAACTTTTTCAACTTTCTAGTTAAGAGTAACTACTTATGTTATACACTTGTTAGTATCACATATGATAATGTGGTTACACTTTCCACAAAAGCATATACACAACTTGTCTTACAGCTTTATTTTTTCCTGTTTCTCTTCCTGAGAAAATCATTATGTAACAAATGGCCAAAACCAACTTTTTGTTGAATTATGCATCCTACTGGCTGCTTACAGAAGCCTGACATCCATGGAGTAACTACAGACCTTCATATCCCGTGTGCTTTCTTGATAAACAATTATTAATTCTGGACAAAACCACACATTTCTGGAAAGTCTTGTGTCTGTGTTCTCAGTTTCTGTTCAGATTTTCACTTTTTTAAACTATAACTGTAAATATTCAATCTGAATAATAGTCTCCCCCTTCCTCAACTCTGAAAATACAGCTTGAAAAACCCATCATGAGAAAAAGCTAAGAGTGGTACTGGACACAGATACAGGAGTGTCTCTCATTATCCATAAGCCAAATAGTGATGATGTCACAAAAACAGATAAAACTTGATGTATTCCCAGAAAAAGAAAACCAATGTACTATTTTTAGAGCAAACCTCATGAAGTTCAACCAGGCCAAGCACAAGGTTCTCCTGCACCTGGGTCACAGCAATCCCAGGCACAAACATAGGTTGGGCAAAGAATGGATTGAGACCAGCCCTAAGGAGAAGGACTTGGGGGTGCTGGTGGACAAGAAGCTCAATGTGAGCCGGCAGTGTGTACTGGCAGCTGAGAAAGCCAATCACATCCTGGGCTGCATCAAAAGCAGCGTGGCCAGCAGGGTAAGGGGGGGAGATTCTGCCTCTCTACCCCACTCTGGTGAGACCCCACCTGGAGGACTGTGTCCAGCTCTGGAGTCTTCAGCACAGGAAGGACATGGACCTGTTGGAACAGGTCCATAGAGGGCTTATGAAGACGGGCTGAGAGAGTTGGAGTTGGTCAGCTTGGAGAGAGAAGGCTCTGTACACTGTATTTATTAGGCTAGAGATCACTGCAATCTGCCTCTCTACATGAGATGTGGGGTCCACAGCACCACTCCAAAGAAACACACAGGCATATGAAGCATGATGAGGATAGAGTCTCTCACATGAACCAAAGAGATCTGACAAGTGTTCAATTTGATTTAGTCAGTCTCAGATTTGCAAAGGACATAGAACACTGTTCTCACATGTGCAGTCACTTAGACGTCACTGTAATTGCCTATATATATATACACATACGAACAGGCTCCATGTCTTACTAAGTAAACATATAATTAAAGCCTCTTTGTGTTCACAGTGAATGAGAGAGTGTTTATAGCTACATTTAAATACATCATTTCAATTCTAAAAAGATGATAGTTGTTTGGTTCCTCAGTCATTTGGCAACCTGCCTGCAATTAAGTTGACGCATCCTGCTTTGTAAGAGGTGTTCGTACAGATATTTTGGAAAAAAAAAAAAAAAACCAAAAAACCAACACAACAAAACCATCACTGTGCTGGAGAAGATGGATAAATTTATAAGTTAATAGACTAACAGAGATATTCAAGAAATACATTTGAAGATTCTGTGTTCCAAACTGAGTCTAAGCGCATTCCAAACCATTTCCTGCTCTGTCCTATTCCTCTTCCTCTCACAGTTGTCTCCTCAGTGGCAAAACCCACTGCGAACACCAGGAGTTGATAAATTCCCCAAATCATAGGACACTGAAATCCTAGGACATGGCTTGACTTTGGGAAGGGGCTACCTCAGACCACAATCCTGGCAAGGTTTAGCTCACCTCCACCCTGTAGGACCAGCTGCACAATAGTGTGCTGTGAAATAGTAAGAATACATCAATGTAAAACAGTCCTACTTATTCTTTCTATTTCTTACCTAAAGGTATCAAAAGCCTAAGGGAGCCAAGAAACTTAACAACAGTGAAGTGGGTTTTCTTAAAAATCTTTTTAGCCACTTTCAGATATAGAAGGAAAAAAAAACAAACTGGTTTTTTTTCTGTTTGACACCATCCCCACCACATAGATTTTTAATTTCTTCATTTAAAATGTTGAGATTTGAGACCTCTAAGGCATCTTTTTAGCTCTTCTACTAGCAATTCCTGATGGCACTATTAATTAGCCAGTGCTCAGACACCCTAGTTGAAACTCTGGCCCTACAGCAGATGTTCTGCAAATTCCCAGCATTCAACTTCAAAAGACCAAAGAAAGTATTTCTGGTCTCCATTTACAATGGAGGTACAAAACAACAGCTACTGCAACAGGAAGTCTATGCAGACCAAGAATCCCAGATTTAACTACAAGGTCATATTTTGTTTCAATACCAAGGCTCCAAACATCGTTACTGATTAGGGTATTTCAGCTTGCAAATGAAATTAGCTCCAGAAGATGATGATGCGTCATCTTCCCCTGATTCTACTTTGTGCTGGGTTCACCTTGAATACATGAGGTTATTTGTGGTCACATTTCAGAACAGGATTATATTTCATCCAATTCCACCTTAATTCAGTTATTCAAAAAGACAGTGATTTGCCAATGGTGATTTCTTGGGTGTTTTTAGTCTGGAGAAGAGAAGGCTGAGGGGGGATCTGACCAACACCTGGAAATACTTAAAGGGTGTGTGTCAGGAGGATAGGGAGAGTCCTTTTTTAGTGGTGCCCAGTGACATGACAAGAGGGAATGGGCACAAACCAGAACATAAGTTCCATCTAAACACGAGGAGGAACTTCTTTCCTTTGAGGGTGGCAGAGCCCTGGCAGAGGCTGCCCAGAGAGGTGGTGGAATCTGTCTTTAGAGATATTCAAAACCCGCCTGGCTACGTTCCTGTGCAACCTGGTCTAGGAGGACCTGCTTTGGCAGAGGGTTGGACTAGATGATCTCCAGAGATCCCTTCCAACCCCATAGCGTTCTGTGATTCCATGACTCTTACTTTCTTGGATAGAGGAGAATACATCAAAAATGGGGCCGTGGGTATTTTCTGCACCACTTCATGCTGGATCATCTGCATGAAGATCCAACACAGAAAACCTGCTCATTTCAGTATTTCAAATGGTCAGTCACAAAAGGGAATCAGCGCACATGAATCCCACAAGGTACTTAGGAAAGAACCTCATATATCACAAACCGTAATAGTACACAGGCCTCAATGAAATTATGACAATTTATACTGGTTGAGGATAAGCTGTAAAATAATAGATTAAATCATCTCCCCATTTCCAAAACAGCAGTCTCTACCAGCATTCAAGCCATTATGCCCTTCCCAGTACAGGTTTGATTTATTTTTTCCAAGCTGGTATTCATAAACCTTCAGCTGAACCTGACACCCTAAGTTTGCCGAGCAGCTGGTTTTGCTTTATATCTCAACATAAAAATGCAGTACGGCTTTCTGGCAAAGCAAACACAAGGAAGTTTATTAACCTACCTTTTCTTCTCTCTCGCTCTTTCAAAATAGCTTCCAGCCATTCTTGCTTCTCTTCGGGGGTTTTTGCCATGCACACAAACCATTTGTTCTTGGCCGTGTTGTGGATCTTCCAGCCATTAATCACAGTGTGGCCACTGCTGTGATAGTCAGCTGGGAAGAGATAAAATGGCTTGAAGAGAACCCATTCTTAAAAAGTAATAGTTGCTACAATTATTAAGAATTCTTATTGTTACACATAAAGCTCAGGAAATACAGAAGAATAAAAATGAATTTCAAGTTATCTGTGCCACTCGTGAACTATGTTGTAAGTTAATAAGCTTTACTTTTAACTTCTAGTAAATAATGTCCTTTTTAGAACGTAACAGAAAATTGCCTAGCATGCAGCAGAAAATATAAAACTTGACACCAAAACAGGCAGAATCCTAGTAAAAGAACAGATCACAGTACTTGGAGTAGTTTTGTTCGTGCTAAACTGTAATAAATAATTCCTTTAAAAAGCAGCATAGTGGTTTTCCTCCTTAAATTACTCTGAGTTGCTGGGCTGATTGAATGATCTACTATTAAATTTAAAAAAGGACTTAGTATACATGGGAAAAATACAATTTCCATTTGACAAGTAAGTAAATCATATACATTTGATGTATCCTTACAGGTTATCTGAATAAAGATGTATCTACACTTATTTTTTCAAATAAACTGAAATATAATACAAGACTGACTCCAGTTTAAAAAAAAATAATGCATTGACCAAATGCATAATTTTTGAAATATATTCCTAGCAAGCCTGTGTTCAGTACCTACATTATAGGAGAGGTAACAATTGATGATGGATGTTCTTAGATATCTTGAACTTCTGACTCTGAACATATAAACCACTATGCTATAAAAATCAGACAATTTAATATTTATTAATCTTTCCTTACTTTTGTAAGATTTGATTTCAACATGCTAGTTAAATCTTACTCAAAAATCAGCTAAACAGACTTCCTCTCCAAAACTAACACCCTCGAATACCCTTCACTAGGATTACATGCATTTCCTAGGAGAAAATTTGCAAGGCATGAACACATCATGATAACAAATACATTTTTGTGCATAAAATATAGATTAAAACTGCAACTAGCAACTACCACACAAAATATTAAGGAAATCAAAGGTCAACATTTTCTCACCACAAACTTTCAATAAGAGGCAAAAAAAGTCCCAGGGCCAGCCCTGAACTACTGTAATAACTGCAGAGCATTTTACTTTGTAAATACTTTTTCATAATTCAGCCCTGTTTTGTGTAATGAGATGGGATTTTCCAAAATGGAAACCCTTGCTGAAATGCTTGCTAAGATTTATCATAAATCTCAGCAGACACGCTAGTATCCTTTCAATAACTCTGCATTTTAATTAGATGGAAAGCAGCCAAGCTTTGTGTACTGGCTGGGAAATGTCAGGAGCTACTAGAAAATCATGAGACCAACGGGTAATTTCTGAACCAACAAAACTTTCTCACACTCAAAGTAAGAAAGTGCAAGCAAGCCTTATAAAATGAAGTTATTTTTGCAGCATTGTATTTATACCACTTACCCATTTATCATATTTTTATTCACATAACCTATGCGTAATATTCTTTTCCCCATTAAAAGCACTGTTACTTAAAGACTAGCCATCGTATCATTCATGCACTGTCAGAAAATCAAAGTCAAAAGACAGGGAAAAGAAAGAAGCCTCAGACAGAAGCTCCCAGCAGACAGACTGCAGCCCTTTGTAGATCAGAGGCAGGAGCACTATTGGAGGAAGGAAGGAAGATTTAGGTCCCTTTGTATTATTTAAGCATATACTTATAAAACTTGCAATATGGCACTAGCTGCCCCTTTTTGTTTATTTATTAAGTTAGAGGCTAATACATACAAAAGTATGGGTTGGTATTTTTCTTGTGGTCTTTGTTACCGTATATTATCCTATCATCACAACACCCACATTATGTAGAGAAATATTATGCTTTCTAATGCAGTGAACCGTAGCCATTAAAATTGTGGCCAAAAAAAAAACCTGCAAAATGAAGGCTCAGACTCCCAAATGGATTTAGATCCTCCCATTTCACTCGGGACAGAAATTTGGTGTCAATTTAGTAGTTTAATTCAGGAAAAATGGCTCATCCAGACACTTGGGTATTTCAGTGTAATAGATGACATTTTCAATATGCAGCTTCCTTGGCATCTGAAATTCTGCAGCTGCAGGGCCAAGAGCACTGGCTGGTTGACCACGTGTATCCCAGGCCACTACAAACTCACCAAATTCTGTGAAAAACCCAATGACCAAGCTAGGGACTACGACTGCCTGATGTACACAGATGGCAGTGAGTTCAGGTGGAGGAATAACGGGTAGCTATCACCCTAGTTTGCAATAGTAACCTATTCCCGTGATGCCCAGCTTGACTCCAACCTCTGCTTTTCAACCTCTGCAACACCCCTATTTCACTTTTGCTCACCATATTCCCCGTGACTACTCCCCCCCGGGCTCCCATAAACAGTTCATTGTCCCTGCATCAGAGAGTCATAGAATGGTTCAGGTTGGAAGGGGCCTTAAAGATCACAGAGTTCCAACCCTCTGCCATGGGCAGGGACACCTCCCACCAGACCAGGTTGCTCAAAGCCCCATCCAGCCTGGCCTTGAACCCCTCCAGAAATGGTGCAGCCACAGCTTCTCTGGGCAATCTCTTCCAACAGAAAATAATTTCTTTCTAGAATCTAAATCTCCCTTCTTTTTCAGACTTGAAGTTCTTAGGAGTACCAATGCTCAGAAATACCAAGGAAATAATTACTGCATAATCTCAATTGCCTTCCTTTTCTGTATATTTTTGATGCAGTCTTTAGTTACTATTATCATGTAATGGTTTTCCTATTTCATGCCTCATTTCAAGACAACAGGGGACAGAGCTAAGATAGTATAAGCAACCATAAATCTGTTATCTCCTAAGTTTCAAGTGCCTGTCTTCATAAACTAAGTAACATTCATTTAATGGCTGGTGAATGCCTTTAGGAATATACTTTTCTCTCAAAACTGAATGAAGAAAAACAATACCATCTCAATATGGTAACATATTCATATTTGCAAATGGTTGTGTAGCCACACTGTTTTAAGAACACAAATAGTCTGCCCTGATAAGTAATATGCATTCCACTTTAATCAGAGCAAACAAGAAAAGGCTGAGTGCTTCACAATGCCGAAACAAAAAATAAAGCTTCCACCAACTCTACTGCTCAGCCACGGCCTAATTTAATCAAAGAAAAATTGCTTTTCAGAGAAAGCTTTGTTAATTTCTGTAGGCATGTCATTAGCGTGACAATAAACCACACTGGGAATCTGTTTTCCTCTTCCTGAGCTTCTACTTACAAGCAAGGAAGACTACATTTCTACTTCTGTGGATGCTGAAAGCAAACACTCTCAGTTACCCTCTTCCCTGGAGCACTATGCTTTCTTACACCAAATGAACAGAGGATCACAAAATCTACAGCAAAGAACTGTGGAACTATCTAGATTCAAAAGTCTTTTATAAAAGAAAGAGACCCTTAAAGAGTCCATGAGAAAAAGTCACACGTAGATATGAAAACATAAGCACTCTGCACTCCAGATTAACAATTACAGGAACTGATAAGTAATAGATGATTAAGAAGAAGAAAATAATACAATACCAAAAAAGGACACACCAAGCTGATGTGAATGAGTCTCAGACAACCCAGTTACTACACTTAGGAATGGGGCAAGACAAAGAGAACCCAGCAGAATGGTGGCAGGTTAAAGTCCAAATACAGATGACTGCAGGGTATGAGAAACAAGACATCTGGGTGCAGCTGATGAGAACAGAACAGAAACCAAGACAGCGGAAGCTTAAAGGGCATCATGAGCTGGGTGAAAGCCTAAATATTAGTGTGAGGAGAAACACAGAAAAGAGGTATTAAATAGCCTAAATAAAGGGAATTAAATATCCTAAGGGATTAAATATCCTAAATAAAATTTAGGATATTGGACAAACTGAAATGGAGAAGGCGAAAAATGCGGGGATATGGGAAAAAAAAGCAGGCAAGGATAATCTAGAAATCAAAATAAGCGAACCATTAATTGATATCTCAGAAGTGTGGAAAGGAGGATGGATTTTAGAAATGTTGCATGTATAAAAGTGACAATATTTGATACGGCTCAGGAGAGCAAACGGGAAGGAAGCACAACAGGCTCCAGGAGTGTGTGCATGGCTATAGGAAATGGGGGCAGCAGCAAAATTTCCGGTGGGTGGAGGAAATTAGACTACTGGTGTCTGGAGTGGAGAGGAAGACGATTTGTACTTAGCCAAATTATGTTTGGAGATTCGTTGAGGAAGACAACAAACAGGCAGGGAAGAAAGCAGACAGTGAGAAAGAGATCACTGGATACTTGTACACGCAAATAAAGAAAGGTAGGACAGATTTGAGAAATACAGGACAGTCGTGGGAAGGGGAAAGACAAGCTGGTAGACAGCAGGATGACCATGAGCCAGCACTGTGCCCTTGTGGACAAGAAGGCCAATGGCATCCTGGGGTGTATTAGAAGGGGGGTGGTTAGTAGGTCAAAAGAGGTTCTCCTCCCCCTCTACTCTGCCTGGTGAGACCCCATCTGGAATATTGTGTCCAGTTCTCGGCCCCTCAGTTCCAGAAGGACAGGGAACTGCTGGAGAGAGTCCAGGGCAGGGCTATAAAGACGATAAGGGAAGTGGAGCATCTCCCATAGGAGGAAAGGCTGAGGGAGCTGGGTCTCTTTAGCTTGGAGAAGAGGAGACTGAGGGGTGACCTCATGAATGTTTATAAATACGGAAAGGGTGAGTGTCAGGAGGATGGAGCCAGGCTCTTCTCAGTGATGGCCAATGATAGGACACGGGGCAATGAGTGCAAGCTGGAACATAAGAGGTACCACCTAAATATGAGGAAAAATGTTCTTCACAGTGAGAATAACGGAACACTGGAATGGGCTGCCCAGAGAGGTTGTGGAGTCTCCTTCTCTGGAGACATTCCAAACCTGCCTGGACGTGTTCCCGTGTGACTTGATCTAGGTGTTCCTGCTCCAGCAGGGGGATTGGACTAGATGATCTTTCAAGGTCCCTTCCAATCCCTGATATTCTGTGATTCTGTGAAAGGAAGAAATATTTGCTAAAGCCAACACTGAAAGCATGGGATAGAATATGTGGGATCAGAAGCAGAGAAAGGTGAAAGTTATAGCAAAGTTACAGAGTTCTTGTAATATGCATCAGGAGGAAGATGGTGAGTCCATGTGGCCAAAATAACCACAAGAGGTGTAAGAAAGATATAACAAGAGATGTCATCTTAGAAATGGACATAATGGAAACAGGAAAACTGTCTTTTATTTCTGAAGCATATATAAGGAAGACAAAGAAAAATAAATGAAAGGGAGTCAAATAATACATGACATAAAAGACCAAAACACTCAATTCGTACAAATTCGTACAAATAAAGACAACAACTGGGTGAGAATACAGGCCACAAAAGAGAAATAGCTGGATATAGAATATTGGATAAATTACATTCAAGTCAACGAGGCTTGATAAAATTCACTATAGCATACCCACAGATATCTCTAAATCACAAACTAAATCGGTGGGTTGGGTGAAGGACATAGACCAAAACAGACATCAAGGCGTTCCTACAAAAAATGTCTAGTAAACAAAGAGAACAAATCAAGTGTGACGCCCCAGTGCTCTACCTTATGTTCAGCATTTTCCAGTAATTTTATCAAGAGCTTAAATGGTTCAGTAATAATATTGTTTGTTCATAGAACCAAAGCAAGAAGCATTGCAAGAGCTTTGGGGAACAAGACATGAATTCTGAATGCTTACGGAATTGTGGAAATAGTAAAATAAAATTGAGTACAGAAAAGAAAGTAATTGTTAGGACCTAACGTCAGACATTCACAGAGTGTAAGATACACCAGGATAGGCAGCAGTACTGCACGAAAGGGTCTGGTGTGGTATTCTGGAACAGCAACTAAAAAATTAAAAAATAACGCTCCTGGAAAAATCAAACAATCCTAGGATTAATAATAGACATCCCACATGTAGCACTACAGTAATTATTCTGTTCTACTTTGTACCAGAAAAGTTTCAGCTCTGAATACATCATAATACAAAAGATGCAAACAAGCTGAAAAAAATCCACCTAAAACTCCGAAGGACACAAAAAGTAATAAAAACTTAGATAAAAACACAACCCACAATAAATGTTTAAAGACTTAACAAGAAGAGATGGAAGAGAGATACACCACCTTCCAATTTTGTTGCAATAATAACAACTGTTATTATAATTAATATTGTTATATATACTGTTATGATGACAAAAGTGTTCTCCAAGTGTACCCAGTAGAACAAGAAGTGCACAAACTGTTTTGAAAATGAGGAACTCAAGATTATAAAGAAGTATCTTATTTTTAAAGAAGTATTTAACTTCTATGAAGGACTTCTATGAAACCTACTTAAGTTGTACAATCCTAGTCACTAATGCTCAATTTTAGAAAGTAATTAGATTAAGAAATGCTTGGAATCCATAGCAGATGTAGAGTAAACTTAATGCTATTTCAAAATCTGGAAAAGGAATATTTAACTCAGAAATTTCCTCCAGACCTACATATCTGCAATGCCACTGCCAGTTTCCCACATTATTATTTTTTTTTACTTTTACATTAGAAAGCCAAAAATGTTTCAGGTTTTACTTATTAACGGTAAGGAAATAATAATTGTTCAGCTCAAAGGTTAAATTCAAGCTTCTAAAACAAAAATTTGCAGGAAAAAATTAGAAAAGTGAAAACCTCAAGTGTGTTGGGAAAATTTCAAGCAATCGTATGGATTATATCCAGAAAGGTATTAATAAATTCCCTTCTTTTTTTTTTCTTAAAAGCTTATGTCGCGATTTCAGCACTTACAGTGCTTGAGGTTTCATACCAACTCTGGCAACTCTTCCATTTGCTCTTACAAAATACATCACATACCTAGGGATAATCTGTTTAGGAATGCTGTAAGGTGAAGTTAAATGCACACTTTCAGTTGAGCAATACATTTCCCCTGATTTTATTACTCTGTCCACGTTAGCTTAAAACAGTCATCTACGACTGCCCAGCTCATCACCTACAAAAGAATGATGTGTCACAGAAGCAGAGTCTTGATGTGAGCAGAGAGCGCTTTTAACGTGGCACCTTTTTCTTTCTAAGTAAGAGGAGCACCTTCCACTCTCAAAGAAATCACGAAGCTGATTTCAGAACCTCAAAAGGCTGCCCCGTGAACGAGCAACACAAATGTACTCACCTGTTCCGTCATCTACGTTCTCTACCTCCATCACTTCTGTGTTTATTCTGCCCCGAAAAAGGTAACGGTGGCCATCTGTGGATGCTTTGCTGTTCTTCAATCGCCTTATAAAAGAGCAGATAAGCAGGTCACCCACCTCCTTTTTCTATGTTTCTGCACCATACCCTGTACATATAGCATTTAAAGACTGCTGTAAGAATCACAACACATTTATAGATGTGCAAAGGAACTGCAGGAACCATTGCTGAATGGGACACTGCAGATTCTCATGCAAAGGTGCTACCTCTGCTAAGAGTAAGCTGCAAATTGCTGAGTGTTTATCAGGAAAGTCTCACTCTGTGAAAGCTCTTTTCCAACACTGTGGTATTTATATCATAGAATCATAGAATTGTCTAGGTTGGAAGGGACCTTCAAGATCATCTAGTCCAACCATCAACCTAACTCTGACAAAAAAAAAAATCACTAAACCATGTCCCCGAGCACCATGTCAACCTGTCTTTTGAATATTTCCAGGGATGGTGCCCCAACCACTTCTCTAATCAGTCTGTTCCAATGCTTGATAACCATTTCCATGTAAAATTTTTTCCTAATATCCAACCAAAATAAAAACATCTTGTGAGCAACACTAAAAATTCAGTCTGTTTACCCTTCCTAGTAGAGAGTGAAGCCCTCACATATAACCTGTTGTGGAAGACTGAAAAATAAAAGGTTCTTTCTCCCTGTAATTCACCATTTGGATTCTGCATTCATATAAAGTTCTTTTCCAACATTTGAATTAAATACAGTTCTCTTTGGATGATAGATCTCCTCTGAAAATACTGACTTTTATATTGCAATTAACTGCAGTAAACATTTTACTGTTGTTCATATATTCATGTGAAACAGCATACAGAGGATTAGCTCTACTATGAGAATAAGACATGATTTTTGAAGGTATAAATTACTCGTTTACCTGTGCTTTTTTTTGCAGTAGACCAAAAGGTTATCAAAAAGAAAAAATATCCTCTCTTGGATATTTCCTGCTGAAATTTTCAGTAGTAGTCCACTTCGCAGCATTTCTGTGCACGTGTCTGTGATGTTGGACCCCTAAAATCAATTAGAAAGAGATTATTTTTTTTATTCTGTGAAAACTGAAGGACTCTGCGCTAATTAAGGAAAAGTTTCTTATACAAACTCACAACTGTAATGGTTCTCTGGAAACGCCAAGAATAATACCCATGGTAATTTATTATGCTGTTATTAAATAATAATTTCTAATGGATCTTAACACCAGCTCTGCATTCGTTTAGTACTGCCATTAACTGGGTTTGTGGCTTTTTTGAATGGATAAAGTTTAACCACCGAAGTTTCCGAATTATATTACATCTGCACATGAGACTTCTCCAGAAAAATCTGGCCAACTTTATACAATAACTCTTATCCTGAGTAATTTTACTAGTTAGTCAGAAATGTCTGAAAAAGGGGCTTTACAAGACATAATCTATGCCAACAAGAAGGCAAGCTACAACTAATAGTGGCACATACAACTAAGACTACCTAGTGCACTTCCTCCTAGTGATGAAGGCATCACAAGTTTGCTAAGCTTTAAATGTCTGGGATGAAACTTCCCATGCCTCATTTTTGCTTCAGGCAGATCACTTGTTCACGTGGAAAGAATCACAGAATCACAGAATTGCCTGGGTTGGAAGGGACCTTTGAGATAATCTACTCCAGCCATCAACCTACCATGGACACAAACCGTCACTAGATCATATCACTAAGCACAATGTCAACACGTCTTTTAAATACTCCCAGGGATGGTGCCTCAACCACTTCCCTGGGTGACCTATTCCAATGCTTCACAACCCTTTCAGTGCAGAAGTTGTTCCTAATAAACAATCTGAACCTCTCCTGGTGCAAATTGAAGCCATTGCCTGTGACTTGGGAGAAGTGACTGAACCCCCCCCAGCTACACCCTCCTTTCCAGGAGTTGGAGAGAGTGAGAAGGTCTCCCCTCAGCCTCCTTTTCTCCAGGCTGAACACCCCCAGCTCCCTCAGCTTCTCCTCACAAGATTTGTTCTCCAGACCCCTCACCAGCTCCGTTGCCCTTCTCTGAACCCATTCCAGCACCTCAATGTCCTTCTTGTCTTGAGGGACACAAAACTGGACAGGGGCACTCAGGGTGGGGCATCACCAGTTCCGAGTACAGGGAGACAATCATTTCTGTGTAGCATTTTCGTAAAGGTTATGGAAAAGAAGCAACTTTAACAAATTATAACACAAATCCCCAAAACGCTTCTGTGAAAAAGTCCTGGCATTTCTGTGCCTTATAAAGGGAATTTACCTCTCAAGGAAGCCTGCCTTGAATTCAGGGTGTACTTTAACTTTTCTGAAGATCTATGCTCCTGTGGGACAGAGCCATCCTACTGATAATGATGCCCACTGGCTGCACCAACCACACACCCACAGTTCGAGGAATTTCCTAACTCGGGGCAGGAAAACCTGCAGAAGACAGGACTTTCATCCACACATGTTCCAAATGACTTATGCCTGCAATAGCTGTAGTTACTTCCTCCTCCCGCAGTAACCCAAAGAAAAATGCATCCAATTAAGAGCCTAAAAGCCGTCGTGGCTTCAGCTCTCAGCTCTTCATCTCGCTGTTCAACCTCCGGACATCACGGCGCTGAATATTGAGCAATCGCTCAGACTCTGTCCTACAGAGAATTCAGTCTGTTTACAGAGATGATACGAGTGATTGCACAACCATCCCACTGGGACACAACTCAGGTCTCTAAATAAAACAGCTTCAGTATCAGTATTAATTAATTATTATCATCAGTTATTAATTAATCAGTATTAATTAATTATTATTAGGAATAAGTTCTTTCCTCTGAGGGTGGTGGAACACTGGAACAGGTTGCCCAGGGAGGTAGTTGAGGCCCCTTCCCTGGAGATATTCAAGGGGAGGCTGGAGGAGGCCCTGGACAACCTGGTCTAGTTGGGGGTGTCCCTGCTGACTGTGGGGAGGTGGGACTAGATGACCCTAGAGGTCCCCTTCCAGCCTGATTCTATGATTAACTAACCACTCTCTCCTTCCATTTCAGACCTACTGAGCCAAAAACGCCTGCCATCTTCCACCAGACCCCGCCTCCCTTCTTAATACAGAAGCGCCGGAAGCTGGAATACTAATTGTACATTTTTATTTGAAACCAAACACTGAAACACCTTAAAAGCACACTCAGCAATATAAATTAAGCACAAATAAGGGCTGCACTTCATGTTCTCTGCCCACAGCTACAGAAAATCAGGTTGTTCTCTTTCCATTCTATTTCACTGCTTTTGTGTATTAAAAAGAATAACCAATACCTTATGCTGCTTTTAGAATTTGCCAGAATAGTACTTACTATTAATTTACATTTTGAATGGCTGGATATTTTTTACAGGTTTTTGGTTTGGTTTTACAGAAAACTTCAGCTTTGCTGAAAATTGTAATATTTTTTAGCCAATAAATTTTCAGCCTAAGGCTTCAAAACGTTTTCAGCAGTTTCAGTTTTCTACTAATGGGTTGGGTTTTTTTTTTTCACAGAAAGGGTTTTATGAAAACATTTTGCCTCTTTCACTGAAAAAAAAAATACTTTCCCCATAGAAAAATACAACCTTTCCCCAACAGTCCTACCATGATCTGCCACAGCGACAGCATCATAGCACAAAATACCATATTTTATACATATTTTAAATGTATATAATACAGGTGACTTGAATGATGAAGAATTGCCTCATTCATGATCCAAGTTCAACATTGCAATACAACAGTGAGCCATATTACATTACTACCTTCACTATTGTTTTTCCTCTTCATTTTCTTCCTTTTCTAATATAAACTGCTAGACGATGGAAGAAAAAACATTCTACAGGTGGTTTTTTTTCCCCTTGGAGACCTCCCGTCCAAATAATGAACTGTGTTAATTTCACTTATCAGATAACTTTTGACAAGATCACAACCCATGCTGGTGTGGCCGCAGGTCAGTGAATTTTGTTACTGCTGGTTTATTTGCTCAAGTCCAAGGGAATAAGCTACAAGGACGAGAAGTCACATCTGGCTGTCCCACATTAACGCTGCCAGTGCAGAAAAATCCCCTGCCACCCCCCTGCCCACGTAGCACCATTAGGGTCAGCCTTTTCCAAGACTTGAGGAGGGCATGGAGATAAAACTGCACAGATGAAACTGAACTATGCTACCTGCAAGCGGTACTTTTGCAGCAAGTATCATCAAAACCTTCTAACGCAAACCTGTTCTCCTTAAATGTTTGAATTGAAACTACCAAGGAAATCTCAAATATGAGCAATTTGAATCTGAAAAGCAATTTACTACTTTAAATTTTTCATGAATACATGCGTTTATACCCAGTGCTTGCAAGGGAAGATCATATAGTTGCTCAACCTAAACGTAAAAATCACTGCTATGCTACAATTGATGGTTCCATACATTTAAAACAATTAGAGTTGATGGGGTATTTTCAGTGAAACCAGCATTGTTGTAATATATCATAGAATCGAATGGTTAGAGCTGGAAGGGACCTTAAAGATCATCAAGTTGCAACCCCCTGCCATGGGCATGTCCATTTGACAATGACATGTTCAGTAGAAACCAAGCTGTTCTAATCATCTTCCAACAAAACATATAGAGGACTCAACTAGAAAAAAAACCTACAAAGCAAGTTTCTGCTTTCCAATGCAGATGTATACTCTGAAGCCAGAATTAGTTTTCCTCCATCTTTCCTACTGAGACACTGATGATTTCAAACATCTAATGGTAGAGCAGTCCCCTCCTGTGGGTCACACTGGGGCTGAGGAAAGTGTGGACAGCCAGGACAGCCAGCATGAAAATTAAAAGTCCCCAAGATAACAGAGCTTGCAGGCTATCCAGCTAAAAGTGGCTCCCATCAGTCCTCTAAGGCCAGAGCTCTGAGATGTGGGCTACCATGACCACATGCCAAAACACATACATTTAAAATGCACTGAAAGGAGAGAGACTATATGCAAGAAATGGAAAACAATCTCCACCTCATCCTTAAGTCATTAAATGCCCATCTTTGACCCTAAAAAAATGTCCTTCTTTACCTTGATATCAAAGGCAGCATTTGTGGGGTTTATTTATTACAAAAGCTGCTTATCCACATATTCTGGGCAAATTTCAGTCAAACATGGAGGTCTGACCATACTGATTCAGTGGCCACTACGCTAGCAGTGATAGCGGTCAGAAACAGCAGATATTAACTTACTCTTCCATACTTGCACGTGGGCATATGAAACAGAAACAAAACAGGGGATAGGGCTAAAAATTCCAGAGTTTAAAATAGAAAACTGTATTAAAATACTACTTGATGACATGGCGGAATGGAAAAGGAACAGAATACCCTGTGCTATTGTCACTAAGCTGGCCTGTGACTCAGACTTGGTGTTTCAGTTTCCAGCTTATGACAAATGCAGCAATTTTCTTTTTTCTCCTCTCACTGAAACGTCCACGCAAATTTTACTGACAGACTCCTTCAGCTGCTGAGCCGTTCTCCAGCTGAGACAGCCACCTACACAAGTTCTGAATTCAGGCCAATAAATTAAACCACTTAGGAAATTAAGTGAGAAAGTCATTATACTCAAAATTTTCTTTCTTGGAACAGATGTTTCATTTTTCCATGAATCTGTATTTTTATCATAATAAACACAAGCTTCATTTTATGACACTTATGTATAGGAATTCAAGTCATGCTTTGATCAGATTCTAAAAATAGTCTTTATTTTTTTTCCCTTTCCTTCTAGTTGAGGCCAAGCAATGTGCTAAGCATTTCCTTCTGGAAGGAAATCTCCAACAAGTTTGCCTCTTTATTTTTAGGCGATGCAGAAAACCAGATGTTTATTTAATTAAATCCACTCTCATGCATTGCATTCAGAGATATTTTTTTGGTAGTTGTTGTTGGGAATCATTCAAAATATTGTTAGCTCTTCCACATTCACTGGAATTTTTACCATTTCAAGGGCTAACCGTATATTACTTTTGGAAAGGATGTGCATATTAAGATCAGGGCAACTTTGCCAGATTGGGCACCCTGTGGTTGCCATATGATAACATCAAACCTCATCAGCTGAGCTACAATAAATACCACATAACTCTACTGAAAACATACTGTTTTGAGACGATAGCACTATTTTAGAGTTCAAGCACTAGTGGAATCCTAAAATTAATCTTGGGAAGGGGGAAATCCAACAAAAAAAAAAAATATCCAGGGTTGGAAGGAAATCACTGTGCTACTGCTCACAGAAGACGGTCTGAGGACAGGGAGAACAACTCTTTGTTCCTCAAGCTTCTGTCCATATTGTTACCTTAATATATTTCCAACAGCAAACATATTTACTACTCTACGTCTTAATAAGCATTCAGAAGAAATTTAATGCAGGAAAGTGAATTCCCTTTTCAGGGTTACAGGTTTGAGAACAGTCAGTTCTTAACGAAGGTACATGACTAATCATGCACTGAGTTAATAACACTGCAACTTTCTACTTGAGTGTGTTCATTAAGATGGATTTGACAAGTATCTGCAAGATTCAGGCACTGAGAGCAAGTCGAAGAATTTTAATCACTACAGTGCAGTAGAAAACGTAATTGAAAAGTTGAAAATAATAGAAGGAGTAAAGTCAATGATAGGCAATAAAGATTATTTAACAGATTTCCTTGCCATAAAATATTCAGCAGCGTAAGCACTTGCTGTTGCCTCTATCATGAAGTTATTGCATAAGCATGTCTAATGTATTTTAATATTCACATACACTAATCTTTCCAAGTTATTGCTGATGACAGCAAGTTCAAGCTAATTGTAAAAGGAAACTTATTTTCACCAGGTCTAAAGCACATCGCTTCTTTTGGAAAGTGTTAGGTCAACTAGACCTCCTCTCAATTACAACATTTGGAGGTTTACTTTACCTAAGTAGTCCTTTCTTTTTCAAAATCCTATCATGGTATGTGTACATATTCTCTGTCATTTGTCTTTAATGGCTTTTAAAATTTATTTATTCAGTTGAGATTGAGGATTACAACTAAATGCAGAAAGGTTTGTCTGAATACAGACTGGCAATTACACAGCTTTTATACTTGCTGAAATTCCTTCTCTTCAGGCATAGTGAATTTCTGTACAATGTGTTATAGTGACAGTCCTGTACCAAAAGACTACAGTGCCCTGAACCCTGGCATAATAGGATTTCTCAGCTCTAAATTATATGTACCACAATTACAGAAATGGAAGAGCAGTTCTTGAAAATGCTGCTACACAGAAAAAAGGAAAAATACCTGAAGTCACATTTCAAATCCCACAATGCACTGAAGAAAGACGAAGAATTTTGATTAAAGTAAAATTAGGTGCTTAATCCACATTTAGAATGAAGCAAATCTTCCCACACTACTCAATTAACAGCAAACCAAAGGTTTGTGTAAGTCCACAGATCAGGAGATTTCACGTGGAGCAGACAGGAAATAATTTTGCGGTGCCCTGGGCAGTATTTTGGGGGTTCTTTGTTCAGTGTGATTTTTATGCTCCTTTCAGAGAGTGGCTTGTTCTGCTGAACCCTTCTGGAAGGCAGGGGGAGACTGAATCCACTGCTGCAGAAACTGAGCCCATTCTTAGGCAAGGCAAGTTGAAGGAACAGCAGGTGTGGTAACAGCATGAGATGTCGGGAGGGAACAGAGCTGTAGAGTAACTATTTTTTATTTTATTTTGGCTGTTTGATCTATTACTATGAATACCTCCTTCAAAAATTGGAAATTCCAGTCAATGCTCTCATTTTCAGTTGTCAGACTTCTCTGGGGAACTCTGTCAGCTCAGGTTCAGCCAGGTCTATCTCAAATCTCTTTCTCTGATTCAGTGTCCCATCAGTGTCCCTAACCTTTTCTTTTCTCTACAGTTTCCCCCTACACAGCTGAAAGATCAGGTCTCAGTCTATCAGACATTTTCCTTGCTACCTTTTCGAGCCAGCAAGCCTTCCACAAAGCTCAAAGGGATAAAACTCTTCCTCTAGTTCTTAAGCAGCTCTCTCAGGAAGAGAAGTAGCGTATCTGAGTAAAGTACTCAAAAAAGCAATGAACTACTTACATGTGGAAATTCATAACTTAAAAAAAACCCTGCGTATCATATTAAAAACTCAGATTTTAAATGATTACATTACTTCATTTTACTAGGACCTCATTTGTGTTTCCCTCCCATCTCAGTGCAGGCAGCTCAGACATTAAAGATACATCTATCTTTCTGTATAAAAGAATTATAGTGCTCAAAAGAATAGAAAAGGAAGATTTTGGTGCTACAACTACTTGATCTTCTTCTTATCTAGGAGAAAGGGTGGCTCTTCTGGTTATTATTCAAAATTATGGTTTCTTCACAAAACTAAAGCATTAAAGCTCTTCCATTCTCAAACTATAAAAAAACTCCAACAACCCAACAGCAAGTCTTTACACAGATTCTGTTGAAGACACTTATGTTAATTTAGCTCAGCCAATAATAAGGGACAACCAACAAGATGACAAAACTTAATGGACTCAGTGCTTAATCAAAAATAAATAATCACTTTTTTTTTTCAACCAGCAAAATGCTGTTAGGCAGCAGGCATTGACAGCAGTAAAACCAGAGCAGCAGTTAAATTAGGATTTATAGGTGTGTATGTGTGCACACATATGTGTTGATGTCAATGTTCAATATTTTAAGTCAAACATTAAACATTTGCCGTCTTTCCTGGAAGTCTGCTATTTCACACAGTGGCGCTCAGTCATTAACAGAACAGATCCCAAATAAAAGCTGTGATTTCACAGAACTGAGGAGCTGACAATACCACAGGATCACAAAATCAGTGCGATACGTGCTTGTTGAAAACTGTTACTCCTCAATACAGAAAGCGACAAATCTTATGACAGTACCTCCCATCCTTCAACATGAGACTGCCATTCTTCCAAAAACTCTAATTTTTCCATTTGTCTCTTGGCCTCATTTATGTTGGAACAGACAGCTTTCATGGCCTGGAGGGCTTCCATTAGTGCTGCATAGTCACTGTGCTTCCTCGGAGTCCGCTTCAGTAACTCCTATTTAAACATTAAAAAAAAGGAAAAAAAAAAAAAAGAATTCTGTCTTTGATCACCAAACGTACATTATATGAGACTTAAATTGACTAAGATACAACAACAAGATGCAGCCAGGCTTCTCTTTTACTAGCCTCCAACGCTGTGTCCTGGTAAGACACAAACTCAGAGAAATAAATTACTAATAATAGAAACAATCACTGCTTAGGAAAAAGTTTGCATTTCAGCTACTTTCTCCTCCCTCCAACAATGTTTCATGTTGAGCTTTGAGGTTTGGGTGGTGGTTTGTTGGTTTTTTGGTTTTTTTTGCTCGTTTGTATTCCACAGGATGTAAGTGTTCAATAGCAAGGATAACAATTCTGCTTTAAAACGTTTGCTTACTGATGTCAAAAATTAACACCTGCCTTTCTTCCAACTCAGGGCAAAACCCATGTTCCTTTAGCTCACAGTAATTGTTTAATATGCTGAGCACTGAACAATAGCTTCGGTGACTCACTGAGTTCGGGTGGTTACTGGTTAAGGCAGCAATACCGAAAAACAAACGTTGAGTTGCCAGTATTTAAGATTTTCCACCTTCAGTCACCAGCTCCCCATTTCCAGCTGGACCGGCTGTGGCCAGACTTCAGGGCGTACCGTGCACAGGCGTGGGGACATTACTCCTAGAACCCTAACCCTACAGTCACCACACCCTGTATTTAAATTTTACATTAATCTATTAATGTCAATTTTTTTTCCTGAAGTAATTCATTAGCCATTTTCCCTTGTTTTGTCTGTAGATCCTTCATTCCAAAAAAATAGAAGACCAAGAATAATTTTAAAATAGACCAAAGGAACTGTTAAACCACAGATATCTGGGATGACTCACGCCTCATTGCAATTATTATATTCTTGAACTTGTTTTAAAAACTTTTATTTTATCATGTGTACTTTTAGCTTTCTTTGAAATGCATATGCCTCATAATTGGCAATGTTTCAGATCTAAATTCATACACACATTGTGAAAAATACTGCCCAATAATCAGGTTTCCAGTAGCTCCTAGAGCAGAACGTGCTTCGGCTTTTCTCTCGTGGTTTGAAACAATAAACAACATTAAAACTTACTTTGTTAAGCATAATTTAATTTTAAATATTTATTTTCCTGATGATGGTACTGTTTTATTTCCGATCACGCGAAAAATTTCGGTAACTCAGAGGTGTGAATATCTAATGTTTAACAGCACATTTAACAGTTTTCATTAAATTTTAAGTTGTAACAGTAAAGTAAGAACAAACATAAATGATGACAGAACCACCTACAGAGTCTTACTATTACTCTACAGCGTTTCTCACAAGTAATTTTCATAAATATTTTTCATTTACAGTTTGGTGATGGTAAATTAGAATCATCAAAGCACGTCGCTAACGAATTCTGCTATCCCAAGTGTTTTAAGCAAGGACATGGCCAAACCCAGCTAAAAACAAGTCTCATTAAACTCCCTTAAAAGGCTCACTTGGGTTCAACAATGGCAAAGCAACCTCACGAGGAGATGCAGAAGGGAGCTAATCATCTTGACCCAGCCAAACTCCTCAGTCCTTTTAACACTGATGTCAGAAGACTTGCCACTAGCGTTAATGAGAGCGAGTCTGGGTCCAATATCTAATAAAGAGATTATTCACTGTGTAGAGAGATTGTTCCTGCAGTTCGGAAATATGCTTAGCAACCCGTTTTATGTAGAAGTATAAAGTCCTAGATAAAAATCTTGTAAATACCTTCAAAAGAAGGGGATACTTGCATATTCTCTGTATTGGCGTCACTAGGTATCCCTCCAACGGTACATCTGTGTTCTTGCGTCCTCCAAGGAGCATGCAATTCTAGAGTACAAACAGTTTCAGAAATTATTAAAAAATGCTGAGAAAAATATAAGAAATAAAGACAAGGGCATATGCATACAGCAACATTGACTAAATTATGCATAAATTATGTAGGCACTTGTTAACATATGATAGGAGAGGTTTGCAAGAGTGTCAAAAGAACAGGCTTGAACACACGCGTAGGCAAGGAAGCCTCAATGGTGTTATGCAGGCATCTCCCCTAGGTACCCTCTTCTTCCAGCCTGATTAATAATGGCCTTTTTTTTTGAACTTAAAAAAAAAATAATAATACAGTAAATAAAATGTTAAAAACATTCTCTGAGGCTAAACCACAACAATATGCTTTCACACTTCGATGAACAAAAAATTAAATTAATTCAAGGTGACCACTATCGGTGCTGTTGGTCCCCAAAGGTGCTTCCGCAACAATAAGTAGCATCAAAGATGCTTTTAAAAGTCTGAAGACAGCCATCCTAACACACACACAAAAAGACTTCTGTTTACATGTTTCTATATTTAATCGTGATGTGTAATGAATAAAATATCCTTAGTCATGTACTAAAGAGTATGTGAGTTTTGAGAAGACATCCAACTACGGAAGCAGAGAATACATGAGCTGTTGGGTGGAGACATCCATGAAAAAGCAGTTGCAAGAGAGAGAGAAAAGAATAAGGGTTATTTGAGACAATGAAGTATGCAAGGGACATCACAACAAATATTTGAAATTGCTGGAATTAAAGTGTATTAAAGTACATAAAGACCTAAAGTAACAATGGAAGTTATTTTATGGAGAGATCAGAAGGAATTGTGACGCAGCAGCATGAGATAATCTACAGCTTCAAAGAGTGAGATGTCTAAACTGAGAACATCAAAGAAAGGCAGTTTAACAAAGCCAGACGGTATGTTGATGCAGGCCACAAATCTGGATGCAGACACGTTGTTGATGGAACAGAGGCTATACAACTGGGTGGCCACTCTGCCTCACCATTAACTCACAACACGCACACACCCCCCCCAACCAGGTCTCCCAGGGGCATCTCTGCATCCATCCTTAAGTCTCTACTTTGTAATCATGGTTCACCAGCTTCTGTCTTAGCCTAAAGGTTCTTTTATCCTAAAGGATCTCACTTAACCAGCCAATGAAAAGCTTTACTAATAAAGCTTGAGCAAGATAATGGCAATGAAGACTACAGGTTTATATAACAATTGTCTCTACACTTAAAGGCTCAAAAGTTTGGTTCCAGCTCCCATTATTTATAGATAAATACATCTCCAATGACCTGAACTTTTCTGTCTGTCTAGAGGCTTCAACTGTTCTTTCAAATCAAACAGTCCCTAGGTTAGACTGCTGCCACTCGTTCTACAGATGTGTCTTGAATCTATGAGGAACCCAAAGCAGATCACAGAATCTTAAAATGGTTTGGGTTGGAAGGGACCTTACAGATCATGGAGTTCCAACCCCCCTGCCCTGGGCAGGGACACCTCTCACCAGACCAGGTTGCTCCAAGCCCCATCCAGCCTGGCCTTGAACCCCTCCAGAAATGGGGCAGCCACAGCTTCTCTGGGCAACCTCTTCCAGTGCCTCACCATCATCACAGCAAAGAATTTCTTCCTGAGACCTCATCTAAATCTCCCCTCTTTCAGTTTAAAACTGTTCCCCCTCATTTTATGACTCCCCTCCCTGATCAAGAGTCCCTCCCCATCTCTCCTGTAGCCCCTTTAGGGACTGGAAGGGGCTCTAAGGTCTCCCTTGAGGCTTCTCTTCTCCAGGCTGAACCACCCCAACTCTCTCAGCCCAGCCACATAGGAGAGATGCTCCAGCCCTCTCAGCACCTTTGTGGCCTCCTCTGTCCATGTACCCAGGAGTATATGACACTGACACATCATGAACTGTCACAACTGCACACTTGGCTTCCTCTCTCAAAAAAAGTTCGGTGCAGTCTTTCACAGGAAAATTTT
Organism: Nycticryphes semicollaris; assembly: GCA_013400055.1. NCBI lineage: Eukaryota > Metazoa > Chordata > Aves > Charadriiformes > Rostratulidae > Nycticryphes > Nycticryphes semicollaris. Next base: position 55,069 of record VXBJ01003096.1, read on the forward strand.
GCTTTTTGTATGTAGTCAGCATTTGCCTCCCCCTTCTTCTTGAGTCCATCCATGCTGCTCCCAATACAAGAAACACGTGTGTGAAGCTCCTCAAGTCTGGGGCAAAGTGAGGGATACTGCGTCAAGCAGTGAGGAAAAAATTGGGCAACTTTGAAGCCATTTTGAACTATGAATGAACATTCCTGAAGAGTATGAGATGCTTAGTGATAAGGCTTCTTGTCACCCAGTATCCCCCTACAATAAGGAAATTCACATATTGCTCATTAACTTCATCACTGTTAGTAATGCAGCTAGGAAGGGAGCCAGAATCTTCAAAAAAAATTTAGTTGAGATGCAATAGGCAACTTCAACAACAGCAGTAGTGAAAGCCTGCTGCTTTCACTATAATATTAAAAATAATTTATCAAATTAAATGAAGCTTGTGATACTGGAAGAATTGGCATCATCTCTTATTTGAAGCTTATCTGTGATGCTTTGCTCATAGCATCATTTGCTCTCCAGTCCTAAAATGCAATGATCGGATCCGATCACTCTGAAATTGGTATCCTATCTCAGGGGGCCTTCTCAGGCATTTAAGCTCCAATATAGTAAGCCCCAGAACAAAAACAATCATTCAATACTAAATTTGTCTTTTAACAACTAGGATTATTAGGAAACTCAGTATTTACACTGAAACTGGTTTTGGTGTGGGAAAATCATGAGGACCATCATACTTAACATTTTAATAGCCTTCCTTATCTGTCTCGTAAAGTGAAAGACTAACTGTGTACCTGTTTCTTTTGACCTCAGACTAAGTCAGCATCTAAGATCAGGGTGGCTACTCCAGGATCCACAACAAAAGATTTTTCTGGCTGGCACAGCCAGGACAAACAGTACAGAATGCAGACCTTCTCTTCAGAAGTTCTGACAAGTCCTTCAGCTCACTTTCTCTAATTTCTTTCCCTACCCCTCCTCATATATCTCATGCTATTTTTTTTTTTCCCCCTCTTTCTGCAGGCATGGGTGGATTTACACTCTTATCTCTTGGGCAGCAAGTTCAAGACACACTGCCTAATGTTGTGTTACATATGGATCCCAGTGAGGCCGTGAAAATATGACATACACAAACCATTCCTATGGAATCATCACCTTCTAGCCTCTTGCAGGTGTGCTTGTAGTTGCAGTTGCTACACGGTGGAGCTGCCATTGCTAACAATTCGCTGCCCAGTCAGAAAACATCAAGTCACAACACCAGTTAAAAGTTTATTTACCAAAAGAAATGTCCGCACTGTCCTTATTTTGTTAAGGTCAAGCAGAACTTTCTGTGCCTTCTCATGGTTGCTGCAGTATTCATCATAGATACGGAATTTTTCTTTCTGCAAAAACAAAGAAATACATTGGTTCTTCACTTGCCATTTTGATTGGTTTTTTTTTAATTAATAAAACAGGGAATGAACACTTTTCAAAGCTGAAAAGCTAATATAGACTTCATTTTGTAAGGTCAGCTCTTGCTCCTGCATTTATTATTTGAGGTCCAGCCTCAAATTATAATTATGAACAGTCTGGAAGCATCACTTAGGAATTTCAATCACAGAATACCAGGTTGGAAGGGAACTCAAGGATCATCTGATCCAACCTTTCTTGGCAAAAGCACAGTCTAGACAAGATGGCCCAGCACCCTGTCCAGCTGAATCTTAAAAGTATCCAACAATGGGGAATCCACCACCTCCCTGGTGACATTATTCCAGTAGCTGATTGTTCTCATAGTGGAGAATTGTTCTCTTGTATCCAACTGGAATCTCCCCAGGAATAACTTGTACCCATTACCCCTCATCTTTTCCATGTGACTCCTTGTAAAAAAGGGAGTCTCCATTGTCTTTGTAGACACCCTCAAATAGTGGAACATGGTGGTGAGGTCTCCCCTAAGCATCCTTCCCTCAAGGCTGAGCAAACCCAATTCTTTCAGCCTTTCATCATTTGGCAGGCCTCCCAATCATCTCAGTGGCCCTTCTCTGGACCCTCTCTCCAGCCTTGTCCACATCTTTTTTTGTATAGCAGGGACCAAAAGTGAAGACAGCATTCCAGGTATGGCCTGACAAGAGCTGAGTAGAGTGGGATAATGACTTCCTTGTTGATGCAACCCAGCATCCTGTTGCCTTTGTTTGCCACGGCAGCTCCCTCGTCACTTCTATTGAACTTCTTGCCCACCAAGACTCCCTTTTCCACAGAGCTGCTCCCCAGTTGGGTACACCCCAGCCTGTGCTGCACCCCTGGATTATGTTTTTCCAGGTGCAAGACCTTACATTTGTCTCTGTTGTACTCCATAAGGTTTTGCTGAAAAAACTCAGAGGCTGGACTAACACAAAAATACAGGATTAAAAAAAAAAGGGAAGAAAATTCACAATGAGCGGGTTATTTGCTGACATCATTACCTATTTTGTCTACAAACATTTATTTGCAAATACGATGCATAATTCTGCAGTCAAAACCTGATGTTACTCAACTTCTGTAAAATGTTTCCATAAACCATTAATAATTTTTTCCTCCCACAATGAATAAACAAAGACTTAGCAAACATCTGAGACTCTAACCAGAGACAGCAATGAAAGCTAGACTTTTTTAGGCCTACAACTGAAGGCAAACAAACTTATGCCTATTTTGCAGAGCTCTGTGACACTGACATCCTTATTTTGTTCCAACAGGAAAAATAACAATCCTAGAAAACTGTTACTACAGGACATGCAAACATACTTGTGGACGTAACGCAGTTCTGAGATGTAAAATATCTTCACAGTCCAGAACCATAGAGATATTTCACCCAGCACATGCAATTCTTTGTTAAATATTCACATTTTTGCCTAGCATCAAAGGGGAATAAAAATAAAGCATACTATTACTTTGCCCATTTCATGCAACCCTGATCTTTGTGCCACCCTCTCATATAAAGGCACTGGCCTTGCTCATGCTGCAAGGCTCAGTTTGTCAGCCTGGGCTAATCTCGTGAACATAAAAATGATGAAACAAGAAAATTTTGCCTGTTTGATATGTTCTATATGTTCTTTCTTCATTCTCCTCCCCTTTCTGGAAATGACAATAATCAAGAGATGACTTCAAAGTACTCTACATTATGCAATCAAGTCATATTTTGCCCTCATGACTATGTACATTTATCATCATGACAGTAATTAACAAATACAATCAATCAAGGGAAAAAAGTGAAATAAGGCTGTAATAAAAAATAGCGTACATAATGAAGAAAGCAGGTTCCAACTTCATGCTGCGCATTAGGTTCTGGCTGCAAGCACTCCTCCACCAGGGACAGGAAGTTTTTGTGAACTGCAAGAATATCTTCAATATTTGAAAACAACATCTGCAAAAGAATAAAACATACATAAATAAAACATCAGATACAAACCAGAAGCAACATGCAATTAGGAGACTAACCTTAACTGTCTCTTCTGTGACATTTTTATCCACTTTGGCTGCAGCACATTGGATCATTCGGTGAAGGAAAGCCTGCATGAAACAAGACAAATAAGGAAAAAGACATTTCAGGAAGTCTTGAACAGCTTTTGGCAGTTTATGCTTATAATTTGCTTCGGATACAGAGTCCCATCAAAATATTCGGTATCTAAAACAAGTATTTTATTTATAATGCATTTAGCAGTCCTGTTACCCTAACATGATGTAAAACTTTATCTACACAGTATTAAAAAAAAAGTTAGACAGTGAAATATTAATGAAGCTGAGAAACTGAGCATTCTCTCAAGAACCACTTCCACCCTGCACTCATACTACAATACTACACTCGTACTACAAAGAGCAAAAGAGCAAAAAAAGGAATTTTCAAAATCTTGCTCTAGTGCTTTTGAAATTGACAAAGCTGAAACAAGCTGCTAATTTCTAAATTAAATCTAGTCAAGAAACTCAATTATGAGATGTAACTTCTACCATAGTAACCACCAGTAAGATTTCTGATGTATTAATAAGCAAACCTACTGTCAACTAAATTTGCTTAAATAACAGCCAGTTCCACCTGGTTTTGCTTAATGAAAACATACACTCTTCCCTCTATAGGACCTCATCCTTGGGGATCAAATGAGAAGTTAGTAATACCACTAATAAATTACCCAAAGATTAAGTTTTCTTATATTTCACATTCAAGAACTGGAAACAACAGCAAGAGATGCACAGTAAGTTACTCCAAAAGAAATAAATCACATTTAATGTACAAAGGATATAATTATTTTTTAATGAATTCATTCCATTACAAAGACTCGGGTACTTTCTGAAAATATCTACAAACTGTAGACTAAAATCTTAAATTGACAATTCTTCCCACAGACACGCATATCCTTTAGTCATTAAAAACTGGCACCACAAGTGCACAAATGTCATGTCTTTCATAACCATTTAGCTCCAAGCCACTGTGCATTGTACACTGTACATGAACTCATCTAAATTCTGGCCTGGTGCAAATTCCACAAAAGAGGCAATAAATAACCCCTGTGTGGAAGGATGGCAGTCACAGCATCCCTTTTTTTACCCATTTCTCTGCTGCGACTTAGACATTTTCATTCCCAAGCAGTGATCCTTCCTCTGCTGAAGAAGACTATGTAACTGGCATTACACATTTTTATTGCTTAAGAGACAAATCTAGTTATCCAGGATACAAAGAGAATTAAGTTGTGAATATCGCCAGCACACTGTATATTTCCTATCACTCTCTACAGTGATGCAGATTTTCTACTTCATTAAACCCCTCTTTTTCCTGACTATTTATACTTTCTTTCCAATGTTATAGAATCACAGAATCATAGAATGCTTAGAGTTGGAAGGAACCTTAAAGATCATGAAGTTCCAACCCCCCTTGCCATGGGCAAGGAACCTTCCACCAGACCAGGTTGCTCAAAGCCCCATCCAGCCTGGCCTTGAACCCTTCCAGGGATGAGGCAGCCACAGCTTCTCTGAGCAATCTCTTCCAGTGTCTCACAACCCTCACAGCAAAGAATTTCTTTCTGGTATCTTATCTAAATCTCCCCTCTTCCAATTTAAAGCCATTCCCCCTTGTCCTGTCACTACACTTCCTGACAAAGAGTCCCTCTCCAGCTCTCCTGTAGGCTCCCTTTGGATATTGAAAGGCTGCTCTAAGGTCTCCCCGGAGCCTTCTCTTCTCCAGGTTGAACAAACCCAGCTCCCTCAGCCTGTCAAATGTTTTATTGATGGTAAAAAATGACATCGATTCACTTGCAGCAGTTAACTGGTGGTGGATGACAGCTCCTTATAGCTCTCCTTGCTGTGAGCATCCAGCGAGGTAGGCTATGGCAAAGTGATGGTGTGCCTCGCCTGTACAGGGCCCAACCCATCCCACACACAGCCAGAAAGCCTGTTTAACTCTAAATTCATTTTTGGAAATTTTTCAGTAAACCAGCCAATGGTATTAAATACACTTTAGAATCAAGAGGGGAAAGAAAGAAAAATCAAATCAAATCAAATCATGAGAACTACCTCTGAAACTCACGTCTGTTTTTACTGTCTGTAATCGCTCTCTGTTCACATTATTTCCCCACAGACCAAACATACTGCTCACCCACACTTATGTTATCCCAGAAGATCTTAATTTCCTGTAACTGTGAAGGAAGGTGAACATTCACTTGGCTGAAGGCGAAACAGAAAATGAGCTGGGAGCTGGGGCATTAGTTATTCTCGAGCGACTCAAGACGCTGGCTAAGAGTCATGAGGTCAAGAAAAGTATAACATCAGCTGCAATAAACAGAGCTGTCTGTCCCAGACCCCACATCTGCAGAGGTTATCAGAAAGCGACTAGAGGAAAATATCCAAACCCTTGCAGAACCCAGACACATCACTAATTACAGCAGGGAGGCCTCGGATGACTTTGGCCCCATCCAGCATCTTGGCAGAAGCCCCCGTGTTACGATGCTGTGCTCACACTGCAGGGGAAGGGTAGTCATGCTGCCAGATAGTTCCCAAAGATTTGCCCCCTGTTGTTCCCATCAAGGCAGATTTGCTTCCTGAAAAAAAAAAAAAATCATCACTCTAAGGCCAACAGATCTACGAATGTGACCATTTGAACCCCTCAGGGTACTTCCACAAGAAGTTGAAATATGAAAAAAACCTTCTTTCAGGTGAGGGTACCAGAGCCCTGGAACAGGCTGCCCAGGGAGGGTGTAGAGTCCCCTTCTCTGGAGACCTTCAAGACCTGCCTGGATGCAGCCCTGAGTGATGTGCTCTGGGCAATCCTGCTTTGGCAGGGGAATTGGACTGGATGATCTCTAGAGGTCCCTTACAACTCTGACAATTCCCTGATTCTGTGAACACTACGAAGCCACACACATCTCAAAGTAACTAGAAAAAATCTCATGTTTTCTAGAAGAGTGGGATAAGAGAATTGAGGGGAGAACAGGTAAGTAGACACCTCCATCCACCTGCCAGAAGACTCATCCTTGGTGGTCTTCACCCACTGCCAAGTGAATAATGCAAAGCAATGATGAAACCTAGGTTTCCATGATGCCAACTCCTTGCCTGGAAGGCAGAAACACTGCTGACTCCACACACACCACACTTCTGCTCCGGAACTTTGCCAGGGAGAACAGAGAGTTTTCATCATGCAGGAGGATGGAAAAGTAATTGCTTTGGTTACGGTGTAAAAAGAACCTTAATCCAGCACTGCAACCATGAAAAGACAGGCAGATATCCCTGAACTTGTATTAACACACATTAGGTCTGAAGGACAGATGGCTATTCAAAAGACTCCAGAATTATTTGAACATCAACTGAGGACATCCAAGAACAGTTTTTCAAACTTTAGTAAACAAAGAAAAAGCAGGTTATTTGTAGTCACAGACTTAAGGAGGACCCAAACATACATATTGCAGACCTAAGAGGAAAATATATAATGATGCCCAGAAATTACTCAGGTGTTGACAGCTGCTGAGCTAAGAGAAAAGAGTTTATAGAAGCTTTTGTAGACAGACTACACAAACTATTACTAGCCACAGAAAAAACACACCTGTAAAAAAAAAAAATTAGGAAGAAAAGTAAAACGGACAACTCTGCCAATTTATAATTCACTAAAGAACCAGACACACACACACAAAAAAAGTCAGAAATTCCCCTGAAATAGCACTCAGTGGTTCCTAAAAGTTCCACCACATTACATGAAGAAGCATTACAAATTGCAAGGACACAGCTAAACAGGCCCTGCTACTGGAATGAGCAAACAACTGTAGCAATCAATTGGCACACACAATTCCCATGCTCATAAAAAAACCCAAAATCATAAAAACAAAACAAAAAAAACCCCAAAACCCAAAACCCACCACCCATCCAAAGTGAAAAAACAGCTCAAACTTAATGCCATTTCATTTATCATGCACACACATCAGTAAATCATGACTCACTGTTGTTTCTCAGTATATACTGCACGTCTTGCTGAGGTTACTTCAAGATTCATCTCTATCAGTGTAGATGTGCCCTTAGCACAACATCAAGCATGGAGAATAACAGTTATCTCTGTGCCCACCCAGATTCCAGGACCTAGAGAGAGTGATCCTCAGCTTCTCTTAAGCTTTTCAGGTGGGTTCCGGAGTTTCCATCAACTTCGCTTCAATTCCTACTTTTCTCAAGCACAGTTCAAATATAACATTATTTTCCATTTTCATCTTGTGCTACCAGCATTCCAGGTACATGGCTATAGTACAGGGATTCACCCGTATGGCACTGCAAAGGGATATCTGCTGCCCCTGGCACTCTCTGCCCAGCCAGACTCGTGCTGATTTCACAGAATAGTATGGGTTGGAAGGGACCTCTGGAGATCATCCAGTCCAACCCCCTGCCAAAGCAGGTCCACCCAGAGCAGGTTGCACAGGAATGTGTCCAGGTGGATTTGGAATGTCTCCAGAGGTGGAGACGCCACCACCTCTCTGGGCAGCCTCTGCCAGGGCTCTGCCACCCTCACAGGAAAGAAGTTCCTCCTCATGTCCAGATTTCCTGACTTCAGAGTTAAGAGACCTCCATGAAACATTCCAGAGGAGCTAGTTGGCTGGGTCTCATAAAGAGCAGTCTAAATTTAAAAGACCAGATGAAGAGGAAAGATAAAAGAGAGGATGTTTGTTATTTACATTTAAAAAAATAAATAAATAATCTTAATCCAATTCTGTTTGCCAGCTTTTAGAACCGTCTGTGGAAAACTCTGTCATTCTAGGAATATCCTCGAGTGACTCAGATTGCTGCAACCCTTGGCCCCTGCAAAATTTGAAATTCAAATTACAAACCTAAACTTCCTCAAGCATCCTTCTGGAAACTTCATTAGCACAAAGCGGCATCTAAGCGATCAGCGTACAGCTGCTTTGGAGGAGAAGAAATGCTCCCAAACCCTGAGAAAATTCTAAGCGTGAAGAGGCACATCTTTAGCAGTCTGATGATCTTTCAAACCAAAGCGTGGGGTAGCAAGTGAGCCTTTTGAAGCAGGGGAGGCAGCTACACACAAAATATGTAAGATAACAGTTCAGGGCTAAGTTCCATAACTCCGGCGGGGACAAAAACAAAAATAAAAATAAAAAAATCTCTATTTCTGGCCCTGACTCAGGGTCTCTGTGCAACATTGGTAAGGAGGACAGTAATTCACCTCTACCTTCCAGAAATCTGGCAAAGAACTACAGAGAACATTTGGAGAAGATTCCATACCAATAATATCAGTGAAGATAACAAAATCCTTTTTTGGTGATTGTGTATTTATTACCTCTAAAATGTTTTTACATTCTTTCGATACTAACTAGCCCATGTTCTAACTCTTTTACCTTTTGCTGTAACGCCCTGTAGGAAACACCAGGACTGAAAATTCAAACGTAAAGACTGAAAATCTAAATTCAAACAATTGTAACAGTATCTGATCTCTGTGCCAAACAAATACTAATGCGTTTGCCTGTCTGTTGATCTGCTGCCCTTTTGCGAGGCAGCGTGTTTCACAGAGAACGAACACTGAGTCCCTGTTACAGGGATTTTACTTCTGGTCTTATGAAAAGAAGAGTAGCGTTGTTGGGTTGTTTAGTGGGGTAGGTTTTTCCTTCCCTTCCCCTCCCCCAGTTGCTCTGTGTGTTGTTGGGTCACAAAACAAAAAAAAAAACCAAACCAAACCACAAGAAAACCCCCACTGCTACAGATACAGATAGCACAAGAAGCTGCCAACAAGCGCAAATGACTCCTCTGACATCTGGAATGAAATCAGGGAAGACAAAGAAGCCTGCCTGCAGAAGGTTCCCAGGGCACAAAGAGTTTTCGCTTTCTCCCCAGATAAGAAATGAAGTCCTGAAATTATGTCAGAGCACCTGGATCACAAAATGTGCAACTATTTTTCTGAAAGCAATCACTCTACTCCTGTGAGCCTAGAAAGAGTCTTTTTTGTTTGGAAAAAAAAAAAAAAAAAAAAAAAAAAAAAAAAAAAAACAAAAAAAAAAAAAAAAAAAAAAAACCCAAAGAATTTAAGAAAAAGTTGCTTATGCTTTTCTATCAGACTTATTTTAGCATTTTTTCTACCCCTAAAGCTGTACTGTCATAAACAAACCCAAGGTGGTCTGCAAAAACATATGCATCTTTAATAAGGTCATTTCCTGTTTATTGTCACTTTAGGAAAACCACTTGAACTGAAGCACCCAGTATAGCATATTAAAGCCTACTGAATAATGCTAGAAAGATGCTTTGTACACTAACACCTAATATTTTATTTTGCACGCCGTCAACAGACGAAGTCCTGAAAGAAACCCACAAAGAAAATGTGCATGTATTACAATTTTTATAAGGGTCTATGATAGTAGGCTTATCTTCACAAGTTTATACAGGCAAAGCTTAAATTCTTGTGGTTTTCTTGTTTTCTCTTTAAATTCTTAATGTATCTACAGGCAACTGGACGGTGGACAAATATTGTGCTGTTTTCACAATATTCAAAACGATCCTAGAGAGAACACAAAGAAGAAAAGCACCCAAGATTACAGACGACAATCCAAATGTATTCTGTCATCATATTTTCTTATCTTACATTAAAGGTATTTCCCTATCATTTCATCACAAACATCAAGGTGGTAGTTTGCACATCAGCCTGAGTTTCTGTGCACTCTAATTAACGCCTGTCAGATGCCAGGTCCCAGAAGAACCCCATGCCGGTTCTGTTGATGCGCTTTTGCTTGATTTTGTAACAAAAACCAAAACCAAAACCAAACCAAAAAACCCCACCACAATTCCAACAGAAAAGACTCTGGCAGCAATAGGAGCTATGGTAGGCACCATCCACATACCCTCCCCTTCCCGTTAACCTGTGCCAGCAGTGGCGGCGGTAGCCGCTCGGGCCAGCTTCTGCTTATGAACAAAAGACTCTTCTTCTCTCCCCAGCAATGCACCAGCTGAGGCACCACCTGTTTCTCCCATCTTGCCTGCAGGACTGGATGAATCACAAGCAGCAGAGAGAGCACCAGCCAAGGTCAGAATACATAATATATTCCTTTTCCCTACTGTACCCAGAGCCGCTCTCAGAGCTGCCTCCAGACCCTACTGCCCATGAGGACAGGGGAATAGATGGACCCCATCTGTAGCACTTCCCATTCCAGCCCTCATTTCCTTTCCCCAGCTGACCAAATTATTTCCTTCTCTGTTCCTCCAACCCAAAGGGGCATCAATCTGCCTGAAAGCGGAGTCCTGGCTTCTCTCCCTAAAGTAAACATGAACTCAGAAGTAAACACACACCCACACAAAAATGATTGCACTGAAGAGGCATAGGGCTTCATAACCTGCTCATAAATGATGAATAACCTACTGCCACATTTTGGGATAATTGTAACCCTTTCTCCACCATGTATATATTTTTATTTTATGCTAAAGTTGTTCTTTAATATATTAGAAAACATTTTACCAAGAGAAGCGCAAGAGAATAGTTTCTCACCTTGCCCTGTATCCCAATCACCTTTTCTGCATTCCCTAGTCACTGACAAAGTTTTTCAACATTTTATTGCACATCTTGTTCATCCTTTTATGCCCACCGAGACTCCTAACTCAAGTTTCCTCCTTCGACAAGGAAATGCCCCCTGAACTGGTCTGGTCTCCCCACCTCTATAATAACCTCTCTGAGCCATGGCTGTGCTTTCACTTTTGATCCCATCCTTCCTTTCAGCTCCATCACAGCTGAAAGCAGGAGATTTATACTCAAGGTCCAGTTCCCCACAGCCAGGCGGGAAGTCAGATGTCTCCACCCTCTTCCTCGTACTGAAGCCATTCTCAAAAAGATTTAGTACAGCCTTTTCCTGGCCCAAATCAAAAGATGTCTGTTCCCTTTTCTTCCCAGATGTCAAGAATCCTGTCACCTGCATTTAATATTTTCATTATGGGGAAACTGCTTTTCTGAGGACTAGCTATTTCACCTCAAGTGTTGTGTCATGTCCTGTTTTAGGTCTCTCACTACAGGAAAGACATTGAGGTGCTAAAGCACATCCAGAGAAGGGCAAGGGAGCTGGTGAGGGGTCTGGAGAATCAGTCTTGTGAGGAGAAGCTGCGGGAGCTGGGGGTGTTCAGCTTGGAGAAAAGGAGGCTGAGGGGAGACCTTTTCGCTCTCTACAACAACCTGAAAGGAGGTACTTGCCTGGTAGAAGTGATACGATGAGAGGAAACAACATGAAGTTGTATCAGGGGAGGTTTAGATTGTATATTAGGAAAAAATTATTGTCAGAAAGGGTTAACAAGCACTGGAACAGGCTGCCCAGGGAAGTGATTGAGCTACCATCCCTTAAGATATTTAAAATATGTGTAGCTGTAGCACTTAGGGACATGGTTTAGTGGTGGACTTGAAAGTGTCAGGTTAATGGTTGGACTAGATCATCTTAAAGGTCTTTTCCAACCTAAATTATTCTACACTCTTGCTGGTCAATGCAAGTTTGCCTGATGAACAGCAATGGAGTTACTCACACGGTCACAGATAAGATCATAGAATGGTTTGGGTTAGAAGGGACCTTAAAGATCATCGACTTCCAACCCCCCTGCCATGGGCAGGGACACCTCCCACAAGAGCAGGTTGCTCAAAGCCCCATCCTAAGTCAAGGCCCAATCACGCCTAAGTGAATTGCCACATCAGAGGGTGGATGTCAGGCTGGCTTTCACAAGCTGCTGCAAGCTGAAACCAAGTGGTAGAAGCAGCAGCAGCTAGAAGACCATCTAAATCTTTCTTTGATTAAAATACAGCTTAATTGAGATTTAGAGAAAGGTCACCCGCTGGCACAAGGGATGAGCATCCATCTGCAAGCTGAGCAGAAGGCAAGAGTCTGTCTAATATGTTTGGCAAATATTTTATGCAACACAAGTTGCTGCTAACCAACCTTTATCCCATTAAAAACACAAGCAGGTTAGATTCCAATCTCAACATCACCAACCAAGAGTTTTTGGAAGTGTGAGGGAAAAGGAGGGATTTTCCTGTCCCATGTGAATTTTTGAGCAGGCTGCAACAGATAAACCAGCATATCAAGAAATAAAATGTTGCCAGCATGTTTGTGAAGAAAAGTACAAGATAAATCTTTATTGCATTTTGAAGACTCCCCAATAAAGAAAAAGATATTCTGGATTGAAAAAGTGTGAACGTGTACATGGAATTCCCTTTGATAACACCACACATGGTGAATAATATACTGCTAATCGTACAGCTGATCTACTGTCACTGAAGTGGGAATGGAAAAGACATGATGTCTACAAACGAAGTTTACCTCTCATAAAAGTCAGCAGTTTCCTGAATTCACGGAACACCAGGTTCTTACTGGGAAATCTCAGTCAATTCAGCTGTGTTCGCTACCAGCAAGTCAAAATAAAAAACTAGGAAGTCCCACAGCAATTGGAGATCTGGAAGTAACAGTATGTTCCTATTAAATTGCAATCATAATTAAGAAAGAATTCATATGTTTGAAAGCTTCATACTTGATTGTATGGTTCCGGCTCCTTTGATGCAGACAAGTCTGCTGATTCTAATCAATAAAAACAGATTTTGTATTTGCATTTAATTTTTTACTCCAAAAATTATTATTTTTCTACATTTTTTTTAGTAGAACACCAGTTTGAAAGAATTCAATATTTCCAAATGACTTTGGAGACAACTTTAAAATTTTACAAATCAAATTTTATTTTGTTTTAGCTTAAATTATTTCATGAGCTTCGGAAAGTGTAAAATGGTCAAGAGAAATACATTTGTCACAAATTATGCCTTTGAAAGAATCTTTTAGATTTTTTTTTATTCAATCTGAGATACAATATTCAGAAGTCTTGAAAATATTACAAGAAAGTAATTTTCTGCTATCTCCCTTCTTTATCTTTCCAAAGTTCATTAACATGTTTAAAAAGAAGTTGGAGTCTTTTTTGACTCAAATACACCCATCAGAATTAAGAGAGACATAATCTTTCTCACCAATTATGAGAAATTTATCGCATCTTCACTTTCAGAATTCCAATTTAAAGCTTTTTCTGACCGCATCTAAATAAGGAAAGATTAGCTGACGTAGCACCAATAAAAATAAATTATTAAAGTCCTTAATGATTAAGGCAAGCAGCTAATTAAAAAACCCCAACTGTTTTACCTATAAATTAAGAAAATTTGAAACTACTGACAGGCAAATCATAATGGAAGCCAACTGAACGCTTTTTACATGCTCAGTTTTCAACACATAACACACTTTTTTCCTAATATTGGATTGCACAGCCCTTAATTGCAAGTTTATTTAATGTTTAATGTGGTTAGATGCTAATTAGGAGTTAGAGCACTTGAGAATTCTGCATTTTTTATTGCCAGAGTTGTATAAATAAAGTGTACTTCTCAAACATGACTCAGTGCCAATTCTGTCTGCCATTTGTATTTGCACACTTATGCCAAGAGCAACACAACGCAGGGAAGAGCATGAAACAGCAGTTTTCTATCCCAATCTCAACTCTTCACATAACCGACAGGGAAGCTGTAGCAAGTCTGGCACTAAAAAGTGCCCTTGTGATCACAGAAAAAAAAAAGCACACATGTCATTTAAGCTTTCCCACCCCCCCAATCAGCAGAAATCAGAATGCTTTCCTACATAAGAATTATGTCTGGAATAGTCATCCCTAATTCCTACCACTTGCCATAGAATCATAGAATTGTCTAGGTTGGAAGGGACCTTTGAGATCATTTAGTCCAACCATCAACCTAACTCTGATAAAAAAAAAACAAAAACAAAAACCAAACAAAAAAAAAAAAACAATAACGACCCATCACTAATGGATCCATTGTCATTTAGGTAGGTCCCAGGACGATCAAATGGTACAAAGTTAACAGGCTTGTATGCAGTGATGCCTTGTTTGGGTCAACAACTGTGTCACATTTATGAGTTATTAAGACAATAGCCTTATTTTTGAAAATCCTCCCAGACAATGATATAATACTCTGGTTTCTCCTGCAAATATACCAAAAAGAGTCTGAGTCATCAAAAGACATCCAGTTCTATACCATGATGATGTTGCTATTTAAATGCATTGTGAAACAAATTTTATCTTCAAGGCAAAATAAGGTTTTAAGAAAGTCGTATTACTTTAAATTGCTTATTTCACAGAAAATTAAGATGCTCTTGGCTTCTGAACTCATTTCAGCCACTAGTTTAGCAACACAATTATTAAATAAATATAAGCTGTAAGTCATTGAAAGGCCTTGAAAACATCGCAAATAATCCCAGACGAAAAGCAGGGCTTCACTATTGCCAACAAAAGCTAGAGTAAGGAAAAAAAAAGCATCACGGAGGGCAAGCTCCCACAAAATACAACAAAAATTAAAGTAAATCCACATTTTTACAGTTATCCCAGCATGCTTACTTGTGCCCAGTAATGATAACATATGCACATAATGATGCTACTATTTAAGAATACTAATGTTTCATCTGAAATAATTTCACCAGAGCAGTTTCTGTATGTTCAGTATCTCGGCTGTGCTCACACACTTCCAATGTTCTACAAGCCATGGCTGGGGGCAGGAGGGGGGAACAAACCCTTACAATTTCATGTACAATAAAACTGAGTTTATTCAAACTCCACGAGAATAAATACGAACCCACAACCTTTGCACTGGACTTAGACGTGTAGCATTAACTATAAATCAATTCAATTACAACTTCGAAGAAACTATGTGTCACAACAGCCAAAGCAGCCAGAATTGTTACTAAAGTGGGCTTTAGCAATAGCCCCCCTGAAGAAAGTGGCTGAAGCATCTCCATGACTTTGATACTTAACTTGAAATCCAAGTATATATTTGAAAGCCAAATATACTCCACACTTTGGATCAGGAGAACCATTCTGGCTGCAGATTGTCTTAATAGAACCTTCCTTCTATGAAGGCATGAAGAGCAGATAATTTTTGATGCAAGTGTTCACGGGCATATTTGAATTCAGGTTGATAAACCAAGCAAAAGTCCTATAAGGCCTAGGTTGCCCAGAGAAGCTGTGGCTGCCCCATCCCTGGAGGGGTTCAAGGCCAGGCTGGATGTGGCTTGGAGCAACCTGGTCTGGTGGGAGGTGTCCCTGCCCATAGCAAGGGGTTGGAACTCCATGATCTTTAAGGTCCCTTCCAACCCAAACCATTCTATGATTCTGTATTCCTGTCTGGGAAAAATCACATAGGTTTGCAACTTTAAATTTCTTCTTCTCCTCCCTTCTCCCCCTTTTATAAGGCCATGAGGTTTGTAAAATTTCATTAGAAAACTGAATCTTCTTCACCAGATTATTCAAGCACAGAGAGCAGGATCTCTTTGCAAATAGAGCAGAAAGCAGTTTCAGCTGTAATGTTTTTCTCTATCTTCTTATTCTCAGAGTAGAGAGGTTGAACAAACGAAACAAGCAGCCTACCTTGAGAAACACAAACTGGATGCAGCAGTAACCTGAGGTTTACAACATCTGTGCCCTGGCACAGACCCATCTCTCAGATTTACAGGTCCAGACCCCCACCACATCTCATTCAGGCTCCCACAGAAACCAGTGACATTCAAGGAAAGAACAGGACCCCATCCAACTGGATCTTTCTGCAGCATTAAACAATTAAACTACAATCAGGACTGATTCTCCATCAAAGATATTCTGATGACAAAAACTGAGCTTAAAATTCACCTTGAAAAACTAAGAAATTTATTCAAATTAAGAAATTAGATTTTTTTTAGAAGTATTTAATAAACACTGCAGTGGCACATGTATACTTACACGATCTGTGACTTTAAACTCCCATTTTCAAAGAAATATTTTCAAGTATTGAGAAAAAAACCCATGTATTTATTGTATCATCCATGGAAAGAAGTATGATTATAGCTATGCAAGCCTTGCAACGTGGCTTGAAAAACTAATTTTTTTATTTTGAACCAGAACTTAAGTAAAAAGAATGAAACCAGTAAATGAGGAAATTAATGGCTTCTAAAGTTAGATTCCAGTGTAGTTGTCTTAACTCCATTCCAACAGGAACACAACCATACCAAATTTTAAATTCTTTTATTTTACACAGTTTCATAAAAACAGAAGATTGTTGCATGCCCCTGTTGCTTGCCATGAACTGATCTTGTGAATTTTCATCTGCCTATATGGTTTTGAGCCCATTTCCATTGGAATGCAATCATTAATAATGTTTTTTGGCTTATATTTGATTCATGAGATACTTCAAACCGTACAAATGCAAAGAATACTTCAACTCTTATTTCTTTATTGGCTTGATAAGTATCAGAAACTACACGATAAAAAAATTCTAGCTCCCGTTTTTTTTCTTCACGCTACCACCTAAACATCTGCTGAACATCAATTACACCACAAGACACTTACATGCTAATCTTAGTTTACATCCATCAAAGAGGTTTCATTTCTCAAAGGATACAACCATTACCAAGGACATGATGCTAGCAAAAAATAAGCGGAGCGCATGCACATCCACAATAG
Organism: Nycticryphes semicollaris; assembly: GCA_013400055.1. NCBI lineage: Eukaryota > Metazoa > Chordata > Aves > Charadriiformes > Rostratulidae > Nycticryphes > Nycticryphes semicollaris. The sequence goes on from VXBJ01003096.1 coordinate 72,013, forward strand.
AGCTGCAGAAATAAAGTCACGCCATGGAAGTTGGATTGCCTTACTGCCAAATAAATTCATGATTTCAAGAAATACGGAACTATGTGAATGCCAGGGAGAAATAACCCCCACACACCCACCCACTCATGGGCTTCCCTTCTCTCACTGGTCCTTTCTTTTCTCCTTTCCCTAGTCAAGCACAGACTTCTTTTTTTTTTTGAGGTCTTACATAGGTCTATGGCCCATCTTTGGCTTTGATGAGCTCCCAGCATAATTGCACAATTTTACCAAGCCCTCTGTGAGGCACGTGTTCCTCAGCAACACAAAGATTACGTGGCTGTTCTTGCTCCTTTCATTCATTTTTACAAGGGAACAGAAGACAAAACCTGGTTACGGTAGAATTGTTGTTGCCTTCTTAAGGAAATTTTTTGCTTAAATGCTAGGACCGTAAGACCAGAGAGCTTGTTATCTTTTCATGAAATAAGAGTCTCATTCTTTTAGGTTATAATCAAAAGCTTTAAACCGTCCTCCAGTTGAGGCCGAGAGGATGGGCATTCTTTTAGATATTAAATCTAAAAAAAAAAATAGTACAAGAAAAACTGCCACTCCCAATCGATCTGCAAAGACAGGTTGTAACAGCACTACTTAAATTAAAAAGAAAAGGAAATTATTCAGCTGTCACAGCATCACACAAACCACCCTCCTTACCAAACCACCTGCACTTCAGCTGCAGCCGTGTACCAGCAGAGCATGTTGGTGGCAACTGCCATCTGCTAATACTCAACCGGATTCTGACAGCCCTGAATACTGCTCGTACCAGGACATACTGCTGCTTACCCAGACACCCACATGGATTACACAAACTGAAGTCTCACTGAGTCTTTCCACATAAGGTTACACAAGGATATGGAACTTTTTCTTTTTGGGTTTCTTTTTTTTTTTCCTTTTCAAAATTTCATTCATGAATTTGCTGTGAGGAATGTATTTTCAGTTCCTGCTCTCCAAATAAATAAAAATAAAAAAAATAAAATAGTCTAAACCCTTCAAAACCCCAGATACCAGACTTCTAAGAACAACACAAGGGAACAATGGTGTTAGGGGGACCAGGAAATCAAGAAACCATAAATAAATATCAAGTATTGTTTTCCAACAACTTCAATGGCTTTGGATCCTGCAGTCCTTCCTCTGGGTGAGGAAATGACGCCACTGCAAGTTTTCCTCATGTCCATAATAGACCACAATAGTTTTCCTCACCTGGGCAAACCGAAGGCGTCGAACTTGCAGTCAGTGAGCCACAAACAGGCCCAGCTACTGGGCAACGAAAGCCACTGTGACCACAGATTCACTTCTTGCCTACAGTGTGCTTCTCCTCCACTACAACGCCCGAGTTTCCTCTTTTAAGGAACAGGGCACAGCTGTCTCAGAGATGATCCATCCATCCATCCATCCATCCATCCATCCATCCATCCGTGACAGGGCACTACATGAATATGCTAGTAGAGATAGCTTAAAAATACAAGCAAAATAGCTCCAGGAGCAATACCATGGCGCGGGAGCAGCTTTAGGAGGAGACTGACACCAAGCTCAAGACCATGAGTCTTCACATCTATACCTGATCCTGGTAGAAGACTCTTCGTCTTCCTTCTTCCCTTGGATCCTGCCCATAGGAAGGACCAGTGGCAGGGAGATAAGCAAGCCAGCGAGGACAGGGCAATACATTCTCTACTAACAGCACTCTAGATGTGCTGTATATACAATTATCCCTAAAATGAAGGGAAAAAACAAGCAAAACTTACAGGGAAGACAGGTTCACTTTAAGTTAGGAAACACAAGCTCAGAGGAAGAATTAATACTTCACACACAAATGAAGCGGACACTACACTAACAAGCTGAAATCCTGTCAGAAGGAAGCACAAAGAAAAGCAGATTGCTTAGTCTTTCAGTCTTAATCTTACTTTCTTACTTACTTTTTTCAAGCTGCCTGTTGAAAAGTTACTAATTGCAAGACTTTGATTTTCCCGTGGCATGTGAAAGAAACTAGGATAAGTACAGGGGGAAAGCTGCCAAATCCACAGGGTTAGAAACTTTCCACAAGCTTTTCTTTTTTTTTTTCTTCCCCAAAAGAGACGGAGTTTCATTTCAAAATATTTTTCTAGCCTCTTGTGCTGTGAAGACTGCAGTGCAATGATTTACAGAAGGGATGCGATCTCTATGGACAAACAAAACCGTCACTCCCAAGAGGTTTGACCTTCACCTTCCATCCTAAAATAGTATGGCCGATCACACAGCAGCAGCAGCCCACACCCTTAAAATATGTTTGACTGAATTACAGAACTTGGTGCTAGTCTTGACTTCTCAAGTTTGCGAGGGAGCGAAACTAAATAGAAGAAAAAAATATGCAACTGAAACAAACGGTTATGTTAGAAGATAAATTTCAGCAACAAAATGGTGATGCAGTAGCATGTACTGTTAAATTTGTGTTTCTCGTTAAAAAGAGGAGCTAAAGAAATACACAAACTGACTTATCAACGTTACATCAACTCGAGCACTAAACTACAAGCTTGCAGGAAGTTTATCATCCTGTTTGCTGACTACAGTTTGGCTTGTTGTGTTTTTATACCATGTTCCTGTTCCTTCAGCTCACGTCCTCTGAACAGGGCAAGCATTGGAGTCTCACCGCCTGGGCTCCAAACTCTTACCCAGTCCACACACCGTCTCATACCTAAGAGGCTTCAAAGAGGGTTGTAGGGCAGAAATGGCTTCACATCTTCCCTCCAATCTGAGGGAAAGAAGAGACCTGTGGCTCATTTGGCTACAGAAGAGTTAGAAGAACAGACCTGTGTGAGAAGTATCCTATACTGGACATGAAAAAAAGACCCAAGAGTCCTGGTGGACAACAGGATGACCACGAGTCAGCAATGGGCCTTTTTGGCCAGGAAGGCCAATAGCATCCTGCGGTAAATCAAGAATAGTGTGACCAGTAGGTTGAGGGAGGTCATTCTCCCCCCTGCTCTGCCCTGGTGAGGCCACATCTGGAGCACTTTGTCCAGTTCTGGGCCCCCCAGTTCAAGGAGGACAGGGAAATGCTGGAGAGGGTACAGCAAAGGGCTACAATATGATTAGGGGACTAGAATATCTCTCAGATTAGGAAAGGCTGAGGGACTTGGGTCCTTTTAGTTTGGAGAAGAGAAGGCTGGGGGGAGGGCAGATATTTGATCAATACCTATAAATACTTAAAGGGTGGGTGTCAGGAGGATGGGGCAAGTCTTTTTTCAGTGGTGCTCAGTGACAGGACAAAAGTAATGGGCACAGACTTGAACATAAGAATTTCCATCTAAATACAGGAACTTGTTCACTTTGAGGGTGGCAGGGCCCTGGCAGAAGCTACCCAGAGAGGTGGTGGAGTCTTCATCTCGAGACATTCCAAACCCACCTGGACAAGTTCATGTGGGGCCTGCTCTGGGTGGACCTGCTCTGACAGGGGATTGGACTAGATGAACTTTAAAGGTCACTTCCAACCCCGTATGAGTCTGTGGCTCATCATGGGAGGTTTAGGGAGGTGTATACTAGGAAGAATGACTTTACTTAAAGAGTGGTCAGACACTGGAAAAGCCTGCCCAGGGATGTGGTGGAGTCACAATCCCTGGAGGTATTCAAGAAATGTGTAGATGTGGCACTTCAGGGCAAGTGATTCTGTGACATTCGCTGACCAAACACAGTGCAAGCATTTAGGTAGCAGGATGTTAATCTGATCTGTTGACATTTAAAGAGAGAACCATTGCAGGTCCAACAAATAAAAAAAAAATTAACATTTACATTTACAATTAGGCCTCTAGTTGGATGGTGCATTCCATTTTAATTCTATTCTTAACATTATTTTTTATGGAATTTCCTTTCCATTAATACAGTACTTCCCAAGTATTACCATCAAAAAACATGCAAAAGAAATTCATAAATCCACAACAGCCCTAATACTGCTACTATCATTTCTGCCACAAGAGCAAGGATAACTCTTTGACGATCAACGTGGGATACTGCTTACTACATAAATGACATTTTTCTATCATTGAAACAATGTTCTACAAATTCTCTTCTAAACCCAGAATAATGGGATTAACTATACCACACAATAACTAAAGAAAAAAATCAAATCTTATCAGTGATTCTGTAAGCCTCTCTCTAAGACCAACTCAAAAGCAGCAACTTTTGAAACATAATAGTAATCACAGAAAACTGATCTCCCTTATTAATAAGGTAAATCAGCTGAAAAACACGAGTTCAAACATTAGCTTGAGGAAGAAAAACCACAATTTGGTATTAGGGAATATTTCCTTCTCTCCTTTGTAGTTTCTGCCATTATCTGTGAAGCACAAGAAGCGCGCATGATATTTTACTTTCTGTATAAAGAAACTCAGCATCCAGGACTAAGGAACACTGAACCGAAATAAAATTTCAAGGCTAACGTGGCAAATACTGCACAATTTCCTTCTGACACTTGAGTGGACGGGCATCCCAGTCATACGTAACAGTGAAATACAACATTCATTGTAACAGAAAAGCCTTCTAAGATACCTCTGCTTAGTGTTAAAGACAATCAGGCAATGCTTTAGAGCACAGAGCTGTCATATGTGAGGGTGGAAACTTCCAGATGCAGAGTTGCGGTGGGCTCATAGACACAGGATCCCTTATGGAAGCTCCAGGCAGCTTGTCTCATTTTCCAAAGGGATGGGTGACATCCAGATATTGTTTTTCATCTATCCTTTTAGACCAAAAAGACACTTCTTTCTCATTGTCCTCCAAAGAAGTGGACCAAAGGGAAAGAGCACCATTTCCTGCCTATTTTGAGAAATCAGAGTTCACCTAAGGAACAGTGGGTGGAGGCCCCAACACTGTGGAGTCCTTCTGAAGCAGACTAAGTGCTCGGAAATAGGCAACACTCAACACATTGATTTAAGAGCAACTGGATCATTCTCAAATAAACAACCCTGGGAGACAAATATTTAAAAAAAAATAAAAATGTATCCCTGTGCAAAAAAAAACTTAAAAAAAAAATGGACCAAACTGAAGCCAAATCCCCAGTGAAGACGGAGGTGCTCTTGGCTGAGCTCCCCCCAGGCAGCTCAGCACACCAGCAAACTTTGCAAGATGGATGCACGGAGGGTTTAATGGCCAACGTCATTTCCCTGTTCATGCGATATTATCTAGCGTTGGACTGTGCATTTTCCGACAGAAAAAGGCCTTGGCCACGGGCCTTTTACCAGGGGCTAAGGCAGGAAAAGGATGGGATTAGCAGCTAGATCAGACTGAGAAGTCAACTAGCAGTACACAGCCTGACTGTCACACAGCTGGTTTGTAAACAGGTAAGAGTGATTAGCATAGCTTTACAAAAGTACCTACCTAGGCAACTAATTATGTCCAAGAAAGCAGGACTAAGTCATTCTGTAAATATCCCACAATACTCTGTATTTTTATTTTCTCTTCCAAAACCAGCTATTGATTTAAAAATATTCCATAACATGCTCCCATTCAGCAAATGGACAAGAATATTATAATATGCACAGCCAGCTTCTCCCACAATACCTATTTTTGTCAAATTTCTACTGCATGTGAAACATTCCAGAAAAAGTTCTGGATTACACTAGTACACTGCAAAACTAGAAGGGTTTCTGAATGGACCTTGCACAGGTCCCTGTGCAGTACCATCAGTCTGGCATCCATCACTATAGCTACTCAACTTTCTTCACTTGAGCAAGATGTGAATCACAGAACCACATGGAGGTGGGAGGGACCTCTGGAAATCATGTAGTCCAACCCCCTTGCCCCAGCAGGTCCACACAGAGCAGGTTGCACAGGAACTTGTCCAGGTGGATTTTGAATGTCTCCAGAGATGGAGACTCCACCACCTCTATGGGTGGCCTGTTCCAGGGCTCTGCTACTCTAAAAGGAAAGAAGTTCCTCCTCATGTTTAGATGGAACTTCTTACGTTCCAGTTTGTGCCAGCTTCCTCTTGTCCTGTCTCTGGGCAACACTGAAGAAAGACTGGCCCCATCCTCTTGACACCCACCCTTTAAATATTTATAGGTTTTGATCAGATCACCCCTTGGCCTTCCCTTCTCCAGACTAAAAAGACCTAAGTCATAGAATCATAGAAACACAAGGTTGGAAAGGACCTACAAGATCATCTAGTCCAACTGTCCTCCTATCACCAACTCTACCCACTGAGCTACTAAATCATGTCATGTAGCACCTTGTCCAGACGCTTCTTGAACACCCCCAGGAACGGTGACTCCACCACCTCCCTGGGCAGGCCCATTCCAGTGCCTGACCACTCTTCAGGAGAAAAAGTTTTTCCTGACATCTCATCTAAATCTCACCTGGCACAATTTGTGGCCATTCCCTCGAGTTCTATCATTAGTTATCTGGGAGACAAGGCTGACCCCCTCCTCTTCACAACCTCCCTTCAGGAAGTTGTAGAGTCCAATGAGGTCTCCCCTGAGCCTCCTCCTCTTCTCCAGACTAAACAATCCCAGCTTTTTCAGCCACTGCTCGTAAGATTTCTGCTCCAGATGCCTCACCAGTTTTGTTGCCCTCAACCTTTCCTTGCAAGAGAGATGCTCCAGGGCTCTAATCATCCTCATAGACCTCTGCTGCACACTCTCCAGCAGTTCCCTGTCATTCCTAAACTGAGGAATCCTGAACTGGGCACAGTACTCCAGGTGGGGCCTCACCAGGGCAGAGTAGAGGGGCAGGATAATCTCCCTTGACCTTCTGGTCATGCTCTTCTTGATGCGCCCCAGGATGCCATTGGCCATCTTGGCTACAAGGGCTCATTGCTGGCTCATTGCAGGTCTGGAAATTTCCCAAACTACAACAAAGTTGTCAACATACATGAGCCTCCCGCTCCTACATAATCAGATTCTTATATGGTCCTCCCAGACTACTGTAGTAATCAGATTCTTATATGGTCCTCCCAGACTGCTGTCCTTAAGCCTCCTTTTTAGCAACCAACTGGACCACTAGATCACTCAATCTAGTGTAGGACAGGCAGATGGAGGCTTCTTAACGTCCAAAACCTCCTCTGTGTCCGGTAGGAAGTCAGTGCATAATGCTGTTTTTGAGAGAGATGCTCCTGTTAATTCACAGATAGTCAGGTTGCTGAGCTACAGGCTATTTAAAACTTTTTTTTTAGATTAGGTAGTTGAATTTGTAAAATTCAGATAAAGTAACTGAGTCTGGATGAGCTTGGTCCCCAGTAATGCAGCAATTGGGTGCAACGTTCATGAGAAAGCTCCCATGATCACCAGCAGAAAACTATCAGCAGTTCCTTCAGCCCATCCAGTCTCACAATTTCCAGTGCTGTGAAAATCAGTGCGAAGGGCTGACGAGTCTAGTTCCGGAGATTCCTGGACACTAGAGACAAGCCAAGCAGACAGAACCCTCCCAGCTCCTGTGTTTAGACTATGTGTGTGTTTGCAATCCCCATGAATGCTGGTGGATTAATTTTCGACCACAGGAAAACATCCCCCGGCTTTGCTGCTTGCCTCTGGCTGGAGGGGACTGCAGAACTGCAACAACTTTGATAGGAAGGAGGATGTAAACTCATCTGCTTTCGCCTTACTTCCCTGAACCAAGTCTCACTCTCAGAGAAGGACTACATCATGCCTAGTCACAGATTTCACTGAAAAAAAATACTTTGAAGAAACCAAAACCTTTGTCCTAAGTTTGCAGTGTTTATCCTGAGTTGACAAATTTTGTTTATTGACCACTTCATGAATAACTTCAATCAGATTTTGCTAAAAGCTGACTTTTCACTGTGCCTCAGAGCATGCATACAGGACTATCGCTCTGAAGTACTGTGCTAGGAGTCTTCACAATCACAGAAGATAAAACAAAATCAAACATATAGATTGTTATCAGATTTATTACCATGGTAATAAAATCAAAACATTCAAAATAGAAAGTAACAACAGGTTTTCCAACAATTTAAAAGTGACCTGGGACATGCCAGAAAGACAAATATCTGGGTAACAATTATTAAGGCTACAGAAGCCCACAGCCAATCTCCTGCCTAGTCAGTTACTGAAATCCAAGAAATAAAGGAATTCTAAAATAAGTTGATTATTATCTCTACTTCCCATACGAAGACTGGCTCATCAATGAGTTGGAATGAGCTTTCCAAAGAAGTAAATAGCACAGAGGAGGCAGAGCAAAAGCTGATAGATGGGACATTTGGATCTTAGTATAAAGCCTCTATACATAGCCTGAAATACCAATTTTGTTTAAAAGTTGGAGTAACTTCTCACTGGCTAAACCCACCCCACTGGGAGGCTCGGCTGTCAGGTTATACAGATTTACAGATGTACTGTCTCACCCGAGGAAGCTCTACAGGTGTTATCACTCAGGTTACGATTAAAATGATGAGAGGATATTCTTTCCTGGGTCCTTAGGGATCTGCATTCATGGCACTGTTGCCATTTGAAATAGCAGCTTTTTTCCCTTGTTTGGCCTTCCTAATGAATGACATATTCTACCTGTATGGTTTCATCCTACTCCTCTAGTTCTCATGCTGTGAGGTGAACCTCAGGGGAAAAATAACTGAATTCAGCCACGTATTTTCGATAAATATGTCACACTACTCATCAAAAGTATGCTATATGTATGATGTTAAAACTAGGCTATTGTAATTAAAAAATGAAGTAAAATGTCAGTGATGGATTTTGTGAGGATATTGTCACTTGCAGTACTCCATCAGACATGGACAAAACAATATTTTTTAGAATTTGGCTTAGATAGCTACACTAATTTTATAATGTTTTAAAGTCCTCTTAGATGACTCCAAGTATCTGGCTAGGTTTATACTGGGTTAGAACTTCAGGATTATTCTGCTACTTGGGTAGACTGTCATTCATTTTTAGAAAGGATAGACACTCTTACTGAAATGTATCCTTCAATCATGATCTTTCATTCAAAGCCTATGAAAGGCAAAATCCAGCACCAACGTGTTACTCCATCTTTCTGCTTATCCATAGGGCTGTGTACTATACATACCAGATTCAAGTCTCAAAAGCTCATAAAAGTGCTGGTTAGCAAGATATTTGGGATACAAAAAGAACTGCTTTTCCACAGAATTTAGTGTATTATTTTGTAAAAAGAGCAATCCTTGCTAATTTAATTGATCTTGCAACCACCGGCATGATCCTGGCTCTTTTTTTCCCCATCCACTACAACGCAGTCAGATTGTAGCAACTTTCAAGGTCCAACATTTTCTTCTAAACTCTGTGAAAACAAAGGCCCAAGGATCATTTCACTCAACCTCACTCACAGCGGGGGAAAAAAAAAAAAGCCAGAAAAAGCAGCCAGAACAACAAGGATGTGCTGATGCAAGCAGGAATTCAACTTTCTTTTTTTTCCATCTCAGAGGAAAATTCCTCTCAAAGAGGCATTAGGTTGGAGACCTCAAAGGTAAGAGGCTGGTAGCTAACTCTGGGCTGAAACATTGTCAAGGACGGTCTCTCCTTAATGTGCCAAGCTACAGAACATCCAGCAGAGAATTAGTTCTTGTGTCTCCTTTCACAGTCAACTGCAGAATCATAAAATGGTTTGGGTTGAAGGGACCTTAAAGATCATCCAGTTCCAACCCCCCTGCCATGGGCAGGGACACCTCCCACCACACAAGGTTGCTCAAAGTCCCATCCAGCCTGGCCTTCAACCCCTCCAGGGATGGGGCAGCCACAGCTTCTCTGGGCAACATCTTCCAGTGTCCCACCACCCTCACAGCAAAGAATTTCTTTCTAATGTTTGCAGAAACGTAGAGCTCTGTATTAATTCTTATCAAATATCCCAGCTACATCTTAAAAGGAAAATACCAATTCCTGTGAAAAAAAGAATCCTTAAATAATCTAAGACTGACAAGATGTGCTTTCAGAAGCTTGCCCACAGCCCCAGAGAGCTGAACCTGAGGCTCTGCTGGCCCCAGCTTCTGCTACACCAGACAGCCCAGCGCTCAGGTCTAGGCAGTGCCAACAGGCTGTCTTGGGGACCTCTTCTGAGGTGTCCTCAAGGATAGCAAAGAGGTCTGTGATTTCTACTATGAATGGGCCCCAGTAATTGTTCAGTCAGTCCTACATAGAGCCATATACAGGTATGTATACCTCCACACAATGTCTTTAGTGATTATTGTAGACTGTTTTCTCTTCCCTCTCCAGTTTGTTTGGAGTTTTTTATTATTGGCAACACAAGTGGAAAAAAAAACAAAAACAAAAAAACCCAAACAAACAAGCAAAAAAAACCCCACAAACCCCAGCTTCTCAATATTTGGAGAACAGTAATTTTGCAAAATCATCCAGGGGTATGGAAGCATTTCACAAACAACACAAAGAGCTCCCATGGCCCAGAGAAGCTGTGGTTGCCCCATCCCTGGAGGGGTTCAAGGCCAGGCTGGATGGGGCTTTGAGCAACCTGGTCTGGTGGGAGGTGTCCCTGCCCAGGGCAGGGGGTGGGAACTCCATGATCTCTGAGATCCCTTCAAATTCTTACCATTCTATGCTTCTATGAACATACTTGCAACATTAAATAACATTTTCTGCACATCGTAGCTGTAGAAGCCAGAAGTAAAAAAGGGGATGGTACCCCACACTTGCAACAAAACACAACAATCAACTGTCATTCTTTGCAAAGAAAAGTGAGTTCTCAGAAGATGCTATTAAAAGGCTTAATTTCCATGAAGAACAATCAAAACTGAGAGGAGTAAAGCCAGGTAATTCATTAAATCCACTTATATTCAGCTGGAATACTTATTAAGGACCATATTCCCATAACAGATCTACATAACTGTAAAAGTACCCTGGCAGGAAGCCTGCAGAGCCTAATAACTCTAACTAGTGCAGAACACAGACACAGTTCTGCCACAAAATAAACTGGAAACATCACACCTATTCACCTTCTCTACGGAATTTTAATACAGCTTCAAGGAAACCAGGACCTGACTGATGCAACAGCTTGTCAAACTCCAGCGTAATGGTTATGATGGACTTTCCTGCTCCTGAGGTCTCCGTGCAGTTCTCTCAAGTAATCATCTAATTAATTCATATAAAGAAAAGAAACTTTGAGCATAGTCAGTGGTTGTACAAGAAACATTTCCTGATGTTCTTACAGGAAATAAGGCACATGGCTGTCTCGGTCACCTTCCGCTTCAAGTGCGGAACAACATTCTTTTGATTTTCTCTTCCTTAACAAAAACATAGCAACAGGAGTAATTAAACAACAAAAAATGTAACCCTCCTGAAACAAAACACTCAACCCCGCATGCTTCCCCACCCCTCTCCCCCTGCAGAAAAGATGAAAAAGCAGAGATTGTATGACAAAGGTTAGTCACATCCCTTAGTACATAAATGGAAGACGCTCATCAAATTGTCCACAACACAGAAGAATTTACAGAGGACTAAAAGCTTGAGGGCGCTCTTACTATCCTAGGCAGATATTTTTCCACAAATAGTTTTACAACTGCTGCGCACAGTCAACTGCCATTGGTGTCCAAGTTTTGCAGACGCAAACAGCTTCCAAACCTTCTTTTAAAACTTGCATTTAAGTGTGCATACATTAAATGCAGGAAGCAGCCCACTTGGGAAATCCCTTCATTCCCACAGCAGAATTGTAGGCTGTTTGAATAGATTTTCTATCCATGAGGTTTTTTTATAAAATTTTCAGCAAGTCTAAAAGGGAAAACTTGCCAGTCCACTTCTTACCAGTTGCTGACTTCTGCCTTTAAAATGTGTAAAAGACACGAAGAATGAACCATCCCATATTTCAAACAGCTACGTTTCTGTCCAGTTTTAAAGTGATTTTTATATGAAGATTTTTGCTTTAGAAAGAGATTTTTAAGTGAGGTTTTGAGCTATGGCAATTCTTACGTCATAACCTTGGAGAGATCACTGCCTTCCCCCCCCCCTTTTTTTTTAATACTTATTAAGAAGGTACAATAAAAGCCACATAAAAAAAAGTCACAGACTTACAAACCTTAACCACACTACCAGTTAACTGCTTCCATGGAACTGTGGAAGCACTGGGTAGAATGGTAGGCCCTTCATGAATTTACAGATGACAGCCCTAGAGCCATCAGACTGTGGATTACATTTAGCACATGGATATAACAGAGATGCTCTAAAAAGAGGATAACAACAGTAATAATTCTGTCCTGTGTATAACATATTTGAGCCTCACCAGTGCCCAGGACAGGTTGGTACCCCATGCAGGTATCAAGTGACCCCAGGTAAAAAGTGGGGAGGCTGGTACAAGAAGAGAAGGAGCTGAAGGCATATTACTGTGCCTTGCTTATAATTACAGTAAGAGAAGTTTAAGTTACTACATTTCATTAAACTATCATTTTCATACCACCTTGGAAGCTGAAGAAAAAAAAATCACCTCAAAAATGAGGGATTTTGTAACAGTTGATTTGTTAAAAGAGCATTTTTAATCAATACCTACTATGTAAACATCTTGTTTCCTAAAATCACCATCATCTGCATTATCTACACTTAACTGTTAATTAGTAAGCACACATAAGCCAGGAATTTCAGTTAGAACAGCACCACACCTGCAGGGAATGGGCCACAAGAGTAAGTGAATTACTCAATTTCAGGAACTATGTGGAGAAATTTATCCACTGAACAATATATTTAAGAGCACTTTTAATCAAAACTGTAAGAGAAGTTACAGAAAGATTAGGACAGGAAATAAATACTTACTTATGAATGTTAATATTCTGCCTACAGACCAAATTCCAAAGATTATTAAGTTTAAGCATAAATTTGGACTTCCTTCATTTACCATAGCATGAACTAATCCCTGAAATAAAAATATAAATTCCTTTCTTTGAGCTCTTTTTCAATTAACTGAATTGATTCAAGTATTTCATTACAGAAATACTTTTGCCCATGTGCATTGTTTTAAATCCTCAGAATCTGAAGATTCAAAACTTCTCTCAGTTTTCACCTCCCTGGCTGGATTTTTGTCGGATACAAAAACCAGAGATGCAGAACAGCAACATAAACCCAAGGAACACACCTCTACTACTGCCAAACTTTATTTGGTAACAATATTATGACAAGTATCCAAAGATTTTGTTGTTTAAAATCAACCTAAAGCATAGGGAATGCAATAATTAGTTGTGATCATCCTATCCTTGTAGTGGACAGTACAGGATAAACTTCAGAGCATCTGATTATCATCACCATATCTTACCACAGATTTCTACAATTTAATTACTTTTTAGTATAACCTAAGTATAATATTTGAAGTATAACTTCTAATTTGATTTTTTATTTTTTTTATAAATCCTTAGGGCAGTACAATTTAATTTCAGCGTGATGAAGTATTACAGCATTCCTAGCCTTTCCTCCATTTCCCTAGGTATTCACAGTGCTCTGCAGTAGGATGAAAGAGAAACAGTTGAAAGTTTTGTTGGTTTGGTTTGTCTGTAAATACCATTACAACAATGCCTGTATCTCAGAACACCGGGGTTCCAAGCTCGCAAAGAACAGAAAGATCAGGAACACCCCTAATTACACCAACTGCAGATCATGGGACCTCTGTACCAGTATCATCTGTTAACAACTTTGTTTAGATGAGACACATGTGCCCAAAGGTCTTCCTGTTAAAAATGGCAGACACCTAATTGCATCTTATCTCTAATTCACGCTGAACTTCAGTGGGATAGAGTCTTCAGTCTCTCTTGACTATCTCTGAAAAACCCTTGGCTTCATTCACAAGCAGTGAATTTAAGTTTAGGCAACTACAGTATTCCTTTTATAGTATTAGAAACACAGCACCATCATCAAGAATAATCAATATATTCTGTCTCGCATTCTAGTGTGCTCCACTGGATAAATATTTCAGGGGTTGAAAATTTTTACAAATATTGAAAATAGACAATTTCCTTCCCCAATCTATAGGTAAGAAACCAGGTAATCTGTGCAGTCCTGGAAGAACAAGTTACATCTTTTTGAACCGTCGCTAGGAAAAAACCATGTTGCATCAGAATCTGTTTTCTTTTAGTTTACCTTTATACCTGTCAAACTCTACAGAAATGAAAGACAGGAAATAATTCTCCAAGTGCAAAGAAGCAATGGAAAAAAATCCTCCAACAATTCTGGGTTTATGGAGCCTAATATTTTTGAAAATGAGGGGGGAAAAGGTGAGAATTCTGCAATGTAGGGATAAAGAATTCAAAGTAATTTTACTAACACACTGAGCTTCATAAGTCAATGTATACAGTTGCTGAAATCTCTGACCTTCAATCCGTGACTCGCAGAATGTGAGGTGTAACACATTGCATTTCAAAGATATTAAAGTGTTAAGAGATGTCTTTAACATGTCTTTCTGAAAAAAAAAAAAAAAAACAACAACAAAAAACCCCCCAAACAACTAACCACACACCAGAAACTCCTAATCAATTCACATCCCAAACTGCAAGGGAGAGACTGGAGAATCATTGCAGCCTATGTTGTAACAGGAAGAAAAATGCCAGAGCATAATTATTTTTAATTGGGTCCCACTAACAATGAGAACACTTGAAAAATGAGGCAGAAATATTAGTCTAATCATCATCAAGGGCACTGTCACAAAAATTGTTTTGTTCTCATATGCTTTTTGGGGGTCCTTTGTCCTGAATATATTTTCCTACTGGGTGGAAATAATTTAAATGCCACCTCTCAATCGTGCTTTAGGACAGTTGAGTAAGTTTTAAGGACTGAAAACAGCTAAGGCAAATACTTCAAGTATGAAGAAGACTTATTTCCATTTTTATTCATCATAAAGAACTGCAGACAGCTTAGAGCAGTAGAGGGGAAGAATGTCTTCAGATGGCAATCATAAACAAACACCCTTTTATTCTGCTCAGACCTAGTAAGGATTGGGCATGACAGTGCTTAGCTCATCCTATGAATTCAGATCACTGAGATCTCTTATTCTGATTCACCACCATCTTTAATTCCTTGAAGCATTTGGGCTTTTTCCCCCGTGGACTGAACCCATAACTGTGTCACCACTTGAGCGTTTCTGGCTGTGCTATTTGGAGGAAGTTTTAGAATGCCTTACCTACCAGCCAGTGGGATGGTCCATGCTCATTCCATGCACAAAAATGCAGCTTTCATTTCATTTCACAAAACAACTGAGACCTGAATTAACCCAAAACCTGAATGTATACATCACATTGATCATGCAAAACAAGCCACAAAGGTAGGAAAAAAAACCCCACCCACCCAAAACTGCAAAGAGTGCCTGTTACTCGGGCATCTGAGTAACAACAGGGAGAAATTCTGCTTATATTTCTGTCTCTGCAAACCTGTTCAAACTCAGCAAAGCTGTGACAGTGCAGCAGAAGATGATTTGCTGCATGTATTTCAAGAGCTGGTAAGCAAATTCATTTTCCAAGTCATACAGAGTACTTTCATCTTTAGAGTGCTGATAGCGAGTAAGGGGGAATGCTCTTTGCAAATTTTTCAGCTCCCCGCAGAACCCTTTGTCCTTACTGGAAACAGTTTCCCCTTCAACAGTTTTCATTCATTAACATAACTTGGCCAGCGAGGGGCGGAGGGGGGAGAAGAAAGAAAAGAAAACAACCCACAAATTAAAAAATTGCACAGTTCTCATTAGAGACATATACAAAAGCCTTACATACGGAAACAGGTATGGACAGTTTTCAAGGTTAAGAAAAACCTTGACAAAAAGCTGATTAGCACTGTGATTGGTGTAACTTTACTCCGAATTCTCGATAGAGGTTTTCAGTTTGTTTTTTGGTTTTTTGGTTTTTTTCTTTACAAAAACAACAGCAGCAGCATCACCGCCCATCCTCCAAACTGCGATCCCATTAATTAGCTAGGCAGCAAAGTTTCAAAGCATACCAACCGCTTACTAGAGCTCGCTCTGCTATTGTGCTTAACTTTGAAAACACGTCGTGATGAGGGAAATCTACATGGTAGGCATACTTCAGCAACAGGGCAGGGGGAAAAAAAGGGTTCTAATCTGCCTAGAAATTGGCAACCACTCGCTGTGTTTTCTATACTCCATGTTACGTTTCTCTGCTCGCTGGAACGAATTGGCTGCTATGAATGAAAAGAAGCGTCGCATCTAAGCAGTGGCATGAATTTAGGCTGAAAGCTGCTGTGCCGGACTTCTGTGAAGAGTCTGGGCCCTCTGCCATCCTTGTGCTTGTGAATGAAACGGCGTGAGCCACATGCCCTCCTCCTCCTCTTCCCTCCCCCCTGCAAGCTGGGGCTTTCGCCCTCCCCTTTGCTGGGGGGGGGGACGGGGGAACCAACCCTTCGCTGGTGACCCAGAAAGGCATCCGGTGCCATCAATGGGCTCGCTCGAGAAACCTCAGCTGCGCTCTCCATCCCGTGGCTCTCACTCCTGGTTTCTAAATCAACTCCTGAACCAATGGTGAGGCTTCTTCCCACCCCCCTCCTCGACCCGTTCCCGTGATAAATAGGCCCCTAAACTGATCTCCGACCTCTTCACATACTTCTCCCAAGTTACTTGCCCACCCCAGAGACCCTAAACCCCACTGCCCATGCAAGGTTTGGCTTTGTTTTTGTATCAGGACATACTGATCAAGAAGAAAAACCAAACAAACCAGAAAAAACACCCTGTATTACCATACAATCACTCTAACAGCAGAGTCCCTACTCTTCTACTCACTCCAATGAAATACCATATGTTTTTGATTAAACTACTAAAGGCAGTGAGGTTTCAGGAGATACAAAACAATACAAAAATCTATTTAGGTTAATGGACTTTCACATTTGTTTCAAAATTAGTGATAGATGTCTGACTTAACCCAAGAAGTTCATACCAAGCTATAATTTGAAATACAAAATATCACTGAATTGGGATGAAGAACCAGCTGCTGTCAAGTAATTCTTTTAATTAAGAGTTGAGTCAGAGAACATGCTTTTAGCAATTTCAAAGAACACAATGTCTGTCTAGCTCTCTGCTGTAGTCCTTAACTATGTTCAAACATTTAGAACAACTTGAATAATGCACTTATCAAAATATAACATATATACATTAAATATACATACTCAAACCAGCAAAATTGTAAGATACCACCATTTTCCATAGAATACTACATTAAAAACATTACTAGAATTCCAAGTATGTAGTTCAAGCTTATCACTTAAGTTTTCAAAAATTTCTTAGTGTAATGTCCAAATTTTCCTGTTTTGTGAAAAAAATTCTCTTTATATATCTACCCAAGAGTTTATGCAGACACGTTTCCACTCAAATAGCAGATATTACTATACCCTTGAATTTTTCATTTTTCATTAAAGAACAGGTCTGCTTTGCTAAACTACCTAAAAAACCCTCCCATTCTACTAAAAAAGTAGACTCCAGTGTACCTCAAGTGCCTACACTAACATACGAAGACTGCAACAGATCAATTCCAAATTGTCCAGGAAACTCCTGCCTCCCAGTGTGAGGAAGGTCACTGTTCTCCACCACACATGAGAAACCTTTCCTAGGCACAGGACCAGTACAAGTCCAGAAACCGCTTCTCCCATCACCATTCTCCATCCAACAACCATGGCATCATCACTTTGTCCAGTGGTCAAAGACACATTAGACAGCAAAATTTCAGATGAAGAGTGAGGTGGCTTCATCAAAAGTTGAGAGGCAGGACTCAAAGCTGTCTTCAGAGGGACATTTCACATCAAAAGTTATATCGTAAAAACAACAGACTTCTACTGTAATCATTCTCACTCTGCGAAACAGGGTTAGTCAAGCAAAGAGATGATCAAGGCAGGAAAGAGTCAGAATTAATATTTTAGCTAACAAAGAGCAGCAACTGACCCAGTTGTCCCCAATATCATTAACACTTGCACAAATTACATCTTTATCTACAACACCAAGCAGATCCTATATGAAAAATAAAAAGTTGTTTGTATGATGCCAGAGAAAACACCCAAGAGGAGGAGTAATAGGGTCAGCAGAACTTCAATGGCCACCAGTCACTGGCACCATGACGAAGACTGATCTTGTCCTGCCCCTCTCTGTCCAACTCATTTGACATGAGCAGTGAAGAATGCCAACCTCTAATAATTGTTTCAGTATTTTTTAAGCTGAAAAACATACGTTCTGTCATGTAAATCGATACCTCTGTGTAAGTCATTAGCCTTTACATTCAGAGCAGAAATCTCTACTGCTTCAGTAGACTAACGGGTAATAATGACAGAATAAGTAACCCTCAGAGTTTACCAGAGCAAGAAACCACAATTGCCAGCGTTTCACGACAATTTCTAAATAGCCCAGGTACAAACAGGAAGACCTAGGAACCCAAGATTTCAAGGGTATGGGTTTGTTTGGTTGGGGGTTTTTTGGGGTGGTTTTTTTTTGTTTTGGGGGGGGGGGGGGGGTTGATTTTTTTTATGCAGGGTGTATTCAAGTGCTCTTATGTGTTGATTTCTGCTTAAAATTTATTGGGATTTCCTGCCTGTGCTCCCTTGCTCACCATTTCCACTCCCAGCTCGTAATTCCATTGATATTGCTCTTATGCTTCTTTTTCCTCATCCTGCATTTATCAACACATTCATAGAGTGGGAGAAGAGGCACAAAGCCTTTCCAAACCCAGCTTTAAGGTTTGGCACCAAAAGGTCCCAGGCTACTAGAGATGTAACCACTTGGAAAATCCCACTGGGGCCACTGGCTCTGGACTGGAGTGGGCTCAGTGGCCACAGAGAAATGACAGACGAAGAGTGAAATCAGTGCAGCAGTGTGAAGGGTGCCAAGAACACCAAGTGCAAACAGATTCTGTAGGCAGCAATTAGTGGAGGCTCCTGAGCTTTTCACTTGGTTGAACTGACTGGATTTGCACACAAGAGTAAAAGCCAGCTCCCCAACATTAGGAAAATAACCCCAGCATGTCCTCCACTTCGCCTCCCTCTCCTCTCATGTTTAATGAAAGTCTATGAAATATAGAGGTGCCAGTTTCCTGACCAAAACAGACACAGAACTCTATTCTTGCATCTTATCTGCTTATTAAAGGCAAACGCAGTGTGATTTACTGAGTTGGTCGTAAATCAGTAAAGATAAGCTTTTCTTCTGTGCTGAGCACTTAAATCCATGGAGAATGAAATTACCACTCAGTGTGCTGTACAAAGTCAACATCATCATATTTCCCCATACTATAAAATTATTAAAATATATTAAAAAAAACTTTAAAAATCTCTTTTTATCTGAAAAACTTTAAATGCTACATCATCAAATCAAATGAGAAGGGTGGGGCTTTTTTTAATTAAAATTAATAAAGGATTATTTTGCTACCTTTTGTTAATATAGAGCACATAGGTATCACTGAAAAGCACTAAAAGTTTAAGTATAACTAGTGTTAACACCTGAAACACTGTGGGTTGTTTTCTTTTTAACCCATTGCTATGTTTTCCCTGCAGCACCTTCAAACTAACCAGCCCTCACCATTATCTGTTTCCAAGAGGGTTATCTCAGCCCAGTTCCCAAAGCCTGCTGCACTTTCCTATATGGGATGGATACTCCCTCATTCGACAGGACGGCGGATCACCTTTTCACATATTCTCTTGCAGTATGGGCAGGTCAATTGCCTCAAACTCAAGCAGTTGTCTAGGCTGGAAGGGACCTTTACAAACATCTGGTCCAACTATCTACATAACTGATAAAAAAAAAAA
>VXBJ01003098.1:0-27640 GCA_013400055.1 Nycticryphes semicollaris
TTTTTTTCTATAGCATCATTAGCCTTATAATAAACCCTGGTACATGTCATTATTTACTACCAGACCTGTGAATTTTGTAATGAAAGGGACACTTCATGGCTACTTCAGGGAGAATGGTATAAAAACAGTTACCTATCTTAATTAGGTATTGATAGCGGACAGAACAAGTACTGATCTCCCTACAACCTCTTAATGTATTAGTATGACCTTTCTTAATCAAAATACTTGTGCAGCTTTTATAGATTTTTTTTTCCAAGCAGTCAATGAATGGAACATGTTTAATTTTAAAAGGATCAGCTTTTCACAAATCCAGAAAACTACTCACTTCTGCTTAAAATGTAAAACTACAGTGCAACAGCAAAAACAGGGTTTCACAAACTTGCAAAAGGGGGTTTTTTTTTGCCTTTTTTTTTTTTTTTGATTTAGCAAGCTATCCATTCCTTTGGATATTTTCAAATTTGCAGACCAATACAATCAGTTTATGAATTAGATAAGATTGCATTAGATTTTGTTTACGCTTGCTTTTACTATTCTAGCATGACAATTATGAACATTTCAAGCTTTGCTCTTGGGAATTCTGATTGCCTTTAAAATTTGTACTTTTACTTACACTTAAAAATGTTACTCTTTTCTAAATGTCTCAGCTGCCTAGGAAATGGCCAATTTTTTGTTTGGGGAGGTTTGTTGATGTTTGTTTGGGATTTTTTTTTTTTCTTTTTTTTTTTCTTTTTTTTTTTTTTTACTTTAACTGCTCCACTAATTTAAAGTACTTTTCTAATAGTTTTATAATTGGTTAATTTTTGTAACCAGAAGATTTTATCCTAATTTTATTCTTTACTAGATTACCTTATAATTCTTATCCTCTTCTCTATATGTTGATAACTTTCCAAGATACTCCTACACTACTGTCACAGCTGTCTGAGTATTCTCTACCAAGTCATGCAAGCATTCTCTTGTATTTCTTCATCAGTCTATTGCCCTCTTTTCACTTTACTGCTCAACAGGAAACTGATGCTGGACTTTGGACAAATGTTCTATGTTTTGTATTGATCCCTAACTGGTTTCCTGTAGCTGTCATCAAGCCATTCCTTGTTCTTTATTCTTGAGTCTACTTCTTTCTTTATTATGTGAATCTTTCTACTCTAAAACTAAAAGTAGTGACTTCCTCTATAAATTCTATTTCCTTTCCAAATCCTCATTTCTTTTTAACTAGTATTTGATATAGCGTTGTCTGTATTTTACATCCTTAAAATATTTTTCTATCATGCTTGCTTTGTTTATATTGCTGCCTTTAGCTGCATATGAATTTTAGATCTACATTGTTTTGCATCAGCAAGAATATGGCCAGCCTGACTATACACAACCTCACTACAAGATAATCATAGAAGAATAGAATGGTTAGAGCTGGAAGGGACCTTGAAAAACATCAAGCTCCAACACCCCTGCCATGGGCAGGGACACCTCCCACTAGACCAGGTTGCTCCAAGCTACATCCAGCCTGATCCTGAACACCGCCAGGGATGGGGCATCCACAACTTCTCTGGGTAACCTGTTCACGTGCCTCACAACCCTCACAGTAAAGATCACAGACATATTGACACACACATAATAAAACACATGGCTAGTGAAAAGTTATGTAAATAACTAAATTACTGGCATCGCAAAGAATATACTCTTTCATGAATATACTGCTTTCAAGAGGAAAGGGTGTTTTTTTTCAGTCAGAAATTGAATTTAAATCCATATAGCAGGTATGATGTTAGGAGCTTATAATGAAACAGTACTTTATAATAAAATACAAGAATGACATAATCTTTATGAAAAAAATCATAAGACTGTCCATACTGTCTTGCACAAGTTCCTGCCTATCGGTAGTGAAGACTAAAGAAGGCACATAAGAACAGTACATGTATAGGATAATGCTCCATCTGGTTTAATGACTTAGTTTCCATGGATCATCCTGTTTGGGTCTTTGCTAGCAAGGTCTTCTACCCTGTCCTTGATGAGCTAATTCCTTAATTCTTTTTCTAGTCCATTTTTAATGAATTTATCCTTGTTTTCCATAGCAGTGAGTAGCAGTGAATGCCACAATTTAATTATGTTGTGGGACTTTTTTTGTTCTAAAAAGAAGTGCTTCTTTGCTTTAAGCCTACCATATGGCCATTTTACCAGATGTGTGTTAGTTTTTGCATTACAGAAAGTAATGAATGTCCATTCTCTATTCACTGCCCTCACAGCTTTTATATTTCGTAAGTTTCAAACAGATTGGGAGGGTCTGTCACGTCCTCTTTGGAACAGAGGAACAAAGGAGCTCTTCCATTAAGTCTCTCCTCTAACTGGGATCATCACCATTTTCCATACATGTTCCTGTTCAATACTTTCTTATTTTTTGTTTTTGAGATGGGAGCTGTGCAGAGTAAACTACGTGTGGCGTATTGACACATGAATGTATATGTTACCATAAGTGCTAGGTGTTTCTTCCCCTCAGTGTATTATTTTGAATTTAATATTAATTGATATAAATTAGTATCAATTAATATTAATTAATAATAATTAATTTTGAATTTTTGAATATATGTAAAAGTCTATAACTTCTTGGTTCAAGAATCACTGGCTGTGCCCTAAAAGTGAAAATGAGGTGGCGTAGAAGTATTCTGTCATACTAGTGTAGTGACAGCAATTGCACATAATTTACTGTAGTAAGCATAATCTAATCACAGTTGTCTAATGTTCACCTAATTGGCATGGCTTCAAGAGCATTTCATTAAGTGGTTGTTTCAAACTAGCTCAGGTGGTTTCCCAGTAACAATGTAAATAACTCATATGTCCACTAAACATGGATCTTAGAAGCGAGGAGCTGAGAGTATTGGTATAAAATGCATGATCAAGATTATTCTGCTTTTAACCAAGAAAAAAAAATACTGGATGCTTTCTTATGACTATGGAATTGACCACTGTATTTTAATATATCATAGAAAACAGCACAGCCATGTAAGTTCTAAATATTTGCCTATTAAAGGAAGAATCTTTGACCATTGTAACTGAGACCTATATTCAATAAAAATATGCACAAAATCAAAATCAGTTACTAATTGATACACCACAGTGTATGTATCTTAAAAAAAACCCAATTTAATGTTGATCAGGTGAACTTTGTATCATTTATGTACTGGGTACTGACCAGAAACAGAAAAGCACTGTGATAAGCAAAGTGTTTGCTGAAAAACCCTATGGAAAATATTTCAACCTTATAAGAGAAATATAAGGTTGTCCTTATATTGTCCTTATTTTTGCGTTACTTTTCCTTCCTATAGATCACAAAGTACTGTAGAAACTTGGGATTTTTTCAAAGCTATTTGAACTAAAACATATGAGAATTTAGCAAACATACCTAATGAAAGCTCAGAAACTAAAAGAAAAAAAATACATTGGGAATATTTGTATTAGCAAAGTAATGATTTTTTGACCCTACATACAATACTAACAGTCAATAAATGTACAAATGAGGGTGAAACAGGATTTAAGAACATGTATGTCTTTACCTGATATCTGATACTACGAGCTGTCTGGAAAACAGCTTGGTATAAGACTGGGTGGTCCTGGTGGACATGACACCAATCCACCCTTGTGGTGAAGGCGGCCAACAGCCTGCTGGGCTGCATTGGCAGCAGGTAAAAGGAGATGATTCTTCCCCTCTTCTCAGCACTGGTGAGACCTATCTGAGTGCTAGGGCCATTTCTGGGCTTCTCAGTACAATGGAGACATCGACATACTGGAATGAGTCCAATGTAGGGTCATGAGGTTGATTAAGCAATTGGAGTACCTGTCTGTCTTGTGAAGAAAGGTCAAGAATATTTAGCTTGAAGAAGAGAAGAGTCTTAGTGGTGAGATAGTGCTCAAGTATCTGAGAGGTTGCTATAGCAGACATTTATAAGCTTCTGTCCCAAATACACATCAACAGTACCAAGATGTATATCAACAAGCTGATTTGAAAAAAACTTCTGAAGTTGGATTATTATGTTGATTAATATCACTACCTTTTCTCCAAAACAACAAGACCACACTCTCTAGAGGAGCTTTCCCAATGTGTAGTAGGCCTCACTAACAATGCAAAGGGCTGGGCTGTGTTTGCCAATGACATTTACTCTACAGCTCCCCATTCCTTAGTGGTAGCTGCAGTAGGGTTAAGCTATGCTGTCAATCCACAATCACTATGTTTAAGGTGTGATGCCATGCCAGGATCTGACTCAGCCCACACACCCAAAGCCTCCCTTCAGACAATCACTCCAGCCCCCTGAATCCCAGCACCCTAGTCTATATCGTTCATCCAGTACCACTGGATTTCATGGCCAGAGTGACCTCTTATCCTCAGTAGCAGTTCAGTCCCTCCTGCCTTGCTTCATAAATAACACTTTCTCCAAAATCTTGGGATCCATTGCTCTTGGCAGGACTCCCCAGACTTGGATTCTGGAACATTACCAATTCTTACAATCTCCCACTGACAGCTGGGCATTCTTGTCAAATATGCAGCTGAAACCATTACCTCGTACTGCTTCACATGATTCTGGAAGCCATCGGTTTACTAAGGTCACTATGTAGCCCAGCAGAGGTCTGTTTGAAAGAAAACAGTGTCAGCTCCATCTCTGAAGGGAGAATGTGACATTTGTCTGTCAGAACACACTGAAGCTATGGAGAAGGAGAGGAAGAAATGCAGGACATATGCAGGAATGTGAGAAACAGTATAGCTCTTGCAAGTGGGAAAATTAGGGACAAAATTCACCTCAGATCCAAGTCTGGAGTGGTATTCAATTCTTCTGCACTTCTGTGCTTAAGTCCAACTCAATTTAAACATTAACTTGTTGATAACATTTCCTAGAGTATTCCTTTCTCAGTTAAAGCAAGATAGTAACTGATGGCTATTAAATAAATAATAGCACAATAATTATAAAAACATGAGCCCAGATTGACTTTTTTGGAGCCAAGAAGACTATAAAGTTAATAGCAGGAAATGTTTCATTTGAGAAAAATATTCATCATGCCCTCTTGCAAAACCTTGTTTCGTTGATTAATTCTGAGTTTTCAAGAAGTCTCACAGAAGTCCTGGAGGTAATATGTATAGACTTTTATTTGCTTTTAGATATTTTCAGAACTGGAATCACATCTTGACTTTTGCAGGTTTATACCATTAGTTTCTACTGTCATTTGCAGCCCCTATTAGGAGGGACCTTCCTTTAAAATAACTATGACAGCTACTGAGGGAAAAACTGAAACATGACAGATTTTGCAAAAACGACTTTTGAGATACATATGAATACGTTTTTCTTTGATATGAATGCAGCTACATTCATTTATTTATTTTAATTTTTCATTTTCTATTTAGATTTATGTTTCCATTCTGTAGTATGAGTTAACCTGATTAACCAGTGTAGGTCAGCAAGTGCCATGTATCAGATATGATCACTGCAATAATTTTGAAGGGTTTCATAGTTACAGTTTTGTTTAGGTGCATTTTGCTTTACTTTCAGGGGATTGTGCAGGTGGAGTAAAGTTCATAATAAAATGTCTACAGACAAAATAATTTTACCGTTCTTATGCCTTCTTTTTCATGGGGAGAATATTTAGATTGTGTTATGTGAGTTAGTGATCTCTGAATTTGTGATCTTTCCCTGTTTTCAGGAAATTATTATCTTTTTAAATCAATTAAAATTATAAGAACACCATAGGCCCCAATTGAATGAGAATAAAGAATAATCCAATAACCTGTCTCTGGAGACAAAAATCCACCACATTACAATTCAGTGGAACATGCAAGAAACGTATTGTCATATAATCTGTCTTTCATATTTTTGTCTCATCTATTTTGTCTCAGTCTTATCTACTGCCTTGCGCTGACATTACTCATGAAACAATAGGATCAATATTCCTTGTAACTTATGTTATTATTGGTGATTATCAGACTTATTTTGACAACCATATAAAACCAAATCCATTTTGTCACCCTGATAAATTTGTGTTCTTAAAAGCCTCCCATGACAAAGCCTCACAAATTAACAATAGGCTGTGTACAACAACATATCCCACTTACTAATTTTGCTTTTCACTCCTTTAATTTCCAGTATATCTTTTTTTCTGAAAAAAAAAAGCCCAAAACAACAACAAAACAACAAACCAAAACAGATAAAGAAAACATAAGATTCCAAGCAGTTTTTTCTAAAGGTTTAATTTTATGTGCATTTATTATGTTCCCTCTTATGTTTACATTTGTGTGGATAACAATCCTATACACTTGCTAAATAGAAGAAACTCTTCCTTGTTGTTTCTGACTACTTGTGTTCTGAAGAATCTGTCTCTAGCACTGCAATATTTTTAATGAGATCAGCTAAGTAGGGTAATAAGATTCAAGATGAATCTGTACGATTGATCAATATAAAGGCATTATTGTATGCTCTAAATTATTCACAATCCTATTATTTATGCATTCTAATGCTGTAAAAGTGTTTTGGCTGTATTCATATATTGAACAGGTCTTTCTTGAGCTGCCTAAAGTACTGGTTTTGAGTTTGTCCAATTAATTTGGAATTTTATCAAACTGCCTGAGTATTTTTAAATTTCTGAAGTTTTATTCCTTTCCTCCCACCTTCCCTTGATCTTCTACCTGAAAGCAGGTTATCTGGAGAAGTAGATCATTTCCTCAGTAATACTACTAAGTTTGCACAAGTCACAGTATGAAAGACTAGGAAGTGTAGAATTAGAGATTAATGTCTTGAAACTGGAACAGTATGATACAGTACAGAATTCAGAAACTAAGTCAAATTATAACAATGACTATAAAGAACAGCATGATCAAAATAAGAAGGGACAAAGTACAAGCAGAGAGAAAACTAACGCATGTCTGGATAATTTTAGATTCATACCATGTTTTTTGAAAGAAGGAAACTGTGGAAATAGTTAACCTACACTATTCAGCTAATAACAGATAGTATCAAAACTTGCGAAATACTCATCTCTGTTTTGCCTCAATCTTTAATGAAAAGGTTTTCTATGGTTAGATGACCAATGTAGTTACCATCTGTGACAAAAACAGGGAGAAGAGAGATTACTGAGGTATTTTCAGCTCATCTGGATCTCAAGTTGTTCCTTCATTAACCTCATAACTTACTAGCAGTTACTCTTAAAAGTTTAGGGAGGCTGACTGAGGCCCAAAGTTAGATACTAGCTTCAAAAAGTGGGAGGAAGAAAAGTAAAAGAACACAAGGAATTATAGATCAGTCAGACTGTAATTTAGCACCTTAAGTAATAATGTTAAATGTCTCAAGCAAGTCTGTATCTAACTCAAAAGTGAGTGTCAGAAGGTTCCAGATGTGTGAAACCAAAAATATTCCTGCAGGAAAATCTGTCATCATTTTTTGAAGAGCACAGAGTTCTAAGGCTTGAGAGAGCAAGTCCTAATAACAGAACTAAGTGAAATGGATCCAGAAAAAATCAGTAAAAATTAGCAGTCTTCATTGTTAAACAATATGAAAAAGTTGTGTATCTCTGATGGAGAAGTTAATGTCATTAAGCAGTTGTCCATGTAGATTTACTACTTCTCAGCCTCCGGGTTTCAAAGCGAGAGCCCGGCCCCCTGCACAAAAATGTAATATGTGATTCTATGATTGTGGACAAGCCAGCTGTATGTATTGCTCTTATGGCAGGGATGGCTCTTGGGTAGTGTGACCCAAGAGCAACACTAAGCGAGGCTTGTTGACCTGACTCCACTGCCATACTTAAGCTCTGGAAGTGCAGCTCAGCCAGTGGCTGTAATTGTACTGGCAGGGCAACTTGCCCTGCAATTGCAGCTCAGCATAAGGTAGCTTGATGGACATGGGCACTGGCAGTACAGTGTCAAGACTATTGTGATGGGTTTGCTCTGCTAGGCAGCTTTGGTGGCCAGCTGCTGAGAAGTGGAATGTGGCCACCAGTGGACTTGTGGACAGTGTATTTTGCTCAGCCCAATAGCGCTTGCTATGTTTCAGGACTGTGGGCTTCAGCATCTCTTCCTTGCAATTTTTTTCAAGGAAGATGTCTGGGGATAGCCTAGAGCTGAGTAGAGCAGCTGAGAGCAAAAGATCAATGTTCCTTCTCCCTCTGCTAAGAGCTAAATTGCATCCCAGACCAGAACACCCATGCAGGAGAAGACAACAGGGAATAGAAAATGAAGGAAGTGAAGGGTGATAGAGGCTGATCAAGATCAAATGGCAAAGAGAGTGATGCAGGGAACAGGATCTTCTCCTGTATCTCCTGTTCCTATTTAGCTCTCTACCTAGGACCTATCACAGATCCCTTGACACTAGTAATAAGCTGTGGTATCACAGAATCACAGAACAATTGAGACTGGAAGGGACTTCCAGAGATGGTCCAGATAGAAATCTCTGGATTAATCAATCTGCTACTGGAAAGTGTAACCATGCTTCTGGCACATGGTTGCATTGACAAGCAGCTGTGGACTTCAACCTTTTGTTCTGTATTGGTTTGTTTCTCCAGAGAGATCCAGCAGATGTTTAGACACCAGAGGCTCCAGGAACAAATTTTTTGACATTGTTGGAGTCCCAAGGGTACACAGAAAATAGTTTCTGACAACTTTGCTTTATTTTTTCCATTTTAGAGAAAAAGGGTGAGATGGAGAGCTTTTTTCTGAAATTCTTTGCTTTCAGCCCCAGATCATAAAATTCACTGCACCTTCCTTTTCCCTAAGGCACAGCAAACTTTCAGGTTGAGCCAAGTAAGGATGTATATTTTAGGCTACCTAGAGAAATTGGTCTTCAGAAACATATGGCATTTTAACTTTAGCAATGACATAATTGTCATTTGACTGTAATAATGTTAATTTAATTAAATGCATCCTGGAGGGGAAAAAAAAAAGTGTTAATATGTTAGTTAAAAAGTAGAGCATCCAAATTAGAAGGTCAAATTCAGATTTAGGTACTGCGCAATTTTCATTACCTTGTCCATATATAGAATGGTGTAATCATTAATTACTTGACATTACAGTGGGGTTTTTTCACTGGACTTTTGCACCAAGCTATAGATCTGCTCTAAGGACTGATGGGAATTCTAAACAATAAGATTTGGGACGTTCCTACTTGGAGTTTGAAGAGTGGATTGAAAGATGCAGGTTTCTAGTTTGGAGAGGGAAAGAAGACGGGGTGAGTCCATCAGGTGAGCAAGAAGACACAAAATCAAATGGAAATGTAACTTGGTATTTCCTCTTGCTGAGCTGTTGAAGCACCTTTTGTCTGGTGTCTCAGAAGAGAGAGTTATGCTGAACGCATCATTCTGGAAAGGCATGAGATACCACTGGGCAACCTCTGGGTTAATTACTTTTTGCTGTGGAATTATAATTTTATTTCCTGAGAAATTGCATGAGAGTAATATAATGAGGAATTAGTTGTTACAGGCATAAGATCTTACTGAAAAACAAACTGATGACAAGATTGTCATAGTAAACTCTTTAGAATGGCTTTTTCTGTTCTAATCCAGAGAGGCAGAAAGTAGTGGAAAGCCATTAAAGCAGAATCAGCTGGGGGAAGAAAGACAACCACTACCGTCATCTGTATTGACATATTGTGTAAGCTTCAAGTGCTTTTGGGGGGATGGTTGTTGTGTACGTGGAACAGAGAACATGCTTAATTTTGCCTGTTCTGGCCTTTTACACTTCTGTGAGTCTGTACAGAATCGTGTAATTATTCTTGTGCTGTAAATAAGTACATATGTGAGAGATCACCTTTGAGAGACCAAAAGGCAGATGCCTTCAAATCCCAAACATTGTGATCTGCTTGTAAATGAAGTTTTATATTGCAGTTCTGGTTTGTCTCTTGATTTTTTTTTTTTTTTAACTCCCCTTACTTATCCCACTTATATATGTGTGTATGACAGTGAGGGTGGCCAACTCCACAATTTTTGAAGTGACTGCAAGTAAAGCCTTTTCATGTTGCAAAAGTTCTCACACCCACCTCTACTAACTCTTTCCCGGCAATTAATTCTGCCAGAATGTTCTCCCCACATAGATTTGTGTTCATCCTTCAATCTTATCACTGCTGCTTCTGAGAGTTTTTCGCCCTCTCTCTCCCAGAACAGTGGGCGCAGTTGTAACTTCACTTTTTCCTCATCTGCTCCTGCTCCAAGCGAGCACTTCAGGGAAAAGAAGAGTGAAAGCCAAGCATCCTTTCTTCCTTCCAGCCAGCTGAGAGGAACAGGGGGCAGAGAAGCTCAGGGCACATCCTTGCCTCAAACCTGAGGAATCTAAAAAGTGCAAGTGTACAGACAGGGCTTCTGAGCCACATATTCTATTTGTTCTATTGGTTTCTCTGCTTTGTTACACTGATGGTTGATGCACCTCTTCAGGATAAAAAACTGAACAGTGGCAGAGACAGAAGGCAGCATTAAGCGTTAAAGGTGAAATTGTAGTCTATATCATCCTAGTTACCTTCTCTTCCACCTGGCTAATGGTTAACCCTCTTCCAAATATCTCTTACTTAAGACCACTTAACAGTAGTGCCAGTTTTGCACCTCATGTAGTGTAGCACTCCCAAGTCTCTCTTGCTCCTAGCATTACTACAGTCGCCAGGGGCCACCTTTGGGTCATTTAGGCTCAGTAGCATCCACGTCACTTTGGTCTCTTCCTCTCCGTGGAAAGTTTAGACAGCCCTGCATCCCCTGGGAGATAAAGGATGTGGAAAAGCAAAAGCAGAGGCTGGTGAGTGGCTCAGAGAGGGCAGAGAGGGATCTGTCCTGCAGGGAGGGACATTCAGGGAGGCAATGGGCTGGGGAAGAAAAACTGTGTGCATGTGCTCACAAAACTGGTATATGCTGTGCATGATGGATAGGTAACTTCAGTGAGTTATGTGTCCAGTTTGTTTCAAGTGTCTGCTTTGTTAGGAGTAATTAAGCCCTTCAGAGCAAGGAATGCTGTGGATAACTTATGTTGTGCTGCTTCCTAATCCGAATGTCTGTTTTTGACAAAAATCGAGGCTTAATTTTAAAAAGGAGATTCAGCCCGCGGGACTAATTTCGAAGACATTTTCAGAGGTATCTCCCTCTTGCGTCGGGAGATGCTGCCACGCACCCGCGGCAAGACGCGGCGTCCCCCCGGGAGCTGCACACGGGGCGCCCCGTGGGTACCTGCCGCCGTCGGGTGAGACACCTGCGGAACCATCGGAGCCCTCTGGGGACGCCGGGAGCGGGGAGTTCTCCCGGCCGGAGGCAGGCGGCGGGTGGCGGCGGGGCGCGGTGGCGGTGGCAGGTGCCCCTGCAGCCCCTCGGGCATCTCCCGGCGCCGGGGCGGAAGGGCGCGGAGCAGTGGCTGCTTCCACGGTCGCCCTCCGAGGCGCCTCCCGCTCCCGTCGCCGCCCTTGGGCGCTTGCTCTGGGCGTCCTCCCGCTCCCCACCCCGGCGAGGAGGAGCGAGCCTCTCGCCCCCACCTCCGTAGGAGCCGGGCAAGGCATGTGCCTGCGGGGTGGCGCTCGCCGGAGGCGCACCAAGCCCAGGGCGGGCTACGAGGCGGCCGCGGTCGCCCGCCGCACCATGCCACCGCCGCCGCCGCCGCGGCTCCTCCTCTCCGCCTCCCGCGCGGGAGCGCGCCCCGCTCCACTCCCCGGCTGCCGCCTCCTGCAGCAGCGGCGACGGCGGCGGCGGCGCTGAGAGAGTTGCGCGGGCTCTGCCCGATGTGGCAAGAGGCGATGATGATGAGGAGGAGACGCCGCTACCTGCTGGAGCGGGCAGAGCAGGCGGGCGGCGGAGGCTGCGGGGCAAACGGCGAGCAGTCCCGCTCCCGGGACTGGCTCTACGAGTCCTACTACTGCATGAGCCAGCAGCACCCGCTCATCGTCTTCCTGCTCCTCATCGTCATGGGCGCCTGCCTGGCCTTGCTCGCCGTCTTCTTCGCCTCCGGGCTGGTAAGAGACGACCTGCCGGTCTAGGACCTGCTGCCGCCCGCCCGGCNCGCTCCCGCCGCCGGGCATCCCGGCTGCCGCCCGCCCGGCATCCCCGCTCCCACCGCCGGGTATCCCCACTCGCCCGTTCGGGCGTCCCTGCTCCCGCCGTCGGGCATCCCGGCTGCCGGCCTCTCGGCTGGCATCTCCGCACCCACAGCCTTCCGCCGAGCTGAGCCGGGCGGGACGGGACGGGGCGGGCGAGAACCGCTGCGGAGGAAAGTTGGTGACGGGAGGGAGGTGGCGGGGTGGCGGCGGGCGGTGGCTGCGGGGCCCGGGGACACCCCCAGCCCAAACTTTGCTGCCCGATGTTTTGAGACGGCGATGGAGCAAGCGGTGGCGCGGCTGACGAGGGCGAAAACTGAGTCAACAAGCGCATCGAGTTTAATTCACTTAATTCATTGGCTCTATTCCCTCCCAACTGGCAGCTTGGCCGTATTGGCCTTCGAGAGGCAAGGCTTAAATCGCCGCACGACAAAAATGCAGTCCATCCCAGTATCTGAAGTAACATTTTCATGGCAAGTAAATAGGGGCCGTTCCCACATCGCAAACCCCCTCACCCCCCCGTCCCCAATTATACTGTTTTCTAGCGTTTGACCCATTTTCTCAAGAAAGCTTTGGGGCAGCACAGCCTCCGTTTTTAAGGGAGGTGAAGTTTGGTTGGTCGGATACCTTTTCTGTGTGTCCATTTTGGGGCTTCAGGAGGAAAAATATGTCACAGCGGCAGATGACAGTCGGTATCAGTTTATCTCACCCAGAAATCTGTGGCGTTTTGCCCTTGTGTTGAACGCAAAGGAAAAGCTGCAGAGGGCAGTAAAATTCTTGCTCCTTACAGACTTTTCTTGCTGTTAATGATTAGAGTCAGGCTGTTTGCATTTACTGTATACTTCTGAAGTAAAGAAGGGTTTTAGGGGGTCTCAGACATTTTATCTTTAAAAAAATCTTCTAATAGTCTTCTGGAAAGCTTAACGTTTATTGAATAGAGCTCTAAGAGCGAGAGTGAGTAGGTTAGATGGATTCTCTTCTAGAGGCACTGCACGTAACAGTGTTTGCTTAAACTGACAGAAGAGAATCCTGCTTTCTTGCTTGTTATGATCAAACTTTGGTCTCAAAACTCCAGGAACTGCTTGCAAGATTGGCTAAACTTGGAGTTAATTGCTGTTGTATTCCCTTTTAGTACTTGTATTAATTGTTTTTTGAGCTTTTTGTTTAAAGTGCCATTCATACTAAATACAGAACTGTAGTGAAAGAGCTAATGTGAGGCCATCACGTCTGAAGGGACCAATGATGGAAATGGAAGTGCACCAGATATTGAGACCGAGGCATAGTTAGGTGTGGAAATGTACATGATACTCCCATACAGTCAAAGCAAGAACTTGTGCTTGACAGTGTTTAGCATTATATTTCATACCTTTTGGTCATGGTACAATCCACCGCTTGTTTGTAAGTTGCACGTGCTATTTTTGTAATTCCATTTCTTGAGGTAAATCATTCACGATAACAAAGTTGGCATAACACTGGACCCAGATTGAAGGACTGCTGAAAAGTATGGAGACAAATCTATGAGCTAGCCGAATCTCACCAAGCATTACTGCTTCAGAAAGAGTGAATTTTATAGTTCAGTCTGGCTTTGGAATTCCAGACATACCGGAAGAGGAAAAAAAAAAAGCTTTTAAAACCTTTTTCCTGAGCCTTTATCTTCCTGTGGCTAACAACTGGACGGGTGAGTGGAGAGAGGTGGGGTTCATCCTTGAAGTTTCCAGTCAGCGGATGAAAGTAACTTCAGGCAGAGAGAAAGCTTGCCTATACAGACTTCCAGCCACAGGATGTTGGGCAAAATCCTTTGGAGCCCTGCCCAGACTTTCACCTAAAAGCATTTTATTATAGTCTAGCTCTGGTTGCATTTGTAGTTAAAATATTCCTGAAGGTTTAGATCTGTTTCTCCCAAACCTGAATAAAGAATACTCCTTTTATGTAGCAGTGGAATCTTAGTCTTTGGGGGTTTTTCTGCCTGATGATATAAAAGGGGCAAGCAGTTATGAGTATCTGAGCCACCGGAACCAGTATTAATATCCTTGTCTTTATTTTGTTCATCCAGTATGTATGCAATTGTTTTGACAGAAGATGTAATTTTCTAAAGGAGCAATGGAAGTGAAGTGGGATTGCTGTGTGGGTCTGGGCTGTGCATTTCACGTAAAAGGAAATCTTCCTTAACAGTTGTTTCCTTTAGATTTCAGACGCAGCAGTTAAGATTCTACTGAAAGTTACTTAAGCCCGTTGTGGAAACAAAACTCCCAAATGGCTCACCCTAACACTCAGTTCATATTTCTCACTTGTACTTCAAAGAACAGCTTAGAACATGAAATGCAGGATTAAACAATGTTCAGAAAAAATGGATATTTGTGAAGCATGAACCTTTTTCATGTTCTAGGCTTTCTTTAAAAAAAACCTGAAATCAATGGAAGTGAGAGACTTTCCCTCTATTTTAATTTTTTAGTATTTGGTTTTTAAAATACATCCCTCTGATGTCCGAGTTGCTTTTTTTTTTCTTTTTTTTTTTTTTTTGGCAATGTATTCCTAAGTGTTCCCAAACACAGCCAGCCACACAGGGATGTATTCCACTTACTCAGCTATTTCAACCTGTCAGAGTATGAGCTGTAGCCTTCCTGATTTCAGATGAAAAATTTATAAAAGCTGTTGCAAAATTACAGTAAACGAGATTATTTACAAAGTGTGCCTGGAAATCTGATTACTTTTCTTTCAGACAATGTACTGCTTTTACTGAGGGAGGTTTCTTGGGAGGTTTTGCTTTTGTTTATTTCAGAAAAATATTGTGATTTTGACCTTTGGAATTAAGCACTCTGTCTCCTCGAACACTAGATAGAAGACTCCCAGAGTCTGCTTGAAAGATGACCATTCACAGCTTGGACTTTTAAATAATGCAGTGATAGTATCAACCTTTGAATTCCCCTTGTCAAGGTATCCTCTGTATTTCTCTGTACCTGGCATGAACTGAAAACTGGTAAAATGAGATCATTCATCCATGTGTAGCTGCTGCTTTAATCGATAGAGAGTAAATTATTTTCCCAAATCTGTGAAAAGGTTCCAGTGCTTAGAAATGCCAGAGCTCAGCTTAATTTTCCATCTGCTTATTGTCTTGTTCTTTCAATATAGTATGGAGGACAAACTCATTATTTGCCCCCCTCTCTTTTTTTAGTACAAAAAAATTAGGACAATTTTTAGTGGTATCTAGAACAGGTTTTTTTTCTGTTGACAGAGCATATCTAGTATAATTTCAATTTGTAGGGCAAGGAAAAAAAGCCTCTTTAAAATTCATAATGCAAAATATGAACTTATCTGAAGTACCTGCAGTTTGTGTTAAACGAAACTCTGTCAGAAAACAGGGATGATGCCCAATCTGCACAATTTATTGGAAGGCCATAACTTTCTTTTACTCACGTATTTTCTAGACATGAAGAGTGCCCTGTCCATAAATACAGGCTTCAATGAAAACCTATAGTTCAGGGATATCAGAATCGTTTAGCAGAGATAAGGACCTTGTGGTGTAAGTGTCAGAATACCTACGTCTGTCAAGTTATTCTTTCTGTCCCTTTGCCCAAAACTCAAGGTCCACCAGTCTACTGCCAGACATACATGTGTTTTTTTGAGGCTGGCCCATGCCTCTTACTCAAAGACTACAAGCCTGCTAGGCGGTATTTACCTTTAACACTAGTCTGTGGTCCTTATCTGTTTCCAGAATCCTTGCTGCTACATGTGACTTTGTAAAGCTCTTAAGATGTGGTTGTCAGTGTGTGAACATTTGTTGATGTGGAGCTGCATGCTTCTTGATGGTATCATTGGCCAAGTGGAGCATGTGTTGGGTGAAAAGTGCTTCAACAATGTGGCATTCTGATGCCTTCCCTTTTCTAAAGCACTGCAAGATGTTTTTGCTTTAGCTGCCCAATGATTTTCTGTGATGATCTCCCCCAGCCACTTCTTTAAGTTCCTGAAAACTTCATGATTGTGCTGGTAGGCTCAGCTATGATTCCTGAACCTTTTTACTGGTTCATAAATCCAAGAAATTAAAGGTTGGCTGTACATATACATCATTTACCTGCCCAAATGCCTTCTGTAGCAAAAGTGGGAGTAGGCAATCATTCTTAAATGGGGAGTACAATTAACTAGGGAGGTGTACCTGCAACATGGCAGATGTATATTCTGCAGGAACTGGTTTTCTGACGTCAGACTGATTGAATTTATCTTCAGCTGATCCTGCAACGGAAGCCAAGGTAGCTTCCTCATTCTGAAGGAGCACATTAAAACTTTCTAGCTGCCAACATGACTGGGAGGGAATTGTCTCTGCACAAAGAGAAGAGCATCAGAGAGTTCTTTTAAGTCTCCTGGGGCTTGAACTTGCTCCATTTCTTTGGGTCCTTGGTCCAATGACAGCAAACTCTCCCTCCCTCTAATTGGCCTTATTTGTCTAAAATAAATCCTTGCTTCTTCTGATAAAAACTGGACATTGGCCAAAACCTTCCAGATTCCCGTGATCAGAATCTCATTCTGAAACAAAGGGGTGAAAGTCTTCAAGTCTATGAGGAAAAAAGGGCTTTGGAAGGTATGTTCTGTCTTTCTCATCACAGTGTCTCAAGGTGTCTGCAGAAAGCTGTCTGCTGCGTGTTTCTGGTAGTGTTCTCCTCGTTACTCTGGATCTGAAAAATTCATCCATCCACACCAAAAGGTCACCACACTGACATTGTGGTGATGTTATATCCCTATTCATGAGATGCTCTGTTATAACCTAATTGCACAGAATAATAGTTGTACTGTAATTTCACAGCCGTATTCTAAGTTCACCTGTACTCTCAATTCTAGGAAATCATTTGACATCAGCTCCGTGTAATTTAAAGCTTTTTTGGTTCAAGAGCAGCAACTGTCTTCCCAAAGTCCAAGAATACCCAAGGTCTGAAGGCATTCCTTGGAATCCTTGCAGATGTAAAGTAAGCCAAAGCATCTGCAATACTGTTTTCAAACTCCAGCACATCCATTCCCCGAAAAGAAAGCTAACCCAAAGCAAAGGTAATGAACCAGGAAAATCCTTGCTAATTGAAGGACAAGCAGAGGCAGGGTTGTTTGCATGCTTGATGGTGTGGTGGTTGTGCCCAGGAGGTATCCTACCTCTTCTTAAACTCTTTCTGCCAGATTATTGCTACCGAGATGTGGAAGAGTACATAACAAACATTAG
Source organism: Nycticryphes semicollaris (assembly GCA_013400055.1). NCBI lineage: Eukaryota > Metazoa > Chordata > Aves > Charadriiformes > Rostratulidae > Nycticryphes > Nycticryphes semicollaris. The sequence continues at coordinate 17,215 of VXBJ01003098.1, forward strand.
TGTATTTATGCTTTTCCTTTCCTTAATTCCAGCTATAATTGAGTATACAGCTCTGCTTTCAAGTCCCCTATTAAAATGTTCCATGAGGAAATCCTATGTTTCTATTTTTTTCCCTGTCTCTAGGCACCATAATATTCCAATATATTCTTCCAGCTATAGTAGCTGGCTATTTGATGCAGTCTTAGCACATTGCCATCCCTGCCAAATGTTCCCTCTAATATGATCCCTCGTTGCCTGAGCATGATGCTTTAGCCAGTTTTACCTCTTTAGTCAGACCTGTAAATATTGCTGCATCCTCCTGCCTGACACAGGAATTGCCCAGCTTTGTGTCTGGTTTCATTCCTCAGTACTATATCACTCTAGGCCTTTTCTTGTTTCGTTTGCTAATGACACTCACAGTACATCTGTGGTTACTTTTAATGCTGCTAAGAGCGTGTCCCACTCGCCAGCCCCTAACAAGCCTGTGAACAGAGACCCATCAAGATAACGAGATGCTGGTGGCACTCTCACTTTGCATACCTCTGTTTCATCTTTCCTATTGAATAACTTGAATGCTGAATGAGAACTGGATAAACCATAGGTATGGCTATGTTGGAAAAAAGTTTAGCCTTGAACTGTAATCTCAAATTAAAGTTTTGTAGATACCCAGGCAATGGAAAGCTTATTTAATGTCAAAAACTGTGGTTCAAAACGGTGGATCCACAACTCCTAATCATTACTGCAGCTGACAAAAATGACAAATAACATAGTAACTAGAGCAGTTGTTTCCTGAGGTGTAATGGGAATAAGACAGATGATGGATTGGGCTACGTTTGCCTGCTGTCTTTATCAGCATCAAGCCAGGTATGTGGATTCACAAATCATGTATTGGCAGCTTCATAGTGGATCTGCCATGGACCTGTGGATACCTCTCTGTGTATCTTGCTTACATTTTTTTAAGTTGGTTTCAAGTTCTGCATTGTGGACAAACATATCTGACCCATTTATGGAGACCTTAAAACTCCTACAAAAATGGTGAATGGGTTTCTTTGGCTGATCGTACAAGAAGTCTCCCAGATTAAGGACATTAACAGTCCCTACATTTATGCTGTGAATAAGAAAATTCTCCTCATTGTAATGGCAGCAGTCACTGTAATCTTCCAGACTGCACCATGCATCACTCCAAGATGATGGCAGCATAGATATTTAACACAGTAGGTAGAAGTAATCTGCAAACTTCTTGAGTGGCTGGGTGTGCTAGCGTCATGGGGAAGGGCAGCCGAACACCTGTAGTGTTTCATCCTGTGCCTACATCCTCAGTCACAGCCATGCTGTGATCCCAAACAAGCTAAGTGCTGCCACAGTGGCTTCTGCATGTTTTAGACAGAACTGAGTCACCTCAAGCCTTATTGATATATGATGACGAGAAAATGCCAACAGATTAAACTTCTGGTTTTGGGCACCTGAACACCAAAATAAGTGAATTGGCAGAGTTCTGCCCCTTTTGCTGGCCTTCTCTTTTTTTCTTTGAGCAAAAATCCTATTAAATAAAACAGTTCCACACATTTTCTTCTTCAGATATTTTATTTTTATATCTTGAATAAGCAAACTCTGGCCACTGAACCTTATGATGCTGAAAATTCAAGGGACTGTTACGCCATCTGTGCAGAGGAGTGTGAGGCTGTCTCCACACTTATCCTCCCAGTTGTCTCTTTCCCCAGCCTGTATAGAAACATTTTTCTTATCAGTTTATCTCTAAACAGAGCTCCTGTTCTTAGCTGTGCCCATGTGATCTAAAAGTTTCTTGCTGTTTCTGGTGAGAACGTGTTCCAGGTTTGTGTCTGGGAAAGGCAGAGGAAGCAGCACCCATCATTAATGGCCTCTCAGCCTTGTCTTCAGGTCTGTCATCTGACCATCCACTTCTTCCCTCACCCATGGTTCTAGTTTTGAAGTTGCTCTAACCTGGAAGATGTGCTGCAGAGTTCAGGAGCAATGGCTTCTGGTTGCATGCTTAGAGTGTGCTACACAGGACAGCTGAGGCAAGAAGTGCTCTGGTCCAAACATCTTTCCCTTATAGCTTCAGGTGCAACCAGTCTGGAGTTTGATCATTGGAGAGTCCTGTGAGGTCCCATGTGGATTGATGGCTTATCAGAACCACTCACAGGGGTCTGGAGAATAGTTAGAACTTGCTTTTTCCACCTGCCTTCTCAGGCAGCTGAACTGTTTGCTGTGGGACCTCTTAAAGACCCTAAATTCTGTGGCATGCATAGCAGACATTCCCACTGGCTCGACAAGTGGGATTGCTGTCCTTCTATTCCAGCAAAAACTTCCCTATCCATGTCACCAGTTTGTGAGTACTTTGGTCAGCCCTGCAGGAAAATCCTCAGAAGACTAGATGCCACCAGCTCCTTTTCAGCAAGACTGAATTCAAGCTGAAGACTCAGACACCTTATTTCTCCTGAGAGATATGTTAGGAAAGCAGATACTCTTTGAACTTGGCTCAACATCTGTTTGCTAGTTCTCCCATGTTTGTAGAATCATTGAATCCTGTAGGTTGGAAAAGACCCTTAAGATCATTAAGTCCAGATGTCAACATAACACTGCCAAGTCCACCACTAAACCTTGTCTCTAAGTGCCATCTCTACACACTTCTTTTAAATACCTCCAGGGACAGTGACTCAACCACTTCCCTAGGCAGCCTGTTCCAGTGCTTGACAAACCTTTTTGCTAATTTTTGCTCCCTCTAATATCCAATCTAAACCTCCCCTGCTTCAACTTGAGGCCATTTCCAGTCACTTGGGAGAAGGGACTGACCCCCACATCTCTACAACCTCCTTTCAGGTAGTTGTAGAGAGCAATAAGGTCTCCTCTCACCTCCTTTTCTCCAGGTTAAACCACCCCAGCTCCCTCAGCTGTTCCTTATAAGTCACTCCTTTTTCTTTATACACTTTGGCAGGTGAATCGATTTTGTTTCTTTAATTCATCTCACTGTGGTGGTCTGAGCACAGTCTTTACTGGTCCAGACCTAGTGGGGGTAGTAGGGTGTCCAGATGAGTAGCTGGTCCTGTAATTCCCACTAGCACCCAGCTAGCTTGCAGCAGAAACTGGCCACAGTCTCTCATCTGGACTTGATTTGTGCCCCAGTGAGTTCAGGCGGTTTCCAGACCCGACTGGTAAGCGGTGATATTTTGGACACTTCTTAAAGTGATACAACATCTGTTTAATACTAACATAATTTACTAGGCTGGTTTTTGGTTTCTTTGACTTTTAATATTTTTTTACCTGTGCCTTAGTGAAATGGGATAACCGTACCGGTTAAATAAGACCTCAGCTAATACTAAATAGAAATGCCTGTAGAATCTCTTTTGCTCTATTTCCTATGAATGTGTGTGATGTTTGCTCCTCTATGGAGCTGTTATTTGGCATAGTTTGAAATTTTATCATTATAGAAGTAATACCCATTGCAGAATGTGGGCCTGATCCTGGAGACAAAAATGAAATAAGAAACCTCTTTGTTTTGAAGTCAGTTGAACTGAAAGACCTATGAGAGTGTGGAAAGTGTCCTTAGGGGAGTAAATTTTAAGAATGTTTTCTGCGATAATAACTGTATTTAGTAAGTAACTGCAAAACCCCAGGAAAAACTTGGAAAGTAATTACACAATCACAGTAGTGACTTTTCAATATTAAAACTATTTTTCATTTTACCTTACTATGCCAATATGTTCAATTTGTGGAATAGTCTTGCAAAATGTATTTTTAAAAGACTCAGTAGAGAAAGAAACCTGTGCTTACCTTTTTCTTCATTAAACAGACTTTTAAAATTAACACTGTGTCCTGGTGTGATTAAACCTGTGCTCCCTGGTTCAAAGTTTGTGATGCTTGCTTTTAAGCAAGTTCCATCTTGACATTCTTTCTTGACTACAGCCAGATTCTCAAGTTATTACGTCAGGAGTAAGGTAGTGAGGGAAAGCCACCTTTTAGCTTCAGTTTAAAAATGACAGCCAAAATGTGTAACTGGCAGTATTAAACAGCTCAAAGAATCAAATGACTACTTCAATATATTCTGACTTCCATGGATCTATATGGGTAGAAGGAAGGACATCATTATATTCTGTGGCTGCTAGCTATCATCAGGTAGGGCAGTTTTATAAGTGGACCAGCTGAGTGTTGTAGCCACTAGGAACTGGGTTGGACCATCTTGTATTTCATAGGCTGTTAAATGTCTCAAAACAGAGCTACTTTTGATAATTGCCAGTCTGAGAGAAGATTAAGATGGTGCTGGATAATGGAAAGTTCGTGTTCCCTGATCCCCTGTGGTCCCTCTGAACCCCAGCTTGATCAATAAGTGGTTGTATGCAGTGATAGATTGTATATGATACGTGGTTAACCAGGTGAGAGAATACAAATTAACGTAAAGTAAATCGAGAGAGAAAACTGCTGTTGTGCCAAATGAGGGTGTATAAATGAACAGGGAAAGCTGCTCACTGTTCAGATTGGGTGCATGGGATTTGCACAGGGCATATTTATGTATATAAAATATACAAGACCACAGCCGTTGATTCTGCTAATTGTTTCTGTCAGGGAGAGGTGTCTGTCCTCTATCCCATAGCATACGATACAGTAGGAATGGTCACAGGCTCAAGGGGTTCCCTGGCTACACATTTCCATGCAGGCAGCTCAAGCGGAGGTTGGTTTCTGTTGCTCCGAGATGAACAATGCTACTTAAAATCAAAAGAGCTGTATCAAAGGACATTTGTGCTCTCTCCATGCAGAGAAGAGGAACCTTAAAACCAAATGTTGCTCCATAAGTATCAAGCCACTGTGTTGCAGCTTGGAACATCTTTGGAAACCTATTTTTTCTAGTTCTTTTGCATTCATTTGGAAGTGGTGGTAGAGACAGTAGTTTCAAGTCTTTATTATTCATTGAGGTGGCATCATTATGTTCACTCTTTATTTATTCTTTTCCTATGTTCTGCAGTTTAGGTTGGTGGTTTTTTGGGGTTTTCTTTGGTTTTGTTTTTTTTTTTTTTTTTTTTTCTGATTGCTAGTGAGCACCAGAATGATGTTTTCATGGGTCTACCTATGATAAATACCTCAATTTCTAAGTGCTAATAATCAACTAAAAGCCTCTTCTTGTGTGTATAGAATTATAATTGTGTTGTCTGAGCTGCATCATTTTTCATACATCTCCGTTGAAATTCATTTGCCATTTTCTTGCTCATTAGTGACTATTAGTGATCCTTTTGTAATCCCTCAGAGCTGGCCCTCATCTTTGTCAGGTTGCTATTTATTCCTTTACCCAAATTGTTTATTGATATGCAGAATAACATATATTATAGGATTCCTTTTACAATATAAAGAGGACTCTTAGGGGCACCTTGGGACCTTTTAAAAAAACAAAAAAAATTTCCAGGATAGACACCAGACCTACTGGTACATCCCTTAGTCTTTGAGTGTTTTCAGGAGAGACTGGTGTCACATCACATTCCTGTATCTGGATACTGGGGCACTTTTGAGCGGAGGTTACATGTTACTAAGGTTTTAGCTCTTTCTCCTTTGAGGCCCATTGGCCCTTTCTGGTGAACCCTGTCAGCTTGTGGTGATTCTTTTTAGATTTTGTGTTCCTGCTTTTGTCTGTAATGCCTGATATTGATACTTCAATTTGAGACAGATCTTCTGATGTGTTCCCCCTTCACAGATTATTCTGTAAGGAGAATTACATCACACTGAACACAGATACAAAAAAAACCCAAACCAAACCAAAAACTCAAAAAACAAACCCCAAAAACCTTCTTCATGCTAGTCTGGTCTTCTCTAACTGTTCTCTTTAGTACCTGCATCATCTGTTTGCTTAGAAGTCCTTCAGTGCACTGTCAACTCATTATGTTTCAAAAAGAATTTACTACTTATGTTTATACTCCTAAAAAAAATTTCCCAAGCTCTTTTCTTGGCCTGTGTTATTGAGTCTTTGTATTAATCCTGATAAATTTTATGATCCTTTTCATTGTACTATCTCATTTTTGGTTGGTTTTTTTTTCCTCTTTTTTTAAAGATAGTTTTTAGAAGCTTCTCTACTTGGCTGTTCAGGCATTCTGGTAGTGTTTTGGTCTTTCTCAAGTTCTTCTTGGGAATTAATTAGCTTTTGGCCTGTGTCTCTGAGTTTTATAGTGTCTTCAGGCCACCTACAAAGATTTTAATCTGTAAGTTTCTAGCTCCTGTGTTCAATTTTAGTGTTTAGCGTCTGTTTTTCATTTGTTTGCTTCACAAACTTTGTCATTGTTTTAAAGCAGCTCCTCAATAGTGATATTTTATGAACCAGGTTCTTTCCACTTATTGAGATCAGATTGAGCATTTTCTCTTTCTTTGTATTGTTTTTAGTTTGCTTACTTGTTTGTTTGCTTTATTTTTCATTTGTGCATGAGACACAGAAAGCGATCTCAGCTTCAATCTACTGTTGTGATCTTTAGCCAGTCTAGCTGGGAGTCACTGAAGTGTCACTTGACCTGTTGGGTTTTCTTTTTTGTCAACCTTTCTTACTACTTGTTTCATAGAAGCTCAAATAGTTTCCATCCTGGTTGGATAAGCAGTCCTGTAAGTAATTTACTCTGATAAGCCTTTATTGTTCATTTCAGGTTTTTGTTTCATAGGACTTAATGCTATTTGTTGATTCTTCTAGACTGTTAATACAAGCCTTCTTCAATCCCTGTTGAAGTGTTTGATTTTCAATCTTTTCTGCTTTTTCAGTACTCTGTTGATGCTCTTTTTCCCACCAAGTTTTCAGTTAGAATATTGTATAAATAGTGTTGTTTTAATAACAGGTGTTTTAGTTCCTCCATCTAGCTTCTTTGGTTTTTAGTTTATATAGAAGTGCATGCACTTTCACATGAGTGTTTTACTTCTCTGCAAATTTTTTTTAAAATATGTTTCTTCTGATGTTTCTTTGACATTTCCTTTTTGCTTGAGTTTAATCAACTTCTGTCCTTTCCTTCAGTTGAGAATTACAGGTCTTCATGACATTACTGCTTCTGTTAAACCATGTACTATCTTTATATAACCTCTTCAGTTTTAATGTTTCTTTATGATCTTTGAAGTGCCAGCAAACTCATTCTTTTCTTGTTTAGAGCTTCTAGAAGCTCCCTATTCCCAAAATATCCCTATTTCTTTGAACTTCCTTTTTAACACATTTTCTTAGCTGTTCATTGAACTTTTGCTTGTCAACTGGTTTTGTTTTGGGAGCATTTCAGGGAATGTTCCCATAGTTCTCTGCTTCTTCACTAGCAACCAAAAATTTGCCTCCAGAACTTTTCTTTTAACCTTCCTTATGTTACTGTTATTTGCACAGCAGCCATAGCCTTTGACTCTTCCTCAGCACCTCTGTCGAACCTTCCAAACCCTCTGTGAGGTCTGATGTTTTTGCATTAAATAGAGAAGTCAGTGATCTCTGGTATGTCAGACTTTGTGTTCATGATAATCATTGGTACAACGCCAAAGCAAGTGAGGTTCACTTAGAGCTATCATGCAAAGCTAGAAAGATCTGGATGCAATTGATTTCTTTTGAGTAGGTGAGAAGATGAACAATATCCATATGTAGTTGGACTCACTAAAAAGAATGCTCTAGTAAAAAGTACTTGGCACTATAGTCAAGCATGTAGATGGTCAGAAGGGTGTTCAAAATACCTACATGTTTGGTCACTGTATTATCACTATTAGTCCCCTGTGCCAAGTAGGACAAACCCTCTGAAGTCAGAGAACAGTTCCTGTTAGTTTCACCTGAATTATTGTGCTGTTGCAAGATGCCACGCTTCTCACATGGAGGGGTGGATTTTACAGCACAAAATGTTCATGACTTTCAAGTTTGAGGATAGGCTCCAGTGACCAGAATGTTATCTGAAGGTAATTTGAATTAATTCTTCCTACTTTAATAGCGTCACAGTAAACTAGCAAAGACAAAATGATCTATTATCTGGACAGGGTGCAGAACTGCTGCTTGCTGTGTATGTAGGACATCATGCAGCAGCTTGGCAGCTGTAATGTTGGTCAGAATTACCTGATCCCCGTGATGTGCAAATTGCTGGACTGAGTGCTGATTAGTGAGGATATCATCATGATATTACCATGTGGTTAGAGCAATTCTAGGCTGCACATCAGACTCATTAATAGAGAGAATGGAATTTCTCAAAACAGACATCATGAAACAACTGTATTTGAACCCGGTGCTATTATCATTGATCCACCAAGGCAAAGATGGAATGCTGAATCAGAGGGAAAAAATCTCAGGCATGAAATTACCTAGGGCTTTAGTGAAAATCAAAAGCTTTGTTGACAGAAACTTCAGGACAGTTTGATTAAAAGGTACAGTTCAATTAACTTTCTGCTAGTGTCCTTGAACACGTTGCACCAAACTGAATAAAGCTTAAAAAAAACCCCAACAAACCAGCACATGGGAAAGCTTCTAAGGCAGCTAGGCAAGAAAAACAAGCAGAGCTTTGTGTTATGAAAGATAAATGATGGGCATCAAAGGCAGAGGAGTTTTTCTAAGTTATGGATCCAGAAAGTACCATGTGGGTTTGGAAAGACCATCTGACTGTAAGACACTGCACCATTTCTGAGTTGAATATGGACTAATAATGATGGAACTGATGGGAAAGAAAACTGAGATGGCAGGTCAAAACTTTTCAGTTGTTGTCCTAAATTAAGTCCTACATGAAGCTGTACAGGTACTTGGCCAGGAGCAGGGCACAGCATCTCCCAGAATCACAGAATGATATGGGGCTGGAAGGGACCTCTGGAGATCAGCCAGTTTAACCCCCCTGCCAAAGCAGGTCCACCTAGAGCAGGTTGCACAGGAATGTATCCAGGCAGGTTTTGAATGTCTCCAGAGATGGAGACTCCACCACCTTGCTAGCCAGCCTGTTCCAGTGCTCTGCCACTCTCAAAGTGAAGAAGTTCCTCCTCATGTTTCGATGGAACTTCTTAATTACAAGTTTGTGCCTATATCTTCTTGTACTGTCATTGAGCACCACTGAAAAAAGACTGGCCCCTTCCTTTTTACAGCCATCCTTTAAATATTTATATTTAAATATTTATAGGTGTTGATCAGATCTGTCCTCTGTATTCTCTTCTGCAGAATAAGAAGACCCTGATCATCTTTGTGGTCTTCTGCTGTACCCTCTTCAGTGAGTTCCCTGTCCTTCTTGAACTGGGAAACCCAGAACTGGACACAGGACTCCAAATGGGGCCTCACCAGAGCAGAGTAGGGGGGCAGGATAACCTCCCTCAACCTGCTGGTCACACTCTTCTTGATGCCTGGGATGCCATTGGCTTTCTTGGCCACAAGGGTACATTGCTTGGCTCATGGTCATTCTGTTGCCCAGCAGGACTCCCAGATCTTTTTCTTCAGAGCTGTTTTCCAGCAGGTCAGCCCCCTGTGATGCAACCTCCTAATAAAATGGATATTTTTCCAGCTGTCTAGCAGATGGCATACAGTGCAGTCAGCCGTAAGCAAGTCCACCAAAATATAAAAACGTGGGATAAGAGTTACAAGCAGCCAAAAGACTTTTGCAGCTTTTTGGCTTCATAGAGAACTATTTCTGAGGTGTTAGAGAATTGAAACACTGTCCACTTCTACAAAGGGAAAGATGATGACAAGTGTACCGAAAACTGCTTTATTTCTGGTTCTCTCAAGTCTTAGAAAAGGCTTTATAGGAAAAAATGAATAATTTTTGCAATAGAGGTAACTAAACAGATTATTTCAGTCAGTCTGGTTGAAGGGAAGTGGTCTGTTTTGGTGGAGAGGTCAGTTAGCTAGTAATCCTTAAGCTCTATACTTTTTATTTTTTTTAACACTCAACATCTTTTAAAACAGCTGAATGAAATCTTACATAGTCTTGATGTCTGAAGAACATTACTCGCTTATTTTATATTTATATCTAGGAAGTGTTTCTCTGATTTTAGCAAAAAGTAGAAATTTAATATAGTAAATTGTTCAAGTTAATTTTAAGTGTGTGTTATTTCAGATCTCAGTGAGTGTCCTTCATATAAAAGACTTCTTTCAAATTCCAGTAGATGAAAATAAGAAAGGAAAAAGTACCAAAAGAATGAGGGACCACGGTAAAAGATTTTGCGCTAAAACTGGCATTCTAAATGCTTGTTTGTTCATTTCTATAGAATACTTCATCAAGCTGGCAATTCTTCAGAATTTAGTGGTGATAAGATTTTCACGCATTTCTGAAGAATTTATGAAGGTTGGAAAATTTTCTAACAGTGGACTTCTTAATTTCTTTTGTAATTAAAAGACAGCAAACTAGAAAACGCCCAGGAAGATACAGCTGTCAGGCAAGATCTGTGTATTGCAGGCTTAGCTGTTATATTCAAAAGTGTCATGCTGATACTTCAATTTCATTACCTGTGGTATATTTTAATTTCTAGGCTAGAACCAAAAGGAAAG
>VXBJ01003098.1:27684-85266 GCA_013400055.1 Nycticryphes semicollaris
CCCCCCCGCTCATTGGGAAGTGGTTATGGAAACATAACAGTTAGACTTCAGGATTTGTCTTTGTACCCAGTATCATCTTTTATGTGTCAAAACACACTGATGATTGCAAATACTGGTCAGGAAGCTACAAATGTTAAATGTCCTGCTCTCAAAGTTACAACTTCATAAAGATTTAGTTCCCCTGAAGTAATAGGGAAATTTTGTTAAAAGTAGTTTCCAAAATAAATCCCTGCTTCATGTGGCCTGCTTTTGGTGACCTGACATTAATGTGTGTTTTACAGGCAGGACTGTGAGAAATCCCCTGGTACACATTAAGACTTCTTGGAAAGGATTCAAATTGTAATAAGAATTGTTTTCTCATAAATTTTTTAATTGCCTAATGTGTATAATATTCTGTCTTTAAATTTTGATTTTACTCCAAAATTCACACAGTCTAGGGTGTGATGCAACCAGCTTGTACCACTGGAGGCGGGTTGTTTTATTGTCACCTTGGAGAGGTGATGTCCCACTGCAGCCAGTGAAGCTGCATTCACGTACTGGTGATGAGGAACAGATACTTTGTGGTCTATTTTTTTTTCCTGTATATGTTTATACCAAAACAAAATGCAAAATTCTGCTATAACCAACCAGAGAAGGGGAGAAAGCAGAGATAAAATTTTAGATTTAGTGATCAAAATGGCTCAGCTGAATGTTGAGATCCGCATATGCTTAAAAAAAAAAACCTGAAATTGACTGATCAGCTGTTCATCTAGAACGAACTTTTTGATGGATTGATCTAATAGAATGCATACAGAAATGTGTAACTATGTGACCATATGTATGGTCTGAACTGAAATCTAAATATTGTTGATTTGTTATGAAGCAAGATTGTCCTCGAAAGCACAATACTTTTTTTTTATTTTTCTGAAACAGAAGTGTGCTGTTGAAGTACATTGAAAATTGATTCACTGTGAAAATCGATTAATTGAAACAAATTTCAGAGGTGGAAGTGATCAAAAATCACAAAACTGAGAGATGTAAGTCAGTAGCTCTTAGTCCTGCTAGTTAGGTTTTATATTTTGTCTTGTACTACACAAGATTGTACCCACCTTACTTCACGCAGCTCTCTATTCATGCAGGCAATTACCTCTATGCCTAACTTTAAGCCTGTAGATTTGTGTTGAGTATGACTACCTGAGTGCTTGAAAGCCTTAATGTGCGTATTTAATATCTGGAAGATTAGTGTTTGCATTTCAGAATTTGCATCATCACTTAACAGTTTCTGGACTCTTCTTTTGCTTATACCCTGATCAGCAGTGCTGCACTAATAATTGCTTAAATGCATGATGTAGTAAATCCAAAAGGGAAGAAACAATAAGAAGAATTGAGCTCTGCCTTTTTTTGAGGGGGGGCAGGGTAGGGTATCTGAAACATAATGTGCAGGCTACATCATAAGACGTGGACTCTCATAATGTCGTTTCCCTTTGGTTTGAACCTGCCAGTGTCAACACAAAGGAGAGCCTCAGCTAACTCAGAGAGGTGATCTGCGCCTCTCCCGCTGAAATGCAGATGGTTTCAGATGGGGTTTGGCAGCAGGGTTTGTGTGTATGAGTGGCGGGGGTAGGTGCCAGCCTCGTGGTGCTGGGGTGGCTGCAGTGGAGAGTGGGTAGAGATGCTGCAGGAGGGTGTCTTGATGTGCAGGACCACACACAGTCAGGACCTCAAGCAAAACAAAGCAAGTCTGAAGAGAGGAGGGGGAAAGAATCGTACAGTAAGTGCCTCTATAGATGTCAGACTGTAAACCTTCATATTATGGACTGGAAGACCACCTCCCTCCAAAAAGGGAAAAAATGCTGATAGCATTGGTAAATTTTTCTAAGTTTACAAATATACTTGTAAGGTTTTCTAAATCTTGCAAATTTACTTGCAAATTCTTAGTTTTCTTCTAACTGTAATAAGTCTTATAAACATAAGAAAGGAAAAAAAGGCACATCAAACAGCTTTTACTTAAAATGTTAAGTATTTAAATTGAAACCACATCAATAAATAGGAGAAGTCAGGGCACTAAGGAAGCAACTACAAAACTATGGAAAAAGAAATGTTATTTCTTTGTGCTTAGACCTCTTAAAAATCATCAAATAGGTACTTCCAGACTGTTGCCAAGATTTCACCAACATGAATAAATGGATGTGAGGCTTTTCTGCATGAAGTGCGTGGTTAGTGGAGGATTTTATACTGTTGCAACAGTCACATTTGGGGCCTGCTTTTGCAATACCTTTTTCTACAAATAAGGCTGTTAAAATTCGTAACAGCTGCTGCAATGAGTAAAGATCCTATGATCAAACTTTGATATAATGCTGTTGTACTTCAACCGAACATACTTTTGAACACACACAGGAATATAAAATAAACTGTTTATTCTCTTTTAATGCATCTGTCATAGATGATTTAAAGATATTAGAGTAGTAATATCTATGTAAGTTCTGTAAATAAACTTGCATCTTAACTACAAGTTGCATTCTAGTCCGTGTTCTGGGTGGTGGTTGCACGTTTTAAGTAAGCAGTTGCAAGGAGAAAATTTATATAAGTCATCTAGAGCCCATCCTTCCAGATAAATACTTTAAGCAGAAGCAAAATGTGTAGTACCTGGCAAAAATCACTGTCAAAAAGGCTTTTATGGAGTTATGGACACATAGTTGATTTGGGAGGCATTCTGACAGCTGCAGTTTTCAATGGGGGTGCTTGAATTTCACCTGGAAACCACACTAATCGGAGAAACCTTTGGAATTCTGGAGCAGAAAAGCTATGCTGCTTCTGCAGGCTGGGTTTGCCTTTTAATTCACTCAGTCCCACAGGCCCGCTGCATTAGTGTAGTGTGATTTACAGTTTTCTCCATCTGCTTCAATTCCTCAGTTTAGTAGAACTGCCATGCAGCAGTGAGATAATAGTTGTTTGTGAAGTTTATACTCCAAATAACAGCTTCTTAGAGTGAAAGAAATCCTATTTTGATTCATCTCCCTTTTGATATTCAGTCATGTCTTTCTGAGATCTCCCCATGCCATCAGTTTAGAGTGTTATTGCTGTCTGACCCTTAAGTACATTAGTTTTTAACTTCCTTTTCATTTTCCTCTGTTTCCAGGAAATTGAAGACCATGTGGCATTTTTAATAACTGTTCCAACAGCCCTAGCAATTTTTTTTGCTATATTTATCCTTGTCTGCGTAGAACCTGTATTTAAGAAGCTGCTTCGTATATTTTCTCTGGTGGTCTGGGTATGTCTTGTTGCCATGGGATATCTCTTTATGTGTTTTGGAGGAATCATCTGTCCCTGGGACCAGGTAAGACTGTTGTTATTATTATTTTACTTCATTGGGTACATTTTCCATGCAAAACTATTCACATTAACTTTTGTGGGACATCTCGTAAAAAGTTTTTGTGACTGCATGCAGAGACTCACCACATATTTTATAAATACCAGAGTTGTGCATACTTAGGATATGGAAATATTTGAAGGCTTTTGCTTTTATATTTTTAAGCTCATTTGCATAATGAACATTTGATTCCAGTCACCAGCTTCTTTGTATAGTGATTATTTGTTTCTAGTGACCAATTAATATAGTAGAAATACTAGTTTTGTTCAAGGCTGCTGGTGCTATCTTCTCCATCTTAAAATGTTCAGGCTCACAGTGTAGGCTTCCTGTGGTCTTCAAGATGTTCTTTAGCAAAGTGTGAGAAAAAAGGGCTGGGAGTTCCCTTGCATATCTAGGGAAATAAATGAATAGCGAAAAGTGTAATACCCTTCATATATTTTAAATTTTGGAATTAAGACAAAGGAGAAATATAATTGCATTTTAATAGCAGCACTTTTGAAACATTAATAAATGATGTGCAGTATTCAACACTTTGCCTGACTGATTCATCTGTGTTCTGCCATATCCTTTTCCTTTTTCCAAGCCTCTGTATATGGGAATACTCCTGATATAAGAATTGTCAGATCCTTCAAAGAATGGGGAAAAAAACCCCTTTAAAATATACAAATTATGTCTTCTGAAATTTTCATGCTGATTCCATGAGTTTGTTATAACCTTTAAATGGTAGTGCTGTGTCTGGGAGCCTTCTAGGTCTTTAGGATAAACTTGAAACAAATTATCTGACTTGTTATTCAGATCTTGCAAAGACATATGCAAATATTGAACTTAAACCATGCAAGTAGTTCCTTTAAAATCTTTAATTCAAATTATTCAAATTACTGGTGCATGCTGGTGATATTAGTTTTGGAGCCCTTACCTTTGTGAGTGACTTCTATATTCTCATTTTATTGCAAGGTTCAGGGATTAATTAGCTATGAAACTGCCTTCCTGCCTTTTTTTTTTTTTTTTTTCTTTTTAAATATTTGACGCTAGCCGACCAGGTCACGTTTGCATGTAATAAAAAGCAAATCAGAATATGTAGTATTTTTCTCTAGATACAGGGACTCCCATGGTGAAATCTGTATCTTTGTGATATAGAGTCTAGGTAATTTGCATGGTCTTAATTTTTTGATTTATTTTCATTGTCAGTTGTGGGATATCATGTTAGAATATTTCAGGCTTAGATGCAAATATTTGATTGCTGTATTATTTATTGCAAATTCTACTAAGTTTAATTTTATTTCAAAGATACAATAATGATTTTCAAAAGCATATGGTTTAAAAGAGATCTAAGAGGGATGCTGTTGCCTCCATCCTGAGGTTGTATTTAGCTTGTGAAGACAGTTTGTCCTGCCTTGCTTTCCTCTTAAGAAAAATGTAGGCATTTCCACAGCATCCAAGGGACATGGCTGGCTGTGTGAGGTAGGAAGGGCTGCAGAGCTCCGGGGAAAGGCATTGTCTTCCCACAGGTTGCCAGGACACAAGTCCTCTGACTTGTCTTTCAGCCTAGTCCTCGCTTTGTGTGCAAGTGTTGCTTGGAGAAGAGGATATCTGGGAGGGAGCTGCACTGATTGCTCTGCCAGCAGCAACCGGATCTGGGCAGCATCCTTGCCCAGTACTTCGCAGGCTTCAGCCTGGAGCAGGCAAGGGCTTTTCTAGAAGTCCTGGACCTGGCTGCAGGTGTGTGGCTTAACATCCAGCCTTTGGCACCTGGCAAGAGAGGGGCCGTGGCCAGGAGGCCCCTGGCCACTGCTGGGAGCAGGAGGTTGTCTTGCTCTCTGCAGTGGGACCCTTTGCTTCCCCAATCCATATATGTTTCTCCCCCCCTTCCCCTCCCCCTTTAAATAGCAGCACTGTTTTGCTGATCACTTTAGTAGGTATGCTTTCGCCTAGCGTCTGTTAAAAGTGAAATATAGGAAAATATAGGAATCTTTCTGGGAACTTGACACTTACACAATAGACACATCACAGGTTTGATGTTTTTGAACATTTGTAAAAAAGCAGTGAGCAGTAAAATACTGCCATGTGTTCCTGTGATGCTGGTGTTTTGATTGCTCTGCATCAAAGATATGTAGGTCAATAATCGGTGTTCACTCCTATAATTATATGTGAAAGCAAATCTGAAAAATCCTTCCTCAGTGATCACTGAGTTTCTTTGTTGAACTTCTATTTTTTGTGAATTTTAAAAACATTTTGCTTGACTTATTAGGGTGTTTTTGTTGTTTCTTTATCCTTTCTACGAAAGAAAAGAAGTATGATGTAAAACTTGAATTAGTTCTGTTTCAAATACGTCTTTGTCAACATAACTAATTAGAAAGTTATTAAAATAAAAAAGAGACAGTTCATGCATGTTTGTTTACTAAACAAGTGCTTTATTTTAATTTTCTTCAAATTACAGCCTAACTTGTGTTCTGGTACAGCAGTTTAAAAATACTTTTTTCATCATATTTTTCATGTCTTACGAATCCTGAGCTTGTTAAAAATAAGGCATTTCTTGTGTACTAGTAACTACTGAAAGATAAATTTTCTGCATATCATAGTTTCTAGAAAGAACATGTTATTCTCTCATTTGTGCACGAGCCTTTTCCCTTTGAAAGACAACCCTGCATCCTTTCTATTTTGGCTTAATGATTTTAATGTTCCATTTAGCTCTTTGCAACAGCTAAATGCAGTTTTCCCTCTGTTGTCTGAAGGAATCTTAGGTGTGAATTTTTGCAGCTTTGTTTACAATAAAAATACCACTTCAGAGAGACTATTTTGGTTATGAACTCAATATATATTTAATGTGGAGCAGTTCCTCTAGAGCCTGCAGGCACATAGCTCAAATTTGATGAACAGTAGAGGGCTGGAAATGAAGTGGCTGGTCAGGGCTATTGTTTTTTTTTGTTTTGTTTTGTTTTGGTTTTTTTTTTGTTAGAATCTGGTGGGCTGATGTGAAATAAGTACAAATCATAATTTGCTTCAGCTATCTTTTTGCTGTTCCTGCAGACTGCTTTTATCTGTCTGCATTTCCTTGTCTCCTCTATGGCTGCAGCTACAGTTACAGCTCTGGAGAGAAAGATGTTATCAGGTAGGTATCTGGCTGCTGTTGGTAGGGGGAAGGCAGCACAGCTGTAGATGGTTACTCCATCCCTTGGGCTGCTCCACAAGCCTCACTCTGGCTAGATAATTGCCTGTTGATCCTGATCCAAAGACAGTAATTGTCACTAGGCTGCATGGGCATAATACCAAACCTGTCTGCAAGAGGAGACAGGGTATTCTCACTGTCAACCATATCAACCATACCAACCAACTTACCTCTCCAGTTAGTCCAAGCTCCCTTACTCCTCTACATGGATGAAGAGAAGCAAGTACATTGAGAGGGAGATGGTGTGTGCCTTAGTGAGGCAGTGGGTGGCTTTACATGAAAAAAAAAAAAAATTCGAACAGTGTTGGCAAATGTCTTTGCTACCTAACAAACTTTTTGAAGTAGTGTGGCTACTCTCTCTTGGTGTCAGCCCAAGTTTCTGTCAGTGTCAAACTTGGCAGTGGAGCCCCTGGTTTTTCCTGGTGGCCCAGGGAACTTGATGCTCTAGTAGGACCTACACACACTGCATTGTGTCACAGACCAGAAGGAGGTTGGGCTTGTCTAATAGGAGTTGTGGGACACCTGGCCAAAGTTGGTAGCAATGAAATACAGCAATGAAGTCATGCAGGAGCTCAGAGAGAGCAATTGCCTGCTGGCACTTCTTTCAAAATTGAAAGTGTAAGCCATAATGTGTGGAGGTGGTTTCAGTGAGGAAAGACCCAAGGACGATTCTTAGAAAGGTCTGTCTGGAGGTCAGTGGATGGTGTGTTTGGTGGAGGGCCAGTAATGCAAGGCAGGCAAGCTGAGGACATAGTGCTGCTGGAAAAAGGCAATGGATTGATTTTGTTATGTTAGCACTTTCCCCTGCTATGGAAAGGAGCTCCTTTCCTTATAAAATGTAAATCTGGTACCTGTCTGTAGTGTTACATGCCAGGGAATGAATTTAAATTAGTCTCCTCTCTTTTCACTGACAGTGTAGTTATTGCACCACAGTCGCCTTTCCGTGTCATCCTCTGACATGTCTAATACTTCCTCAGCCTTTTGTACAGGGTGTGTGTAAATATGTCATAGCACATTGATATCAATGGGTAGAATGAGCTCTTAAAGCATGCAGTGGATGATATAAAAAAAGAGAGTAATTATGCAGCATTATACTAGTCTAATGAATTCTATCATTGCTGGATTTTGATATTCAGTTCTACTTAATTATAAATACGTTTGCAAAGCCCAGGCACCAGATGTGTTCCTCCTTGTCTATGTTCAATTACAGCAAAAAAATTACTTCAAGCAGGATTTGATACTTTAGGTTTCCCAAAAATTTATCCAGAGTGATATGTTTAGAATTTGTTTGTTTATTTTAACATAAATGCTATTTTTGAGCTGAATCTAAAGGACTTTTTTTGTCCTCTTTTATTGTGTTGGTATGGAATGGTTCAATTCAGGCCTTGGAGTAGTCCTGGTTTATGAAGTGCAGGCTGAATTTTCTGTACTAGCATTTATATTTATCTTTTTTTTTTTTTTTGATAATTTCTTGGTAGTCTATCATGTGCTGAGGGGTGAGGGTCTGCACACAGGTAATTGACTCCTGTGTTAGGCAGCAGGGTGAGCTGGATGAGTCCGCGGAAAGGGAAGGATTTTCTTTGAACAAGAATTACACTAGGTCCCATTTCTGCAACTTGCTTAGGACCAACCTTATCTAAATTCAGACCTGCTGTAAATTATTAATAATGTGTTGTATGATTAAGCAGTGCCAAAAAAAAAAAAAAAAAAAAAAAAAAAAAGGAAGTTAAATGAGAAGGAGAGCAGGACAGGAGTCAGTTAAGTCCCTGCAGTGCAGGACCGCGAGCGTGAGTGACTTGCTGTCAGCTGTACTGCTGGCTCAAGATCTGGAGTGTGGAGGAGACATCCGATTTTTTTTGCAAGTTCCAGATTTATCAGGCTATCTGGAATAACTATCCTGAGCAAGGAAGTAAATCTTGTAGGAGCATTTCTCAGTGCTTTGTAAGTGAATAGTCACCTGAAAAAGGACATAAGGAAAACCAGGAGACTTAGATGAAGATACTGCCCAGCAGATGATACTGTGCTTTAGGAGTAGGTGTGATAGGAAAGGAAGAAACACACAATTCGCAAGTATAAGCCATATTTGCAGTTATATTCGAGGAAGGAGAAGAACAGATGATTTTTATCCTAATATTATTTTTTTATAGATGTATGAAGTCACAGACTTAATAGCAAGACATTTAAATGTGTTTACCAAGACTGGTAAGGCTATATCTGTAGAGAAGACAGGAAAAAGCTGAGCTATTAGAGACCTGCCAGTTAGTCATTAAAATCAGTAATATAGTAGATTAATACAGTAAAATAGTATGTGGAGCCCTTGGAACACCTTGTTAGCACTAATGTGCCATTGTTAACCTTTGATATGTCATGGCAATGTATTGTGATAGCTGCTTATGAAAAGAGAACCGATTTCTTTAAGTAGGAAAAGCAGTTTTGTTTTTTTTTTCTTAAAAATAATAATAATTGGTTTAGTCCCAAATGCAAGACTAGAAAGAGTGCCAGAGGAGATGAGCTTTATTAAAGTAACTGTACATAAAGACAAGGGGAGATGGCAGCTGTTGTGACTTCAGAGATCATCAGGCAGGAGGAGATTGCTGTAGCTATCTGGGGAATGTTTGCCTTTATTAGTGCTTTTTACTAGTGATGGGTGACAGAATGTCACTGCTATAATGAATTTGTTGATGACCCACTTAAAAGATTTCTAATACAGCAAGAGATCAGAATGTTATGGGGAAGAAAATCATAACCTCGAGTACTGCCGTAATAGCAACTAGATGAAATTTAATAATAGGAAATGTGAGGTGCCTGCATTTGGGAAGTAACAGCAGAAATTTCAGCTATAGGCTGAGATTTCATCAGTAAAAAATGAGCAGGGCCAAGCAGAATGAAGAGGAGAAGCATTAGCTGGTCACTGGGTCATTAGGATATGCATCCAGGAAAGACTCAGTTATGATGGTGAAGTATCCAGCTAAGGATGAAAGCTCACCTGGATCACTATGTACATTTCTGGTTAACTGCATTCGAAGAGGTAAACTGAAACTGGACAAATGTAGAGACTGACAAGTGGGATAGCCAGGAGAAAGGAGAGTTTTGTGAGAGAAGATGGAAAGAGCTTGACTTTGCTATAGATGAGCAGAAGAGAAAAATGCTGAGAGTGGTGTGACTGCCATCTACAGATAATCAGTGGTTGCATACATCAGGTTTGAGGAGAAGCTATGGAGCATAAAGGATTATTGACACGTACACACTCCCTAAGAAAATCAGCCAGCCATTAATGAAATTTAAACTGGAAATTAGAATAAATCCCTTTGCTGTTAGGGCACTGGGTTTGTGGAGTGGCCAATATCCTCTGGATAATAAGGATTAAATAACAAATTGGTTGTATAGTGGAATGCTGACTTTTGCTGAGGATCATCAGTGTGTTCTGTAGCACGGACATGGACTTCAGTGATCCAGGAGCATCCTTTTAGCACTGTATTTCTATGTACTGGTTACATATGGGGTCTGTTAAAATAGTTTAAATGACAATTTACTTTGAGCTGTGCCTGATGTTCAGCTAAAAGAGATGTATTTCCTGAGTTATAGAAGTTCATGGCTTTTTGCTATTTAAATGTCTTCTGTCCTTCCAGTTTTGTTCTGGAGCAGCGGTCTCAAATTATAACATCAAAAAATTATAATCTTGCTATATATCTGATTTCTTTGGGCATTCAGTTGTTTTTCGTCAGAGTTAGGCTGCTGGTTGGAGTAGATGATCTTAAAGGTCCCTTCCAACCTAGACAATTCTATGATTCATTATAAAGCTTATGAGATAGGTTTAATGTCTGGATGGTGCTTTGAGCAACCTGGTCTAGTGGGAGGTGTCCCGGCCCATGGCAGTGGGGTTAGAACTCAATGATCTTTAAGGTCCCTTCCAACTCTACCCATTCTGTGACACTTAATGTGTCCTGCACCTTTGTCAGAAGAAACTGATGAAACCCTTGTTTCCCTGCTAGTTTATTTTTCTTTACTCCATTTCCTGTAGTGACTTTTTAATCTCAGAGAGTACAATTAAGTACAAAGGCTGAGTTGATTGTAGATTTCATCAAGATCATTGCATGGTTTGTGTGGGGTGTGATATTTGCTGTGCAAGTCATGTGAATGAGTTTTGCTAAGTGAAGCGTTAAGGTAACTCTATCGAAATACAATAAAAATGTGAGTCTCAGATAAATATGCAAACCTGAATATGGCAAGATTTTTCTCTGGGAAATAACACTCATCAATAAGTGCATTAATGTTTCTGATAGTACTGAAACTAAGCGTTAGTAATTTCAAATATTGTCATATTGTTCAGACCTTGCTGAAGTCAAGAGACCAGATGACAAATAGAAATTAATTATTTAAGCCATTCATGAAGCTTCTTATGTTCTTAATAATTGATTTGACATTAGGAAATAAACATTTTAATAATTTCATAGTACATATTAGTTAACAATTACTTGTATGATGTGAGCTACCAGAGAACCATTAAAGAAGCTATCTAGAAGGTCTTGTTAGCATAATTTAGAGTATCCATGCAGGCCTTTACCTTTCATTGGAATTGTTTTCCACTCAGAAATGTGGCAGTTAACCAGGCTTCCAGGATGGAAGGTTTTGGCATGATATTTCATGAGTTTCTTAGGTTGAACTCTTTGACTTTGCTTACCTGCTTGCTGTGGAAAAGCTTGTACCTATACATGGCCAAACTGTATTTTTATTTTTGTGATATTTTTTAGGTAATGAGGGGGTGAATCATCATAGATCCCGACCTTTCATAATTTTCACCATTTGTCTCAAATCTGTTTCTGTTTGCAGGTTTCTAGTGCTGTAATAATTTAGCTAGTGAGCTGTTAAGCAAAATAGATGTTGAAAAAGTTCCATACAAGATCAATAGGAAGACTTCAGTTTACTTTTTTGAGAGTGTTCCCTGATTTTGTAGGTTTTATGAAGTTTGTTTTTGGCACAACTTTGACATTAAATAGATGATTTAATATCTGGATTGTCAGAGTATCACTTCTCTTAGTCTAGGAAGCAGGCAACAGAATTTCCCCCCAGGTGCTTGCAGTTTGTGATAGGCTCGTTCTGAAACACCTTTCAGTTTCACTTGCCATTATACAAATCTATAATGCTAGGCAGGTATTAGGAAACATTGTTTACATTAAGTTAACTAATATTTGAAAGAAAGCGGTAAGTTCTACTGGTTACAAATTTGTTGACAGGCTGAGTATATTTTTCATCCTGGTAACCCCATGAATAAGGATGGACTTGTTCAGTAATGAAATGGCTATAAACTACATGTGTGAAATACATCTCCAACAGTAATTAGTCAAAATATTTTTACTATAATGGTCTTCTGCTCCTGGTTACTAAAATTAAAAATGTGATCTTAGAACTGAATTTAAACCAATTTTGTGCCTTCAGCATCTAGTTTTAATAGATGTAATAAAGAGGTTTGGTAGCACAAAACACATCTTAAGTTTTTTGGTAGCATTTACAACTGATTTGTTAGCATGGTTAAATCCTCTAAACTGTTTACAGAGTTTTAGAAATCTGTATGAATAATTTTTTATAGATATCTTAAATTCATCAATATAATTATGTCATTGAACCATGTTATTGTATGATTTCAAATGTGTTTAAATTCAAGTTTTTCAAAATAATGTATAATTATAAGTTATATAAATAATAGATAAATTGTTAAATGTAGATTTATTGAGATAGAAACCAGATGTGTGTTGAAGAGGTTCTTTGTGTTCATTTACTGATTTTTATTTTTTTTAATTTTATTTTACCGTATGTCAAAATATTTTTTCCTATTCAAAGCACTGTGTGTTGCCTGTTTATTGGGACATGGCTTTTATGTTTCTATTGGCTTAATTCAGTAACAGGCTATCTAAAAAAAAAGAGAAAGGAGAAAAATAATGGACTAAAATAATAGTCAGTTCTCGGAAAACATTTCAGTATTGCAGAGGGACAGTCCCAGAATGATATTTATTTTTTCTTCCCTGATCTTTCTATCTCCTTTGGTACTGTATGAGATGATGTACACATTGATATGAGAAGGGCTGAGAACACGAAAGGTAAAAAGACTTTGTTTCAAAAGAAGCAGCCTTTCAAAAGTCAACCTGTAACTATTTGGGAGATCCAAACCTGGGGAGAAGGACACAACGTATCCCAGCTTCATTACTGTGGAAAAACAGACTCACTATCACAGGAGCTTAAGTACCATTGAGAACTGTGTTTGTCTTTTAAGAGTTTTGTTTTTCCTGCAAAAATAAAAAGTGTGTGCTAAGAAGAATCATTGATCAGACTGCCTTAGTCTCACCACGTAGTTGTTACTGCTCCTCCTCGCACAAGGAAGACACAGTTGCCCTAGTTCATCTGAACTTGCAAGTAGTGTAAGCAAAAGCCCAGGCTGGGCTTCATTGGTTTGGGGAATCTGGGACAGGGATATGTTGAAAGGAAAAAAAAAAAAGAATAAACCCACAAAATATCCCCTAAACCTAGCATTTCAGTTTGCTGAAGTTCAATTCAAAGCAGCTGAGAAGCTGGGAATTGCACAGAGCCCAGTGTCTGTGACAGTGGGAGAAAAACCTTTTTAGTCTACAAGGAGAAAGAAAATCACTTTCTGTCCCTCCACATACATGCATTCACAAAGCTTAAAAAATAATAATCGTGTTTTCATGCGATGAAGCGTGTGCTGTTGTGCCCGTTTTCTGTTACAACTATGAAGCTTCATATTGATTTTATAGCTTAAAATGAGCTTCCTGTAAAATAACACATTTATCAGTATTGTCAGTGTTATGTAATATTTTAAGTTCTTGAATTATTGTTCTGGCAGAGTTAGTTTGAACACTTTAAAAATTGACTACATATTAATCATGTTGAATTGATTTTTTTTTTATTATTTTTTTTTGCTGGTACATACCATTTTAGCTAAGTTATATATGTATGCAAATTTTGTTGTTTACTTTTCAGGGCATTATCTTTGCTTAAATTGACAAACTTGAACCTCTTAAATGGTCTGATTTCCGTACCACTTGCCTGATTTGCACATATCTTTGGCCAGAATCATATTCAAGATGTCAGGTAGAGAGATGACTTAGACAGTAACTATAGTCTCCCTGTTTCATGCCTTCATCTGGATTGCAAAGTAATTTGCATTTTGTAATCTGCAGTCTCTTTCCACATTAGTGCTTTCTAGATTTCTTCCTTCTGTAATTTATCAGTTTGCACATTTTTAGTATGAATGTCCTTTGACTATTTTCTGCTTTTTTTTATTACTTCATAGTTCCTTTGTTTTCTTTATTTAGCTCTTCCTTTCATACACTTCCTCCTAAGCTTGCATCGCCTGCTCCTGTTTGCCTTGACAGTTGTCTCCTCTCCCACTTATTAATGAAGACAGCCTTTCTTCAATTTAATATTGTTATCTTTAATCTGTATTTTTTCTCTTGCAGTCAATTGTAGTCTTCATAACAATATTTTTTTGCCTCATTCAATACAGATGACTTTACATAAATAACAATTTTTAGATGTCATTAGTGATAGTCATAGCATTGCAAGTTCAAATATGAGTGCTCAATTAGAGTTCTGTCTTATTCCCTTTGACCACACTTGCAGTTTTGCTCCCCTGAACAAAAGAAAAAGAAAAAAGCTGTGTGGCAAGGTTGTGTTTTTTTTGTTTGTTTGTTTGGTTTTTTTTCCCCAGGTTCTGGAGGGTTCTTGGTATTAATTTGGGATAGAACTGATCCTAAGTAAATAGGATTGTACTTCTAATTTGACAGTATTGTATACATTTTTCTTTATTATGCAGTTGTTACTCTTTTTCTCGTTGTATTTTTTCCAAATGAGTTACAGCTATGAAGGAAATGGATGAAATAGTCACTCTTATAAAGAGGGTGAATGACTCAGTAAATCACATAAAACATACATGTGCCTGAAAGCTTCCGCTTTCCATAAAGAACTGAAAAAAAAAAAAAATCTTATCACAATTGAGGTAGAGATTTAAGTAAGTCTTTTTCTCATGTCATGCTCTGATTATCCATTATGACTGCATATGTTACCTAATGATAGTTCCTGTCAGTGTGTACATATTACTTACACACGTGCATAAACAAACATAATCCAGTGTTTTAAATGACTTTTACACAAATGAGGTTATGGTCTTACTTAGACACACATGGATGCTTTTTATTTTCTTGCAATAATCTGAATTTACTTAGCATTTAGAAACTTATTTAAGAATATCAAATATGATTTTGGGTCTTTGTCAGATCCAGTGTGGATAAATGGCCAGGTCTTCCTGATGACCTGGGGTATTGACAAGTGGAGGAACGTACGTTGTCTACATGACATTAATTTGTGTAATAAGTTCCATTAAAAGGTCAGATTGGTGCACAAGAAAAATTGGGAAAGATCATGTTTCTTTGGTCAGATGGAGACTGGAAAGTGAAATCCTGATTGCACGAAATCCCCAAATGCAGAAAAGTGCAACAAATGCACATTATCATGTGTTAATCCTATTTATTTCTATGCTACCACATAATTTGAGCACAAGAGTTTGATACTCATTGGTAGGTGGATCATTACAGGATATATTTCTCCAAAGGGGCTAGCAAAAGAATCTGTACTTTAATAGTTGTTAATTTCTTTTCTTCTCACATCTCCTTATTTATTTTCAACCACATTTCAGCAAGAACTACTTTTCTTAAGCTGTGTGAACATTTCTGTAAACGGCATTTTACAGTATTGCAAGCACATGTAGAAGTCAGTTACAAATAGAAAATCTTTTAGGATCTGTAAAATCTGTATTGTTTCTGTGATTCATTATTTAGCTAGCAATAAAGATTGCAGATAAGTGGTTTCGCCTAATGTAGAAATGCAGAACAAAACCTTACCTCTTGTGTTGTAGCATTTGTATTCTCCTTTTTTTACCTTTCTGAGCAATGACATATCATCAGGATTTAGAAATAAAATGGGCTTATTAATAAAATGTCAGGTTTCAGTTTTCAGTACTTTTGCAATTGTGTTATGATTTTACAGGAAAAGGTTTTTTTTCTCACCTGTTTCGTCAAAACAGAGTGAGATTACCAGGCCAGATATATCCTTTTCTTCAGGATGGCTGCAGTCTTGGTGGTATCAGGAGAGTACTGAAGTCAGGAGAAAAGCCCACTGCCAACTGCCATGTCTGGCTTCCCCTTCTTTCCATGAGCTAAGACCTGGCCTCAAGGGCAGGTGGGTACCACTCAGTGTGCACAGGCTGAGCAGCAGATGCTGGAGAAACTTTGGAGTTGTGTGAGGTTGTCAGGGAGGATGGAGGACACAAGCTAGATTGGCCACAACTCTTGGGGCTTGATCATGGGTCCTGGGGTTTCAGTACTTGGAAGAAGCTGCCTAGAAGTGTGCACCTGCACTCCTGCAGCATGGAGATCTGGGCATGCAAGCAAAGTAATGACTTGTTTGGGAGTGGTGCCTATTGATGCTTTAGCAGAGAGCTTTCCCCACTACTCTTGTGTTTTCTTTTTTTCTGAGAGCTGGGAAAGTTGGTCACAATAGATGGACAATAGATGATTCCTGGGCAACAGCACAGAGAGAGAATGACTGAAGGGAAAGGTGTAGAACTAAGAAGGGTTGAGTTAACACTGTAAGAGAAACATATTTTTAATTAGGGATAAGTTAGTGTAACCTGGTGAGTTAAGTAAGTGAAATCCCCAACTGAGTAGGCAAGGAGCGGAGCACCTGTTATGTGTTCAGGAAATAGACTTTCATCTCTTGTTATTTGTGTACTCAGTGGTGATGGATAGAAATGGGATGGTAAACAACAATCTGTAAAACTATTATAGGAGCTATAAAAATTAGGACAATTTTAAAGTACAGAAGGTCAACAGTACTATGTATTTCAAGTTGCTGTGTCTTATTGTCATGCGGCTATAGTAAGGTTTCTTGCTGTTAAGGAAATTGCTTCTTAAATATCCCACATCATCAAGTACTTCACATACTGAAATTTATCTTATATAATTTTAAATACAATTTAACACTTAGCAAACTAATATTAGTTTGACTTTCTGGATGCTTGAAAAAACATAACAATAGCAAGAGAAGGGGTGTGTTTTGAATAGAGAACTTTAATGCAGAATATGTGTAAGGAAGTCTTTTTAGGCAAGATCTGTTATTGAAATGATGCAATATGAAGTAATACACAAAACTTGTCACAATTTTAGAATATTTTTTTAAAGCGAAGAAATTTCTAGGAAAAATGTCTAAAAAAGTTATTTTCATGTAATATAACTGAAAATGTGATTGTTTCAGTGACTTACTGGTAATAAAAGTGAAGGTTTTGCTTTTCCTTTGACTTTTCCGTATTTTGTTCTAATTGGAATTTTAAAAAAGTTTACAAACCCGAAGTAATGCTTTTTAGTGAAGTTATCTTTTCAGTATCCCCTTAACTGGCAAAGTATCATCACCATTATTAACTCTAGAGTAGCTAAATGATCTCT
The DNA here is from genome assembly GCA_013400055.1 of Nycticryphes semicollaris. Lineage (NCBI taxonomy): Eukaryota > Metazoa > Chordata > Aves > Charadriiformes > Rostratulidae > Nycticryphes > Nycticryphes semicollaris. Next base: position 44,711 of record VXBJ01003098.1, read on the forward strand.
CAACACTTGTTTAAAGCTGCAGTGCTTTAACCCCCCTTCATCCTGGGTGGTTTTACCCTTAACATCCTCCAAAAGAAGCGGCAGCTAAACTAACTGCGCATTAAAAGACTCATAGCTGTGTCTGTGCAATTGACACATTGCTCCACTTAAGTTTCTTCATACTATTAAGTATGTCACTACTTGAAGATCTAATTTTCAGTTCTCAAACTAGTGTCACTCTCTTAGTGTCACTGTTTTTTCTAACTAGAGTTGTGGGTAATATTTTTAGTGTTGAATTAATTTTATGGAACTTTAATATTTGCGACTATATGGTTTTCACAACTAAAGCCATGAGTTAGGGAAGAAGCAGCAGTAGGCAGCTGATGGGGTGAGAAACCACAATAGTACTGGTGCCTAAGCAGGCAGAGCTGCCAAGCAGCCCTGTCAAAGCCCAGGTCCTTGTTATCTGGAAATTTCATCTACTCCTGCACTCTCATCCTTTTTTTTTCTTGAAAACTCAGATCTTTCACTCCTCCAAAGTACTCCAACTCCTATACCAAACCCCTTCTGTTCCAAATTATCTCCTAAATTATTCCCGAACTTCTCTCTCAGTCATTCTTCCCATTCGTACCGTTCTTGCTTTTTAAGCCCTTTTAGCCAGAAATCCCACAGTCAAGGTTCCCTGCTCTAATTTCGGGGCATGGGCTCTGTCCCTTCTTAGGCTTCCCATCCCCAGTTTTTGCTGCAGTTCTGTCTGCTCAAACGTCAACGTTACCGTAGTTTCTCACTCCTCTGTGGCATACTATTCTTCTTGCCAGCAGATTAGCAGTCTGTCTTTGGTCTTTGAAGGTGCACGTGATAAAGAGACACGTCTATTTCTAAAGAAGCCTATTCGCAACTTCTGTTCTGATATAGTTTAAAAATGAAATAATTTTGGACTTGACTCTTGAGGGCAGTAAAAGCAGTAGGACAGCAGGCCTATTCATGATACAGTTAAACTTGTTTATAGTTGTGCATACCTGAAATATTTAAGCAATGTAAAGAATATGCTAGTTTGTCTAAAATAATATTTAAAAAATGTGGGCAATTCAAAACATCTTGATGACTGAATTATGTAATTTCTGTGAGTGCATGAAAACAGCTAAAGTAAAGCAGATCAGAAATCATTATGCAGTGTTAAGAGATAATCACCACAGATTTTAAAGAGATTCTTTCCCACCTCTGTGTCTAGTAATTTTTTACGGTGAGCTGTCCTATCTGATCCCAAAGGTTTGGCAATTGCTTACAGTGGACCTGGTCGACACACTAAATTAGACCCTTTATTATGTTGTAGTCAGCACAGTGATGCTTGAGTCAATTCAGATATAGCTGAAGCAACTGTTTCTACATGCCTCTTAGTGGGCAGGACCCCCAAAATGGGGCAAGCGGGATGTGGGACAGTGATTCTTTCCATCAATGTATCCAGAGCGGAATCTTTCCCAGAATAGCATCTCTTACCCAACCTGTCCATCTGTCCTCCTAATGAAAGGCTTTGTTTCATCTCCAGTCCAGAAGACTGGCTTAAAAGCTTAAAAAAAAAAAANAAAAAAAAAAAAAAAAGCCTCCTGTAAGATTGTTCTCGAGTTCTTCATTACAGCTTAAATCTCTTGCAGTGAGAAAACAATGTTATAAAGGTTCTAATTAGATTGCTACTATTAGAAATTCACAGATGATGCATTGCCGTTGTCCACTTTGACATTTACATAGTTTTAATGTTGACAAACTACGCCAGAAGAGTTCAGTAGAGAGTGAATATGTTGCATTCATTAATCCATTGTGTTTGGGCAAGCATTTTATCATGATTATCAGAAGATATTTGCATGAATACAGGCAAAGGTGACATATGATCTAGGCTCCTTGCACTCAGGGGGTAATGGGTTTTCAGCTTACTCTGAAGGAAAGGAGAACAGCTGAGGAACCAGCTGGAACAATTCCAGTGTTCAGCAGAGTCTGAAGCAGAGTAAGAGATTTTTCCCTGCAGCAACATCCAGGAATGACAGTAGTTTGAAGCCCTTCTGTGCAGCATCTCACACGCTATTTGTCCTTTTTTCATTACCTGAATCCCAGTATGCTATTTTTAAATGTAATGCAATAGCCACTCTTGCGTTACAAATGCTTATTTTTATTTTAAATGTCTGACTTTCCTTGAATTTTGGAGGGTGCGTCATGTCCCCATTTGTTTAATAGGTCATCATGAAAGTAATACTAAGCAGGGATCATTAAAGGGATATTGTGTGTGACGAGTGGAAAGTTATTTTTAACCATAAGACTGAAGAGCAGTCTCTTCTATCCTAGTCCCCCAAAAGACAAGAGTGACTCATTTACATTTCAGATGCGATACAGATACCGTCTGTTACCAACTTTGTTCAGATTTGAGATGAAGCCTTCAATAGATTGCTTTCAGATGAATAAAAAAATGACAGGTTATTAAATATATCAGGAGTAATATTTGTTCAGGTTTGATTACACTGGATTTCTAAGAGATAACGTATTTTGCCAAACTGTATGCCATGTTGCAATTACAGTAAAAAAAATATATTTCTTTTTATTTCAGTCGTTTAAAAACAGTAAGGGACACAGAAAAGCCTTGGTCTCAGAAGTCAAGAACTGTTGAATTCTCTATCTAGTGTCTTGGCTTCCCACTTGAGGTGCTTTGATGTGAGAAAGAATCAGTTTACCACTTGCAGAATATGAAGCTTAATAAAATATGTTCCTTCTCCCCCAGAATAGCATACTTTTTTGAGCTAACGTGGAATAGTGAATTACTTCATCTGGTATCTTTCGTATGTTACTGTAAAAGAAGCACTTTTATGGCTCAAAACTACTGTTTTATCTATATTGATAGTCAAAAGTGAAGGTTTTTCCTGTAGGAGAATAAATTCAACTGCTTGTAATAACTGCTATAATTTTGGTGGAAGTACTGGAAATTCCTCATTGGATCGTATTTGTGGAGTAGTGGCTGTCACAAGCATTTACTGCTCAGATTTTTCAGGGAGCCCTTGCGAAACAGAATCGATCTTTTGTCACAGTGGAGTTTAGGCGGCGTCCTACTTTATTGCAGTTGATTAGCAACGTGAAATCTCCAAGGACCGCTTTGAGATGGATCAAGGTAATGATTAAGTGAGAGTATTCCTGCCCAGCGCTGATGTGGGGAAGTGTACAAGGTGGCAAGCCTAGATAAAAGCAGAAGTGGCAAAGAGTGTGCAAAGCCTGTTCAAGGCAGGCTGGGGAAGGATCCCCCAGTGCTGCTTGAGCTCATCCATATGGATGTGAGAGAAAGTGGGTATGGAGAAAGTGGCATGTTTTAGGTCAAAGGATGGTGATAACAAGCTTCTGTGCCATCAGTACAACGGGAAAAGGAAGACCATGTTTTAGCCTTAGTGGCACTTGAATGGTTAACTGAATCAAGAAATGAGGTGCCTTTATGCTGAGTCAGGATGCGTAAGTATGGGGTCAAGCTGCAATCTCTACCAACAGACCTGTTCTTCTCTTCTGTGCCCCTCTGTGCAGCAGGCAGACAGTGTGCCACACCATCTTTGGCTAGCCTGGAGATGCCTGGTGTGCTACTGGTTGGTTCAGTGTTGGCTGGCAGGAGTGAGTGCCTGGGGACTGCATGGTGAGGTGGGGAATGGCCATGGGGCATGGCAGGGAGGGGTGATGGGGATCCTGGTGTTTGTATTTCCTAGCAGAGGAAGTCTTAAGTAGGATTTACAGCAGCAGGTGCTTAGTCTAAAGATACTACAGTGGGAGAAGAGCACACACATTCTGGAGCTGTTTTCTCTGCCTCTCTTTTAAGTGTTACCAGCACTGATTAGTTCTCGCTGCTGGTGGAGAGAGCACTGGGCTCTGGAGGGCTGGTAAAATGCTCTGAAGGGTGGCACTAATGTGTGTAGCAACCCACAGAAGGCAATTCTACTTAGTTTTGGTTGAGTTGAAGGTCTCCCTCGCAGGATCCAGGTTATGAGACTGACACCTAAAAAAATTGACAAAAATTAATACTTCCATTATAGTCTTGGTAACTGTATGGGTAACATCCAAATAGTATGAAACCACTGAACTTTTTTGTTGATCTGCCTTCATTTGGAACTGGTCAGTAATGATGACAAACACATGCATGGAATAACGCATACAGATTTGCAGAACAATCTGGACCCACAGCTCCTGTCAGATGCATCAAACCCTTAACATCAGACATACTTTGTGAACATAACTTGGTGTAGATGCACTTTCTGTTTTCTGCTGGGAAAAAAAAAAAGTTTAAATGAATGTGCACATTATTTTGTGTTATGTGGTCTCCAGAACCTGGACATAGATATGTGATTTATATATGTCTAGCTATCTGTACTTGATTGGAGCTTCAGAACTGTAAATAGTAGCTAAAGATTGTTTTCATCTCAAGGACTGGGAAAGGATTCAGAGAAAAAAAATTAATTGCCCGTCAGTGTACTGGTTTTCTGTCAGTGCCATAAAGATAATACTTGCTTTGCTAGAGATGACCTCTTTTTCTGAAGTTGAAAGGATGGAGGAAATTAATATATATTTCACGTTCATTGTCACAGGTGTATGATTACAAGGAAAAATTAAAGTAACAACAGAGAGAAATGTCTTCTTATAATATGGAAAAGCTGATTATGTAAATGGTATTTGGGTAATACAGTTTCTTCCCCCATACCAGCACTTCAAAGAGATATACCAGCACTGCAGAATAAATGGGATGAAGCAGGCATGTATTCAGATCTTCCTCCACCCACCATCCCCCGCTTTAGTGTTTCTAAATGTTCATTTGAGTACTTCTGAATTCTCATTTTCATCACTGAACAAATCTAAATTCAATCCAGTAACTATCAGCAAAACACCACATCAGAAATCAATCTGGAAACTTCCTAATAGTTTTGCTACTGTGAAATCAGTGTAATGGAGACTAGAATAATATTTTGCATGTCTTTCAGTTATGTTTGGTTAGTTGATTTATCCATGTGAAAGAACTAATGCTTAGCAGAAAGTCTTGCTGTTTGCACTGCCTCAGGTAATGCTGGCTGATTTGCCACAGAAGGGATGGTGTCTGATGCAGGAGGAAAACAGCTGATGTTCCAGATGACAGTTTGAATGTATATTTATAGTTTATAGAACAACGTTTCTAAAGCTCTAGATCAGGGTTTGTAAAGCATTCCTGCTTGAATGCTTCATCTGGCAACAGCAGCAGCAGCTCAAGGAACCTGAGAGTGTTTATGAGCCATCTGCTATTTGGGAGCCCTCATTCTGTATTTGTCAGGAGTTCAGCGTACGCAAAATTAAGACTAAACAGTCATATTTTTATTTCATAATCATATTCTCATTAGGGGAATACACCTGGACTTTGTTCTGTGCTGCTTTAACAATAAAAATATATTGCATGTGTTTAAAAAAAATATTTGAAAATAGTATCAGGAAAAAGAAACCTATCAGAGCTTTCAGTAGTTCTAAAATAACTAGGTACTGGAAACACCAGGTAGCTGTATTCTGTGTTACACAGAATGTTCCACTGTGTACTCGTAAGTCCTGTGTCATTTAAAGTGTGGGATATTGTTTTTCCCATATTTCCGACTTGTAATTGCTGCTGCCTCTGCCCCTACAAGCAGGATGGGTTAGCATCACATCCTCTCATCTTCTTGTTCCAATTTCTTACAGCCTCTGTCAGGTGCAACTATATATTTTCAGATTCAAAATATCTCACTATCTATATAGATATATACTGTCTAGATATCTGAATCAGAAGAATTGTCAAATAATGAAAGATATCCTCTGTGTAATGCCAGGTATCTTTAAAATTTCTAGGCTTCTTTCTCTGCCTTGGTGGGAAATTCCATTCTGCATTCTTCTCTTAGGAGGTAGGAAAAAAGTCTTGGTTCCTCTTTTAACCACTGTTGCTTGAAGCAATGTCAAAAGTTGAGGCTTTGCAATTGCCCTTTAGCTATTGGATGTTATTGGAAGCCTCTCATGACAGAGATACCTTTTTGGTTTACAGTTTTTAAGTAAAAGCTGCATGCTGATGTAGAATTGATCAGAATTCCTACTACATAGATCATCAAAAATGAGCCATTCAACAGCTAGCAAATCAACACAAATACGTGTTTATTTTAGGGAACAACCCTGTGAAACAGAAAATAGGACGTTGAATGAGGGCCAGGTATGATTGGTTTCTTCTTTTACTATTTCTAGGTTTCTCCTCTGTAGCTGACCCCTTGTATAGCCCAGTTATGTTTGAATTATGTGCTGTGTGAGCAGCACATACATGTAATTATAATGTAAACATGCTTTATGTACAATAACTTTTATCTGTGCATCCATTTAATTATTTTATTTGTTAATAAAAAATACTAAATCCAACTATAAAAAAAAATTCTTCATATTATGTGATGCATTTGAGATTCCTGCTTTAGCAGGGTTGGCAACATTTTCTTGCAGGTAACTTGGTCAGTAATGAAAAACAGGACTGCCAGGGAATGTTTTCTTCAAGAACCACTTTTTATCTTAAAATGTGCACAGAAAGAGCAAGCAGAAACTGCCAAGAAGTGTGAAGGTTAAACAATTATTCTATCTGAAATTTCTGACTAATTTTAAACATCAGCTTTTAGAGGAAAACAGGACTGCAGATATCTTTTGAAGCCGATTTTAGAATGCCAGCCTGAAAACAGAGTTGTTCCTGGGCAGTTCCACAAGGATTTTGTGTATTCAGAAACTTGAATTGTTTAGAGAAATCATATGGGTCATTGCTTTGCCTGAATTTATGTACTCCCTTTCATAAAACTGAAAGGCTAAATCTCTCCTAAGACAGTAGCCTCTATCTCTCTAAACCCCAAACCGTTAAGGACTGAATTCCTCTGTAACAGAAGACCAGTGTAAAATATCACTGACTTTGAAGTAGATATTTTACCTTGTATTTAAATTCATGTTTCATGAGCACTGGAGGCCAGACACCAAGTGTGTTTAGACTGATGCACTGCTGTAGCCTTGTTGAGTGAATACCATACTGAAAGATGCTATACCAGAAATAGAAGGCATGAGTCTTGGAAACAGGGTCACTGAAAGAAGTTACACCAACAGCAAACATTTATGAGAGACAAGCATCTTTTCATTCACCCTGAGCAGCTGCAGTCCAGACAGCAACATAGAGAGAACTGTGTTAGTATTTGGTATGTTCCTGGGTGAGACTGACTCTGTCACTAGTATACATTGATTTAAAGCTAGGGCACACTGAGGGAGGAAAAAAACAACCAAGACTGATGGGTGGGGGGTGNATGAATAAATTCAGTAATATAATTTTATTTCTACCTGAGTGATTGATACTTATAATTTTTCCTCCAAACTCTCATATTGTCAGTATACAAACATGCTATGTGTATGCTCTTCTGCAGAAATATTACCATTTCTCAGCTTGTTCAACTTCATGGGTAATCAGCATGGCTTGCAATCCCAGTATAAAGAGCAGAAGATGGGCTGAGGAGAGTTTAAAATTTTTAAATATGATCTCAATGGTATTTTCCCATATGTAAATACCTCCTGAAGTTGCTAAGGGATGTTTCACAGTTAAGAATGAATTTGGTCTCTGCAACTGCCAATAAATGAGTAATGGCTTCATGAGATGATAAACCATCCCCATAAATATATTGCCTGTACTGTAAAGATATCTGAGAGCCTTCTGCAAAGCACTAGATCTTCGTGTTCTCCAAAGAAAGCCTGTAAAAGAGGTTTCTCATCGCAAAACAATTATTATTTTGCAAAGTATGGTTTCTAAAGATAATATTTTAATGAAATTTTATATATAAATTAATAGTTTATTGATTCATTTGCAGGCTAACATAAGGGATAAGAGAAAACCTGGTTCTCCCTTCTGTTGAGGAAATCATTACAAGATCATATGGATTACTTAACAGAAAACTATCCTTTTTTGCCCGGTTATGTAAATGTCAATCAGGCAAAGAACCAACTTTGCTTTTCTTTTACTTAGAGGAAAACTGATCTATGTGGTACAGATTTTTCTTACCTATTTCTTGTCAATGTTGAAAAATAAGTGCTGCATGGCATGAGTCCTACTGAAAAATGGTGTGATCTCAACTTGCATTAGTAATGGAAGGGGAGCAGAAGTGCAGCACATGTCAGTACTGTATTTATTTTATGACTGTTTCTTGAATTGTGTTAAGAGTTTTTAATATTTTCAGTGGATGTGGAGTTAAGTTTTTTCCAGATTGGGTGGAAGAGATTGGTAGTCAGCTGTCATTCATATGTGAGGGGAGGATGGGTTTTATAACTGCTGCTTTTACTGCAGATGAGAACTTTAGTAGGAGGTTTCATATGATTAAACATAGGCAAGTTGATGTGACATTTTCTGTTTGGTCTGCAGGATGTTTCAAAATGATGTGCTGCATACTTCTCCCTGTTTTTTATAACTCTTAATTACTAGGTGAAAAATCTCCATTGCTTAAGTATTCTGTACATTTTAGATGTCTACGTAGTATCACCACAAGTGGGGTTTTTTTACATTTCAGCATCTATTTTTTTCTCCAAAATTAGTTTTTCTGAGTTTTGAATGGGTCAAACTTTCTGTTTCTGAAGCTGGTATGTTTGGCTGTTTAGTGGTGGCTGAGAAGGTTTGTTCCCTGTTTTGTACACCTCTGGAGGCTGATGGTGTGAAGTTGTTCTTGGCTAGCTGATGTAGTATGGCTGGCTGCAGGTGTGTTAGATGTTTGATCATCTGCCGTGGAGAGGAGCTATCGTCTCTCTCCCTGTATGTTTCCTCAAACCCTTCCCCTCCTGGGTGGCCTCCTGGACCCTCCTGTGTTTGAATCATTTCATAAGTTCTTTAGTCTTGTCTTTGGGAAGTGGAGTTATATTTTGACAGCAAGTTGAATCTACTGGCAGGTCAGCAGTATTATCTAGTTCAGATTGTTCAAAGGTCTTTTGAGGCTCCTCTCCCTACTTCTAAAAAATGACTGGCCAACGAGACATTGCCTAACAGTTTCTTAAATTATCTTTTTTTTTTGTTGTTCTTGAGTGAGAAAGAGGGAGAGACAGAGAAAGCCAGACAATCTTTATATCATTTAGACCTGAGAGACTGTATCAGGTTTACTCTGTGGTATGTCTTGCAGACCTGATACCCATGGTTGAATTCTGGTCAAAGAGCATGTTTGATGAGACTGGGGTGCGTATTGTTCTTTACAGATCGCCATTTCCTTTGAAAAGAAAATCCAGACACGTGCAGAAGAAGGGAGTGGCAGTATTCTCTACTGGGAGCAATGGGTTTATTTTCCTATGTATGGTGAGAAGGCTGTGGGTGCACATCTCTTCCACCCAGCATGGTGTTTTTCACGCTGTGTATGTTGTGCTTGCCCAGTACCTGTTTTTCCAGATGTGCTGTTTGAGCTCCGTCTTCAGAGTTGGTATTGTAAATTGAGAAGTCACTTTCAGAAGTAGGAAATACTGATTTCCTTCAGTAGAAGAGAGACAGGAAGGGGGAGGAAACCTCACATTTTGGAACATTCATAGTGTTGGGGTAGAAAGATGGGATGCCCCATCCCTGCAACTGTTCAAGGCCAGGCTGGATAGGGCTTTGAGCAACCTGGTCTAGTGGGAGGTGTTCCTGCCCATGGCAGGGGGGTTGGAACTCGATGGTCTTTAAGGTCCTTTCTTACTCTTACAATGCTATGTTTCTATGAAAGACAAGTGGGGAAAAAAGGTGTGTTTTGCTTTAAGTAAATAAATAAATGAAGTAAATGTCAAATTTAGAAAGAGGAGAGAATGTAAGTATTTTTAATTGTTGTTCTTACGATTCTCATTAAAACAGCTACAGACTCTATCATGCGCCCATCCTAACTTTCACCTGAGATGAATAAATTTCTGGTCTTGATGGCTGCAGACAGAAGAGCTAGGACAAAACAAAGTATAATCTGCATGTGAATAAACCAGAAAGCAGGGAATAAGTAGGCTTTTTCTGTCTGAAGCAAAGTCAGTCTGACCATGTTGTTTGTTTAGTCTTTTTTTTTGTTTGTTTNTGGTTTTTTTTTTTTTTTTTTTTTTTTTTTTTTTTGGAGTGCTTGGGAAGAAGTACAAGCAATAAAAGATAAAGATTATCTTTGGTTTGGCGCCAGAATGATTTGGCTGAACAGTGCTGAGCATGAAGACGCTGAAGATGCAAGGACACTGCAAGAATGTGCTTGGGAAAGGACAATTGGGGAAGTAATCAGGATGTGCAAAAAAGAGCTTGGTCTTTTGATACGAAAAAAGACCCACCAAAATCCCTCAACAACTGAGACCATTTCCCTTCTAAATTAAGTTTCATCTTCTTCAGAGGTCTTTTTTTACAGGATGGGCTTATTGAACTTACTAGTGCTGCCACACAAGGAAAATTATTAGTTGGGTGGATGAAAGGCCCTATTTAATTCCCTACCATGTGAATGAGCAACCATAGTATGCCATTGCATTGTTCATCCTTTTCCCACATTGCATAAGCCAGTACAAAACAGAAAGCATTGCATCAAAAAAAGAGAAGATAGTGGCATGACGTATGTTTAACTAAACTCCACAGTGGTTAGTGATTTGTATTTGCTTCAAAAGTAAATCAGCACACATTTTTTTTCTTGGTTACCGTAAGCTGTAGGTAGCACACTGTCTCAGGAGTGGAAAGAAGAGGAATGTTTGCATCAGAACAAATTTGTTCTTGGCAGAGATGACTAGGTAGCTTGCTGGCAGAATGAGTAACTCTGGGTGCTGCATCTTAGTTCCTTGTACTCAGAAGGTATCTGTGAAAGTCAGCAATCTGAAAATGAAACATCAATAGAAGTTTGCATTGTATTAGCACTCTGTTTTGATGGAAATGACAGTAGCATTTCATTAAAGTGTGCACCATGAGTTACAATTACTGTTACATAAGAGCATTTGTACTGGAATAGTGAATGGAAACATTAAAAAAAATAGGGTTACTGAAAAACCTTGATATTTATGTTAAGAAAGCATTTCACCAGTCTTGTACAACTTGATTCTTCTTGCTTATCAGTGGTAGCAAGCAGCTGCTTAGCCTCAACAGTGTGAGCATTCACTGACTTAGTGAAAATAAGGAAAAGAATTGGATCATCCAAAGGATCCTTGACACTCCAGTGAGCACTGTGTCGTCTTTCAACAATACAGAGGCACTGTAATATTCTTACTGCCCTCACAAGAGGATTTCCCTGAAAAAGCCATTTCTGGGGGTTGTCCACTAGCTCCTCTTTCTTATGTTAGCATGGGGACATGTTATGAAAGAGGACTGAGGGCTCAGGAAGGTGAGTTTTATACTGCTGCTGCCAAAATGTAAGTACACCACTGAATCAGCAGCATTTGGAAAGCTGATGCTCTGATTTTCCCCTGGGGAATGAAGATCACATTGAAGAAGGTGGAGTGGTGACCCTCAAGGCCCTTTGCTCCCCTTCTCCTGGGTCCTTCTCTGTTCACTCTTCAAAGGCTCTTTTCTCTCTGGGCATCTAGTCTTGCAGTTTGTATGGAGGGGGCCTTTTTTTCTGCAGAACTGCGGGTTTTAACAGTGTGTCTGTATTATGTAGGCTTGCTAGCTTTTTTGAAGGGGGAAGTATGTCAGAGAGAAGCCAAAATAGGCTAGAAATGCTATAGCAATGTCTTCTTGTCACTATTCTCGTTTTTGTCTGGGAACAACTAGTAAATGGGGCCTAGGGGAAGACAAAAAAGAGAAAAAGATGTTTGGATTTTGTTTAAACGATAAATACAGAAAAATCAAGACAAAATTTTTGACCAGTAGCACCTGTCTTTAAATAAGCCTTTGAAGAAGTAAACTAATGCGAAATAATTTAAATGGGAACAGGAAAGAAACCATATTATAGGCTGCTGGTAATTAATCTTATCGTGATGTGACATTTCTCTGGAAGTACTTTTAATTGTGTCAAATAACCTGGCATTCTGAGAGCAGTGTCTTTATCCTTGCTTTGCAAATCTAAAAATAAAGAAGAAAAATGAAAAAAGCAATGAGAAAGGTGTAAGGGAGAGAATACTGTATTACTGATGCTAGGAAATCTTAGCTACATTTCCAGCATTACTGCCTTATGTTAGTTCTTTAGAGAAGAAAGCAAATTTATCCTCAAGATTTCAAAAGTTGGAATATCAAGTGAAAAATAACCAATTAAAGTGCATATGCAGTTTGAAGAAAAGCTAGACTTCACAGAGGAAAATTAAAAGAATCCTTTTCATAAAAGCAGAATCTATGTTTGAAGCTTTTGTTTGACATATGCTCTTGAAATGCTAGCCTATATTATTATTGAGCGGAGATGTGGGTCCAGATTTAAAGCTGGCAGTTTAAATCAAAAAGCTATTTACTATCCCCATTAAAAAATAGTGACCATTGATTTACACATTTAATAAAAGGAAAATCACTAACACATCAATTGGTAGCTAGGGAAACAGCCTTAAATCTGAGACCATTTTCTGGCAGTACATTAATTATTATTTTTCCATAACCTCCCCAGAGGATGGAATTAATGACACATCAGGAGGTGTGAAGTGTTTTATTTCTAAGGTCAGTGGACCTACTTATTTGTCTAAGAGAAATGCTTAAAGCAGCAGATTTTAGTTTCTCCAAGGGAAGCCTTTAAAGGAACAATGCCATTAAAAAAAAAAACAATGAAGTTTTAAATTATTTTCTTAGTTTATTCTTGGTGTGAGCAAACAGACATTGTTTTGTAAACAATGGAATTTTTATTTGGAATTTCATTTCCTTATTTACTGAGATCAAACAGAGAATTTGAAAGTCAGTTTGACTTTTGCTTGTTTTAATGGCTCATTTCAGAGTTTCTGAACAAACAAGGACACTTTGGTAGAGTATTTCACCTTGAAAAGTCAAACAAATTTCTCTTAAATTTGTTTCTACAGCATTAGTGGGCACTTGTCATAATTACTGGGTGAGATGGAGGAGATGCGTGGCTTTGCCACTGTGGCATATATACTCACCTAGGCTTTGCTTTGCTTAGCAAGTTCAGCGTAGCTTTACTTAGTCTTTTCTTAGCATTCATGCCCCAGTTGTATATATTTCTGCTCTGCCAATATGCAGTACGGGTTTTCCGATATGAAATTACTCGTGTGGGCGGGAGACTATCTCACACAATCCAGCAGGAGGAGCTTTTTGTTATGAATGAGAAACAAATACATCTGGAGCATGGAATCTTCAGTGGAGCTGAGTTTGGGTGCAGACTTCTGCCTGCCCTGTGCTTGTTCATTTTTAAGCTTTTCTGTAATACAAATAACTGCAAAGTGTCTCGGTGGAATGTTCCAAAATACTGGGGTTTAGTAATTTTTATTTAAGTAGTACTATGAATAAGTAGTGGTATTTATTACCTTTTTCAATCTCATAACTAAATTATTGTCACTCTTTGTTTTCTGTTTCTTGCCTTAATGGAAGTCTTTGTGTCCTGTTTAGATTTCTTTTCCACTGTGCTAGTGCTTGCAGAGGTATGTGTATGGTAGCATATTTAAAAGAGTAAGTATTTTCTGTGTGATAAACAGTTCTGCCTAGTGCTGACAGCTGTATGAGTCTGATAGGTTTGTGTGGGAAAACATTTGAGAACTTTACTCGGCTTACTTAGAAATTCAAACATCAGCAGAGCTATAGACTCTTGTAAATATGCATTTGCACATTTAATTATTTATAGATGAGAACAATTATATGTAAATGATGACAGAAGACTTTTTTTTTCTCCACAAGTAGCTAACAATATCTGAAACCCAGAATATACACCACGTAACCAAGGCAGCCTGGAGAAGTGTATGGGGTAGAGATGTCAGGGGTCGGCAGTGGAGGCTGTATGGTGTCCTGTTCTGGTTACAGAGAGGTCCAGACAGCTCTGAAACTGGTGTGAGCACCTCATCGCATGCCAATCACAGCAGCATGCAGTGTCCTTGGAGTGGCAGCCGCTGCCTGGGGGGGAAAGTCAGGAAGGGACATGCTCTGGGGGAGACACAGGGGGGGAGAGGCCATAAATGAGATGTGTGGCTGGAGGTGTCCTTCTGGAATAAGGTGCTCCATCCCAAATGGGCACACTTCTGAAGAGACTGTGGCCGTGGGTGATCCATGCCAGGGCAGGGACAACCCTGAGGAACAGTGGCTCTGTGTGACCCCCTCCCAGGGCACCGCTGGCTTAGTTGTTTTCAGTTGTTTGTGTTCTTTTTTTTTTTTTTTATAACCAAAGCAGTGATTAGAAATTGGTGCTGTCAACTAATTAAGTAAAAAATCTCAAAAGTTGACACTACTTTGCCTGCAACAAAAAGTTAAGAAAAAGAGGTAGGTAGTTCAGGATTAGCCTGCTGACATGAAAAGCATGTACATTGTTCTTTGCATTGACTGTGTCATAGACTGGCAACATTACAGCTGTTTCCCAATTATCAGCTTCCTTCTTCCTTTTCCTGCAAATTATTTAATTTTCTTGACTTGGGTCTGTGGGTTTTCTCTTTTGCTTTTACCGCGGAGTTAACTGTTCTAGTATCCCCAACTCCGCCCCCAAACTCAAACCAAACAGTGACTGGAAGAGGCAAAGACTTGACGTCAGCATGAAGGAAGCGAGGTACCCAGGACAAGGGATGCCTAATAGCTTTAGAAGCTTGGCATCTTGTCTGTTGCTGTAATTGTGTTTTATGAGATCAGCAGGCGTTTGGGAATAGAGGGTAGTGCATTTGGGAATAGAAAGGAGATTTTTAAAGTGGATGTCATATTCCTTCGTATTTTTACACTGAAAATGAAGAGACATTTCCTTTATACATAGAATAACATAGCCAGGCTAAAAACAGTTATTTAGGGTTCTGGGTCTTGACCATTTCTCAGAGCTTCTCTCTGTCCCCAGCAGGATCAAATGTATTGAACTTTTGAACTGTGATGTTAGATATTGATAACCCATTTTAGGTAGCCGTGTAAGAGCTATAAAACCAATCAATTCTTCCCTATTTCAAGACTTCCACTTATAATACCATGTGCAGAGTTCTGTCAAATATCTTTAAGATATTTGTCTGCAAAGCATGTGAAATAGTGCAAGACAAATGAAATAATTTGTCATTATTACTTACCTGAGTAATGCAGAGATTGCTTCGATCAAGGTAGAGCTCTGCAATCAATTGCAGCTCTGTGGGCTGCCTCTTGGGCTCCACCTTAGAAAGTGTTCCTTGGTTTCTTGGCAGGTCATCAGTGATTCTTTTAGTTAGACAAAACTTGAATGTTTGATTCGATATGTATTTCCAAACTGTAAGGTAAGAAGTGTGAAGGGGATGGCAGGAGAAGATAAAGCGTACGAAAAATGACAAGTTTTGCAGAAACTGCTGTACTATTCAATTTATTCCAGCACCTAATCCAAACTATGGGAATAAGCCTGTGGGCCTGGAGGAACTTGAGTCTGCTTTCATGCTATTATATATCAAAACTACTCTCATGCCAATTTAGTATAACTGGGTGACAACAAAATTAAGCCTGTACTTTTTCCTTCCTCAACAACACTTTTTGTTGTGTTGTTTGTGTAAAAGAAAATCATGGGATAAAAAGTGTTATTTCATGAACAGTGGCAAGTATAGTATCGGAGATGTCTATCTTTTTGAGATAAGTCAAACTTGTAAACCAGCTTGACTAAATTTCTGAAGGGTATGAGTGGTTTGGCTTTTAATATGTGGTGATGGAAGAGGACCTTGAACTATTGCATTCTCAAAATTTTCTAGTCCCATTCAATCTCATCTGCATTAAATTGTACCATTTTTTCTCCATTATGTAGTATGGAAACATCTGTCAGAATGTGGCAGCTACAGAAGAACAGTGCTTTTTGTTTTTTCCTTTTCTGTGGGATGTGTGCTGTGATAAAAGTCAAGTTACTTTATTCTTTTTTTTCATATTTGATAAAGATACGCTGGCTCTGGAGGGCACAGTTTCTGTATGTTTACAGAAAAAGTAATCTCTTATGTTGGTAAAACTTAAAAAGAGGAAGGAAATTATTGAGAAAGAAATACATAGTTTCTATAATTTTTGCATCAAAACCAGGGAAAACTGATGTATTCCAATGGCATTGATGGGAGTGAAAGGAGTCAGTGAATTTAATCAGCCATGAACCTCCAGGATGCAATCGGAGAGAAAACCCTTATGTGTATCTGTAGTAACATCACTGGACATTGTACTGTTAGGCTTTGGTGCCAGGGGCCAGAAGGGTTTTTCTTAGTCTAAGAATTTGTATGTTTTATAGTAGAGAACATATTCTCTTATATCAAGATGTAAATGAAAATGCCTTTATCTGGAAAAGAAATATTTGTGTGGCTTTAATATATGCTAAAATTTTCTCAGGAATAAAATTATAATGTATGTGGTAAAAGAAAATTATAATTGGAATAATGATAATTCCACCTAGAAATAGATAAGGGTATACATAAATTATCTTCTTCAGTACAGAGATGACAAATATTGCCAGCCTTGCAAATGTAGTTAGCTGTCTCTTATGAGAGTTGTCTTTCAGAGAAGCACTGATCGTAAAAGGTGCCACTGAAAGCTCTACTTCTAATAGTAGCCTGTTTTTAAGTTTTAATCCTGTCATCTTTAATTCATGCTTCTTTCCATTTGTAGATGAAGCTTTCACTAAACTGTTCCTGTAGGAAAAAGCTATTTACAGAGGCAGGCTGGATGCACAATAATGCTGAGATTTGTCCATTAGTACCTCAAAGTGTAGAAAATTGTATCCCAGAGCTGTAGAGCTCTGTTTCAGATTTCTCCCATCATACTGGTGAAATAATGACAGTGTTTGTAAGATATGTATAATTAGATGTTGTAATGGGAGTTCAGAAGTACTTCCATGAATTTTTGGAAGTATGAGTATGGGCATGCTGAAGTTTTGTGTTAGGTGATTTTCTTTACATTTTCCCTTCTTGCTAAGTACTGACATACCTCTTTCAGACACTGTTAGGGTGTACTGGCATGCACTGGTTTATTTGAAGAACCAAAGATAATGATATTTATGTAACCTGCCTGTGACTCTTCAGAGCTTACTGGTTGCTATATCACGTTCCTGACATAGTTATGTTGCACCTTAAAATAGTGGCATCTGTAAAATTTTGAGATGTGTAACTATCATCAGTTTTGAACATCCAGTGTATTAGAATTAGTTGTATTGTCACCCGCTTGGCATTTTGGTGCAGCCGTCTTGCTTTCATTGATGTCCTTAGCATGAATGGAAAAAAAAAAAAAAACAAACCCAAACCAGATGTGAATTATGATTCCTGATGCAAAGGAATAGATTAAATAAACTGAATTATCTTCATAGGTACTCCAAGCATGCTGCAAGACCCTTGGAGGTAAAGCTGTTGCTCACGTGTTTCTGAAGTCATTGGTCTGTGCTTATCATCAGAAGAGATCTCTTCCATGCAAGCTCCCACTGACCTGGTTTCCAGGCTTTTTATCTCACTCAAGTCTTACGTTATCTGGAGTTGCACTGAACACTGTCTTACGTTATCTGGAGTTGCACTGAACACTGAAAGTGTGATTCAGTGTCTCGTTTTTAAGGATTACCACTTTGACAGGGACAGTATTTGCCAGTTACTTATCAGTCATAACATAATCCAGGTTAAAATAATTGTAAAATAAGTAATTTGTTTACACAGCAGGAAAACAGAAAGCTACACAGTTGTTAATGTTTTTGAGATGGAATAGGACAAGTAAAGCAAGATCACACCTAGGTTTAGTTATCCTTAGATCAACTCCAGAGTGTCTCTCGGTCTGGTTATTTGTAGCATCTGTCTAATCATGTGGCTGGGCATCATGTACTTATGCACAGGAAACCTGTTCTTACGCAAACTCTACATTTTTATTCATGGAATAGAAATTTGATCAGGACATGTCTGTTTCCTTTACATCCAGTCCGGCCTGTGGTTCTGTTCAGATTTGCATCACCATCCTCTTCTCCTTTCTTGCCTGGAGAAAAGCTGACGGCAGAGATAGTTACTAAGTGCCCTCCCACTGGACTGTTGAAAGACCTGGGGCTGTGTTAAATTGCCAGTCTAATGTGAGGTGAAACACCCTCCTGCACTGGTCAGGGCAGTTTTCATTCTCTGTGTACAGTCTTTTCAGTCTTTCAATCTTACATTGTGTGTTACAGCTGTAGCTTGTCAGTCTTGCTTTATCCAGTCATTTAAGTGGAATTAATACCTCTGGTTTACTGGTTTAGATTAAACACAGTGATAATCAGTCACTTTGCTATGGCTGACCTTTAACCTGCTGCTACAATAGCAGGAGACAGTTGTCATGCTAATGGGTAGAAGCAAAAATATATCCCATTGCTCCCAAGTAGTTCCCTCTCTTTTTTTTTGCCTGGGAGAGGACAACATAAAATAGAGGAAACACTTGCCCCTGACATGAATGAAGCTTTCTTCATGCTTAGTGTTGTAATGTGCCACAGGTCAGACAGCTGGATCCATTCAAGGGGAAGGAATGAAACAGCTGAGTTTGTGTAAGAATATATGCTGGCATAAAATTGTTAGCGAAGGTGATGCATTAGCTCTCTGGGTAGGCTGCCTGGGGAAGAGATGCAGGATCCAAGGCCTATGCTTAGTTTAAACTTCAGTTTATTTCTCTGGCTTATTTAGATGCTTAGGCCTTTGAATTGACTGTAAGAATAATTTTTTTTTTTTCACTTCAAGTGTCAGAGTGGTGTGAAGTCCAACTGCTTCTGAAATGCATGGCATATTTTTTTTGTTTTGTTAGCACTAAATCAGGTCAGCAGTGATTTCGTATTTGACATAAACCTCTCATTTGTAGTTGGCAAGTCTCCTTGGAAATATATTGAGAATGTCATCTTATGACTATATTCTTCTACAAGCCACGCATGGTTTCCATTGATTTTTGTAGTATGATCCACAAACATTTATTAAGAGGTAATATTTAGCAATATCTGTTAAAGCGGATGTCTATGTGTTTCCATCTATTTCTGTGCATGTAAAGAACTAGATAGAAAAAGAAAGAGAAGTTTACTACTATAATGTCATAACAACTGTGAGGAGCATGTTTGTGTTTCACGCTTCTGTTGGAATGTCTCTTTGATCATGGCACTCCCAACAATATAAAAAAATTCTTGCATTTTTTCCAGCTATTTTTTAATGGGCAAAGTTCTATGGTTTTGTTGAAAGAGACTGTGGTATAATTCAAGCAGAATGTGACCGTTTATTTTTTAACACCTTGTGACTGTTCTAATTTGGCAGTTATTTTCTTCCAGTCATATCTATTAAGATCAGGACCTTGACTAGATTTGGAGGTCTGGCTCCAATAGTGATTTGGGATTGGATATGTCAAAAAAGAGGAAAATTATTCCTCTGGTTTGTTCTGTTCACTTGTAATATTGAATATTATTATTGATAATACAAATGGCATTTCCTCCTGTAAGAAAAAAATAAAGAACAGTTCAGGTTTTTATGTTACATTTGTCTGCTTGAAGCTTTTTTTTAATTAACCAATCACTGTATATAAGCACATACAGTTTTAGGAGACAACAATAAATTATTTCAAGATTTGTGCCTATTCTTTGAAGCAATCTGAACTTTAAGTGTCTTTGAAAGCAGCCAGGAGGTTAGACTGGATGACCCTTCCAACCTCGTTTACTCTACGATTATATTAAGTGGAGAAACATGCCAAATATTTAATTAATTCAGATAAATTTTCCTTTGTGTGTGGTATACACTGCCTAGACACATTTCACTGTAAAAAGGTGCTATTCTTATTCCTGGAAACTTCTGACAAGTTTTCTGGGAAGTTGAGTATGCTGTTATTTCCTTTGGGAACCCAAACTTCCTTACAAATTTTTCCGCTGCAAACTTTTGAGGAGAAAAACCTTTGTGGAGTGAAAGGTGTGAAAATGAAGGTGTGAAACAAAATAACACAACCTATTAAGCAAGCAATGACTGGAACCTTCTGCAAAACAGCACATAAATTAGTTGTTAACTAATTTTAATATTTGAAACACAGTGATACATGAAACTCCATGTCTGTTAAAACAGACTAGAATAACTTTTTTTTTTTTGGTTTTTTCCAGCCGGGATTAATTTAGTCTACCACATTTAAATAATCCTATAGCTACGTAATGAATCTTGTTGTAATTAAAAGATACCTACAATTAAGAGTTGCACATGATCGCTAGTCCATGAGTACCTGGGCCTATGGTATTCATCAAATCAATAAACGCTTTATAAAACTAATTAAAGTACTTTGACTGTGAAGAACTCTGTATTTAAAATCAGGATCATTAAGATTATTAAAATCGCTCAGCCTAAGGTTATGCTCCCGCCCTGGAAAATTGCTTTAAATTTTACATAATATTAAGTACAGATGGTATATTAAAGTAATATCAATTTCTAACTATTTACCTATATACTCAAATTACCAAGATTTTTTTCACTTTCATAACACAGTGTGTGTTTAAAAGGCATCTGGGAATTTCTCATCAACAAAAACAATATCTGCATTACCATTTTTGATTGATTTCACTGTTCCAAAAGAAATCCACAAAAACCTCTGGAGAACAAATCCCAGATGCATTATGACAACAAGGTTTGGATTGAGGAGGAAAAGCAGCTCACTGTGAAAACCTGAGCTGAGAAAAGCATTTGACCTTGAACAGTATACAGTCAGGCAGTGAGAGCAATTTGGGATGACTGTGCTAATAGTGAATCTGCTTGGCTGTCAGGTTAAATTCAAGCCTTAATATTATTTCTGTGTAGTTTCTCTCCCATTTAGTTTCAAATCTTCTTTCAGTCTTTAGGTAAAAAAGGCCAAACCTCTGACAGACCTTCTCAAGTGAAGGCTTCTCTATGTTATCAGAACAGGTCAGATTGCTATGAACTACCATGAAATTATTTTACCCATATATTTTTCTTGAATTGCAATTTAAATTAAATCCTTATTAGAGAATGAACAGCTTTGATCTGTATCTATGAATCTTGTAGGGATTAGCTTTGCTAAAAAAGGCTGGGGGAGTGGGGCAGTGGGAAATAAATGTATGAGTACCCTCTCCCTCTCTCTGTTTTGTGTTGGGGAGTGTTAGCAGTAAAACACATGCAATTTTTAGATGTCAAAACTGCAAAAGAGTTGATGATGATGATGATGATTACTGCTACTACACGTTTTGGCACATGTGTCCATTAATGTTCAGCCTTTCCGTTTCACACCTATGTTTTTTGCCCTGCCAAAAGGTTTGTCTGGAGTGAAAGGGGAAAGGAAACCTGGGCTGCCGCTTTCACAACAGCCAGCAGTACTTTACTCTTAAGGAAACAGCATCCAGGTTGCTAGCACCGTTGCTTCCCAGGATTCATGTAAAGGTTGTAGTCTTAGTGGCTACCATAACCTGACTGCCTTCTGAATTTGGAAATCACTTTATGGCTTTAAAAAGTTAAGGTGTAGGACAATGTGTGAAGAATGTTGGGATGAGTTCCCACACACAAAGACTTATTGGCAGGGTTTGTAGCTGAGGGCATGCCTTGATGCCAGTGGTGAAGAAACACAAACAAAATAGGAGAGAGAGAACAAGAGCAAGCAAACTCTCCCAACTGGACAGCTGAGAGAAGAAGCATCAGGGAGACTCCAGACCAGCATCCTTCCTTGTTAGCCCTCTCTAGTGCAGGTGTTGGTTCTCCTTGTAGTCCTTTCCCCATAGTGACCGTATGGTTTCCTTCAGGACCTGCTCAGACTCCCAGACGATTGTTTCTGCACGTGATGCTGTCAGTGCTGACTAGAACATGCTTACGTGAGGGGAGGGTGCTGCATGCTACTTGTCTGTTGCACCCTCTGCATGCTCTTTATTGGGTCCCCTAATGTAAACCAAAAAAACACAATTGAAGAGAGGGAAAAGGGTGAAAAAAGAGGTGATACTCATGCCAGTGTCAATCCTTTCCCATGAGAACCCCTTGCAGCAACAGTGCTTGGTTTGGCATTTGCAGACTCATGGGCATAACAGCCAGGGTTGCAAATAGAAAGTTCTGATCAGTACAAAAGGCTAAGGTCCCAGAGGCACTGTGCAACAAAGAAAGTGGTAATCTCACCCTCTATTAAAGTCTTTGGGAATATATTAGCAGGTGATCTGAATACCTTTGGGGAAGGCGGGTGTTACAGCAGGATAACACAGATTTTTTTAGTAAGTGCTTCAAAACCTGTCTTAGACTCATGACAACTAAATGCTATGATCTTTTTCCCTTGTTCCCTACCCTCCCCCCNATTTTGTCCACTCTTCTGACATCAGACACATCTAGGTATGTTGTTTCTATGATTAATACAATTTTCCAAGGAGGTGTTATGTTGTATTTTGGCAGCTCTCCTTAAGAAGAAATCTGTTTCCTTCCTTTCTATTAACATTATGCTATTACTACTCTGTACAGGGTCACAGTATTTAATGGCAGTCATTGAGAGTCTCCTTTCCTTGGCAATTTCTTGTGTTTCTTCTCAGGTTTGCCCAAAAAATGTATGTTTAGGAAAATACATAATTTGCTAAAAAACATCCATTCAGGTTATTTGGTTTCTGTAAGTGGAGTCATACTGCTCAGTCGTTTCAATTTACCACATCTTTCCTTTGCAGCAGATTCTGTCTTTAGTTGTTAAACGACACTATTGAGGGGTGCAGAGGAAATCCAAGTTTCCTTTGTTCAAGCTCTTCAATATTTTAATTTTTTTTCTGCCAGATATACTCCAGCCATGACTCTTTATCATATTTCTTGTTATTTTTCCCTCATTCTGACACCTGCCACCTGCAAATGTCAGCAGGGGTGTTGTCCTTTGCTGACCCTTGTGTGTCTCAAGGAGAGGAGGCCTCCTGCTCTCCAGGGATAGTGACTACTCTTCTCAATGTTATTATCTGCATACTCCTGCTTGATAGCAGACAAGGTCAGGGAGAGATATGCCCTCCTTCCCTGGGAAATTACTGGGTACAATACCCAGGGTGCTTATTGCTCTCTGGAACATCAGAGATGTTCCTCAGCATACAGAGGTGCAGTTACTCTGCTTAGCTGCACTACATTTTTGCTTCTTGCCATGATCATCCTTTCCTCCTCTTTGTTTTCAAGCACTGCTTTTGGTGGATTCTCTGATAATCATGAAAACAGAAGTTTTCCAGGGCTTCTTGATGTGTTGTCAAGGGTTCTCTGATGGCTGCAATGTTCTTGTTGGCCAGTATATCAGAGGCATAGATACGTCAGGGCTTAGACTTCCTCAGGGGTTTGGGTGGTACTTTGCTGGACATGGTCATGCAATCATTCCCTGGACTACATTAGGAAGACCCATACCAGCAGGTCAAGAGAGGTTATCCTTCCCCACTGTTGATGATACCAAATCTGGAGAGCTGGGTCCAGTCCTGGGCTCCCCAGTACAAGAGAAATATGGATTTACTGGAGTGAATCCAGAGAAGAGCCACAAAGATGACTGAGGGACTGGAACACCTTTAACTTGCAGAAATGCTGAGAAAGCTGGGGTTGTTCATTCTGGCAAAGAGAAGGCTTAGTGGGGAATGTTATCAAGATGGGCATTTATTCTTTGGGACTTTTTTTTTTAAGACGGGGAGAAAAAAAGTTCATGAGCTAATCAAGAAATACGCACACCACAGAACCGTGCAATGTCATCATGATCCTTGATGCTCTATTCTCTTCCTAATAACTGCTGCCTTTTTATTGCCTTTTCAACCACTGCTATCATTTGTTTTTCCAAAGAGCTTCTCACAGGACTCCTGTGTCTTTTTCTGAGGTGGTAGTAACTAAGGTGAAGGCTGCTTTTGTAAGTGTTCAGTAAAAATTGATTTTCCCATCCCTATTATTTTGTACTTATTATGTGGGATTTCATCTGCTGTTTTATGGCCCACTCGCAGTAGTGTGAGCCACTTCTGCAACTTTTCCCATGCGTTGTTGTTTTTGAATACCCTGAATAATATTAAAAACTCATCAAACATTGCCACATCACTATTCTGCTCCTCTTTACAAAACATTTAGGAAGACATTGAATAAATTCTCTGAGTCCTCCAATACAGTCCCTTCAGTGTAAAAGTTGACTATTTGCTTTTCTCACTTCCTAACTTTATCCTTTTACCAATCAAATTTGCCCACAATTCTCTGGAACTGTCTTGGTGTTTGGGAGATACTGATAATCAACATATATAATCCAGACCTATTATAAGTCACTTGCGCATAGTTTATTTGCCTTGCTATTTAAAAATGTCTCAACATTTAATATTTTAGAATAGAAAACTGTACCGCAATTATTCTTTAGGATAATGTAAATATATTATTTAGCTTTTCCCTCTGTAGAGAACAGACATTTTTATTTGATGGTTCTGTTTTTACTTCACTGTAATTAACAGCTTTACATTGTATTATAATAGTTGATCAAATTAGCTGTTAGACTTCTTTCATGCTTAACTTGCAGAAAAACCTCCTTGGATCTCTTGAAATGTAGTGTATTCATCTTCTGCCCTTACTAGTTTATTATAATTCTGATTTAAACTAATTGCTGTCATTGTTCATATTTTCTGTGTATGTGCAAGCATGCATATTTTAACAAGGATTTTCAGATCCTTTGTAGCCAGGTTAGGTTTTTATGCAATTTAAGCTTCTTTCCCAGTTGTGTATGGTTCTTCATTTTTAGGGCAACTTT
Source organism: Nycticryphes semicollaris (assembly GCA_013400055.1). Classification (NCBI taxonomy): domain Eukaryota; kingdom Metazoa; phylum Chordata; class Aves; order Charadriiformes; family Rostratulidae; genus Nycticryphes; species Nycticryphes semicollaris. Next base: position 69,387 of record VXBJ01003098.1, read on the forward strand.
GAAAATATTTTCAATATACGTTCCTATTATATTCCTTTTAAATTCGAGGCACAAGTGCTTGAGTGTTATAAAACTGCCTCCTTAATAGTCCAAGTGAAATTACTTTTTATTGTTTTGTAGTTCAGTCTGTTTACATATACTATATGTTTATATTTGGATCTCTCTTAATTTTACACTTTTAAAAATGTGTTAATTTAATTGCAATTTACTTTATAATGGTGTGGTATTGTTCTGAAGAGGATGCAGTATAGTCTTAGTGTAGATAATGTCTGGTTTTACTTTTATGGCGGCATGGGAAGACAAGACTTAGGTTTTAACAATGGGTTCTAATCCCTTTCTCACTGGTCTGAGATTTAAAAAAAAAAAAAAAAAGGAAAATTATTAAGGTAGTGTTAAAGAATGACATCAACTGTCCCTTTTAGAGAAAATGCTTGCTGTGATGATCAGGAATTATTACTGCTGTTGTTTTTGATCTTCATATTTATGGGCAAAACACAGAAAAGAAAATGAACAAGGATGAACAATGTATTCTCTACCTCTGATGCTTGACTAATTAGACTATCCTGTGGTTGAAATAGGTGAGGAGATACAGCAGAAAGAGGAGAATTAGGTGAAGAAGAGAATGATCATACAAACAGACATCACAGAGTGAACCAAATTCTTTCTTTTCCGAATGTGTTCAGGTATAATCTCAAAGCTGCTAGAGATGATGGTAGATCCGGGACCTCCTTTCTGTAGCAGGAAAGATGAACAATTGTTATGGATCTTTGGGTCACTGCTGTTTGTCCTTGGGTCACTCTTTGCAGATCCCATATCCCTCTTACTGATTCCATTTAATAAAAGAAAAGATTCAGTGGCATAGAAAGCAATCACACTATAGACAGCATGCAAGCAGGTAATGTCTTGATTAGTTCAAATGTGAATTTTCCTTCCTTTTCTGGAGTCTTTCATCTATTGTCATATCAGTCTGTTACTTTAGCAGCACATTAGAAGGTCCCTTATTGCACAGTTATTTTAAAATATCCATTTCCTTGCAGTCAACTTGCTTTTATTCCATCCTATTTTGCTAAAGGTTGTAGTTAATTTTTTGGCAGAGGCTGTAATGACTGTTTCCTGATGACATTTAAACCCAGACCTCTACACAAAAGAAAGGGATTATTAGTTTGAGAGTTCTCCATGCTCAAGAACAAGACATGATTTACAGGGTTGTTTACTACCTCTATAATAATTATTGGAAAATAAAAGTTTACGTTTGGTAAAAATGCATGAAGTAATAATTTATTGTGGACATAATTTTGTGGAGTAAATCACAAGCAAAATCTTCCTTGGTGATTGTTGTTATTGAGGTTTAACATGTTTGTGACACTTCAGAAACATTGGTTTTATATGAATTAAAATGTAGATTCTTGTATATTTATATTGTGTCATAACTGCCCCCTCTGCCCCTCTCCCCCTCTATTCTGTTTTCTTTTTCTCTTTCTTAGAATTACATTTGACTTGTAACACCAAGAGCACAAGAAAATTCCTGTAGGGTCAGACCACAGCCCACCTAGCATAGTATTCTGTTTCCAAGAATGGCAAGAGAAGTTGCTATGAAAAGGCAGCACACAAGCTTGATCACTTTTTGTGGTCTGTTCCGTTCATACCTTGCCAGCCTCCACAGTTGTGTTAGTGATGTCAGAGGGTACACCTCTGCCCTGTCTTTTCATTATTGGTTTATGCCCAAGGTGTTCATAAATTTGTTTAATCTCTTTTTGAACCTGCTGGTACATTGTGACCTCCTGTGGCAGCAAGTTCAAGAAGGTCACTATCTGCTAGGTAAAGTTCTACTTTCTTTTAATCTATTTTAAATCAATCTTCTGCTAGTTTCATTCAGTGCCCTTTTGTTCTAGTGTTACAGGGTTTAGTAAATAACAGTTCCACCTTCACCTTATCCAATGATTCCATACCTGAATCCTTTTTATAGATGACACAGAACAGAAGTCAATTTTCGTAGTCAATGAATTTTTTTGTTCTATTTGGGTAGCTGGTTTTTGTTCTTTTAACATTGCCCAGTTTTTAGAAATCTGAGTTTGAAGATTTGCGGTCTGGAATTCAGAAGAAGTAGAGTGGCAAAGACCTTTAGACATTTGCAACCTTTACTCTGCCTAAAAAAAGTTTTAACATACGGTTTACAGCTTGTATAAATACCCTTTTGACAACTTAACACATATACTTTACTAAATTATGAATATAATATTTGTAACTACTTTGTAAGATGAGTAGGTCCTGCTAATTATTTTATGAAACCTACTTATTTATTTAGAAATATGTATGTAGCTAAAATTTGAAATCAGTGGCTGTAATCTAAGTATCTTTCCAAGGGAAAACTCTTTAATTACTTCATGAAGATTTAATCCCTTCACACAGTAAGGGTGAAGCTGATTTTGAAAAGCCTCTGAAAGTGATCCTATGGTGGGCTGGCCCACTTGGTGGGAGTATTTGTCATCTAACACTTGATGGGAACAGGGTCTTTTCTGGTTGCACAGGGAAGAGCTAGCACTATTTTCCCAAGCATTTTGCTGTCGTTACACTTATGTGTCTTGTCCCAAAAAACTACAGCTATTTTACTAGCTGTAGTCTCATTACTGCTGTCTGTGTCCAAAGCAGTGCTTTCCCCTGACTCATACTGAAACAGCACATTTCGGTTTGTGTGCCTGCTTCAATGTCAAGATGTCATACTCCTCAAGGGGAAATTCTGGTCAGAGTAACATTATTGAATGAATTTTAGATATGCCAAACCCATAGGATTAACCATTTAACACAATTTTAAAAAGACTGCTGAGCTGGAAAATTGTGAGTCACTGTTGGAACATAATTTGTATAAAGTTAATGATTAGTATTTTTTTTTCACAGTTGTTCTCAGTGTTCAGAGAAACATTCCCTGTGGTACCCTCTATGCTAGGAAGGACCATTTTAAAGTGTAAAATATATTAAACTTTCCACTCCAGATACCCTTCAGAGTTAAGGTGATGCTACTCAGATTAGAAACTGGTGACACCAGGGAGACAAGTTTTCCAAGGACAGGTGGGATCCTTGGGCTCCAAAACTGGATTGAGTCCATGGGTTGAGTCCCCTGCAGTTTGTGACATCACAGTCCATCCAGGGACTTTTCCAACAGCAATGTCTACAAACCACCAAGTTTGCATCAACTTCATACCAGTTTTCCCAGATCACAGTCATCAGTATAGGTCAGAGGCTGAAGTGGCCAACATACATCTGGAGATGCTGGGACCAAAATGCCATCATTAAAAATATTCAAAATGGATTTGAATTAACGAATTTCTTCTCTATCATGAACAGCCAAAATCTTCCCATTTTCAAGTTATATAAAGGTGATAACCTATAGTTTTTTGTTGTGCTCTGCAAGAAGAATGAGGGGTTGTGGATCATCAGTTAATTCTGATGCCACGCTGGCATTATACCATTTGGTGTCCAAGTCTCTCTAATAGTGTCACTGAAGCAATTTGTATGAGAACTTTTGCTGCCCTTCTGAAGCAGCTGCATAAGGTGTGCAGAAAAATGTTCTGTTAAATAGCCATCTAGAGAGCCATGCTATTGCAGCTCATCATACTTTAAATTGTTGTGAAAAAGAACTACTTACACAGTGCATGAGAATATGGCACTACTGAAGTATGAGAGAAGAGACACCCAGAGCAGGAAACACAGAATTTGCTAAGCTCTGACAGTCAAGAATGATGGGCAAGAGTCCTGGATACCCCTCAATCAAAGCAGGAAAGCCACATACTTCTCTGTAAAGTGTTACACCGGTGTTTACCAAAAATGAATGCTATATGGTGTGATGTGCACGATCTCAATGCCCAAATACTCCCCATCTTCAAGGTACGGATAATATAAAAGCATTGAAAATGTCTCTAAGAATCAAATTCTTAAAGCAATTTCAGTTCAGGACAAAAAGCATGTTTCAGCCAGGTGGTAGTAGTGATGACTCATATCAAAGATTGCTTCCAACACAGTTTTGAAACAGTGACAGGCTTTGTGGTTATGGTACACTTTGGTGGAACAGGCTGCTTTTAATAGTATCAGAAATAGTGCACTGTGTATTAATACTCTGAGGGGTACACACACTGAATGCAGACATACATGTCATAACGTGTTTGCAGCTCTTGCCATGGGATAGTGGGGGTCCTTCAGAGCTTGACATGCCTGCCTTTTAGCATTTGTATCAGCAATATGCTGCTATTTCTTACCAAAAAAAAAAAAAAAAAAATAATGAAAGGCCATTGCCCTTTCTGCAGACTGGCTTGGTCCAGAAAGCTTGTGTCTTCTTTCTACCTGAAGAACCACCCAACTAAGAAGCCTTTGAGTATCAACTTCTACAGTATCAAGCTTAAATACAGCCACATTTTGAAATACGTTGAAAGGTCCCAAGCCTTACGTGCTATGTACATCTGCTATAAAGATGAAGGGTAGAAGCATCTTATTTCAGGCTACTCGGGGAGAATATTCTTGAGCCATAGTGAAATAAAACTGGAACCTGTATGATAAATGGAGCTCTCATCTCCTTGGGTCATTAGAACATTACTGGAAATAAGAGAAAAGAAGTGTGGCCAAGAATGAAGAAGTATTGTCAGGACCCATTCCTACATGCATTTTGGATGAGTTTCTATCTTAACGTGACAGATACCTCTCCAGCTTTGCAAACAGCATTATCAGACCCAAATTTCAAGATGAAAATATAACAATTGACAGATCATTTTGTTATCAACTGTTCTTTAACACAGTTCCAGTCCAACTCAGCCTGTTTGATGATGAGTAACAGAAAATTTGAGATCTGAATAGGTAACATCAAGAGGGGTTGAAGCTTCTAAAATCTCTCTGTGTTTGTAGTTGTGGAAGGCTAGAATTATGCGTGTATTTTCACCACAGAAAGTAATGGGGCAACTTAAAGAAAGGATACTTGTTTACTACAGTATAGCAAATTTAGATCTGATACAGCTTATACCACCAGCATTGCATTATACCAAAATCTTTTTTATGTGATTAGATGTATGTTTTATGTCACTGTTGAATGGCAACAGCATCATATTTTATCTTATATCCACTAATGAGTTTTAGGGAAGTGGTTAAGTCTCTATCCATGGAGGTATTTAAAAGATGTGTAGATGTGGTGCTTAGGGATATGGTTCAGTGATGGATTTGGCAGTGCTAGGTTAACAGTTGGACTTGGTGATCTTAAAGATCTTTTCCATCCTAAATAACTCTATGATTCCATTATTCTATATACCTCACAAGTGGGCTGTATCATTTAGTCTGGCTATAAAGTCAAATCAGATTCAAGCACAGAAAACATGCAAGTTCTGTTTTTTGGAGAGAAGACAGAGAAGAGATTTTATTTTCTAATGATAAAATTCTTGCAAATATCTAAATGCCATCTTCCCCCTAGTTAATTGGAAAGCTAAACTTAGAAATGGCAAAACCTTGGTTTTTATTGGGGATTAGAGGCATTTGAAATCCTTCCAGATCTAAGGTCCAAGGTTCTTCAAACCATTTTTTGACTGGAAAAATGTTTTGGGCTGCTAGTCTTACATGTTGGTAAAGTATTTTGCCTTCAACAGCCATTCATCTTATGCCTGTATCAGAGGACCTTCCACATCCCTTGTTGTTGCCTTACTTATTATTCAGGTTTTCCCCCTACCCTGATACCTGTTGTCATGACAGAAGAACATGAGATTAACATTATTTGTTCTCAGCAAAATCACAATGGCTGTTGCTTACATTTTTCTTAACTCTCAGAACTCTTCGTTATGATTTGTTTGATTATTTTTGCCTGTTACTGCTCCAGGTATTGAAGTTAATCTGAGCAGTTCTTAATTCCTTAGCCTTTTTCCCAGGCTTTCAAAAGCGCAGGCTATTTTCCCCTTTTCTAGCCTGCTAGAACTCTCTACAACTTTCCCAAGTTTTGAGATGATCAGTTTGTTCTCTTGGTATCACAGCTGATTTTTACTCAGCCAGAACACCTTGAAAACTTCACACTTACATAACCCTGTTCTTATGTAGACCACCCTTTGCTGTTGTTTTTACTAACATCCGATTGCGGTTAAAACTTTTAGGAAGGACTGAAACTGAACAGATACCAAACACTTCTGTTTTCTTGTGCTTTCAGCCAGTAGATTGGAAGAGTTTTACAAACAGTTTTCCCTTTACATTTTTGTTACTTTATTTTTTTATTTTCCCTCATGTCCTTTGCAGTTCTATTTTATTTCATGCCATTGAACTTTCTGATTCTTGAGCATATGGGAGAATCAGGCAGCATCAAAAAGAGTATGAGTGATTAGGAAGAAGCTGGATTAATCTTAGTGGAGTAATTGGAGAAAGATGAGTGGAGAACAGAAGTGAACTTCCTTCTCCATCCCTTCCTGTCTCCATGATGGAGAAGAATGCCTACACTGCCTTGTAGGTACACGTACATTATGGTTCAGTTTTGACTATGGAATCATCACATGCAGATGTGAAGAAAACAAACTGATAAGAATATAGCAGCAAATTATTGTTGCTCATACCTGCTTAGGAAATTTGTGAGTTAAATACTCTGTATACAACTGTTAGATCATAAGCAGGCTTGTAAGTCCGCTAAAACTGATGGAAACGCTTACTTAGGGATATAATTATATGCAAGCTGGCACATTTTCAGAATTGCCTACTTATGTGTGCAAAATCTGTGTCCCAAATCTAGTTATGTTTTCTCAAATATGTGGTGGAGTTTGTAACATATGCATACCATCAAATATATAATCTTTTGTATATAAGTGAAGGAATCCCTTCTGCTGTTACAGGCTGAGAGCATTTGTTTAATAAAGTTAGTGTGGATTCTAGTGCCCAGTAAATTCTACTTATGGGCTGTGATTGTCTGAATTATTTTTCCTGTCCAAATAAATGTATTACCTGAAATGAATTTGACATACATCATGTAGTAGATACACATGACATATGATATTATTAAACCAAAATGCTTACCTGAGCTTGGGTTTTTTTGCATAATGTAAATTATATTAAGTTGTGAATTTTTAGTGTATGAGAATGAACAAAATCTCTCTACTTTGAACTTTAGAACATGTGGAGGGTTTTGGCAAACTTTTGTAATGCAGTTCACAATCAGAAACCACTACTATTGGGAGAACTACACTCTAACTGCAAACACAGTGTTAATAAAATTAAAATTTAAAAGATAAATTTGAAGTTAAATTTGAAAAGTTTGGAGTATTGTTTAGTTCTCAAATCATAATATAGTATCTCAAAACTCAACTTCTTACATTATATTTAAGTTTTACAACACTTTTTAAAATGAATTTTTCATAAATTGATTTTCTGCAGTGGTTAGCAGTAGCTTTCTTGTAAAAAACTCATGTATAACTTCATGCTGAAGACAGGTCAAAATTAAATGCTGCTTGCTTAATGTTATTCCAAAGTGAATTTGACATGCTTCTTTTTTGTCTTGCTGTCTTGCACAGGTATCATTTTTCTTGTTCATTATTTTTGTGGTGTATACCATGCTGCCCTTCAACATGAGGGACGCTATAGTTGCCAGCGTCTTGACCTCTGCATCTCATACGATTGTGCTGAGCGTCTGTCTATCGGGCACAGCTGTTGTAAAGGAACACTTGGTTTGGCAGGTAGGTGCTTTGTGAAATTAATGATTAATTGTGCACTGAATAGCCTGGTAAATGAGCCAGGAGTGCCTCAGTGAGTGCTTGGGAGTATAAACTTATTTCTCTCTTCTTTTCTGAATTTCTACAGACTTAATTCAAAGGTAGTCACTTTCTAATAATGAGGGTATCAGTAATGTTATGTTTTGCTGAATAGCACACCTAAGTGCTAGAACCTACCGGAATGTAGCGCTTACCGATGTGAAAGCTAACATTGCTTGAAAAATTGTGATGCACCCTTATTGTGGTAGATGCATTACCAGGCTGGTATGTAACTCACATTGCTCCTCTCCTCAGCTCACTAAAACGTAACTTCCAAGGCCAAGGATTTTTTTTGGGTATCGGTGTGATCCTTGACTCAAAAAAAGCATTGTTCCTTTGAATAATCTAAGGTCTGGTGGGTTGAGGACCTGTTGTTAAGACAACGTCCTCTCCAAGTCTGATGTCCTCCTTCTGTAATTCTCAGCCGTTTATAGGTATTTTACAGCCTTTTCCTGGTTGGGGACCCTGATTGAAGGACCCTGGCTGGCTCCAGACTCCATGACATTCAGGAAACCCACCTGTGTATGCAGTTGGTTTTTGGCTTGTAACTCAGCTCTTATACTTTACTACGTGATATACTGTAGATCAATAACTCTTAAAAATCCAAACATTAGGAGTTGTTTTTCTTTACTGTTTTGCAGAGTATCTCTTAAATGGTGAAATGCTACAGGTTTTGTTGTAACACTGTGATGATCCCATCCGTCATTGACAGAGAACTGTATTTTTAAGGAAAAATTTAGATATAATTTTAAAAAGCAAATACATAGCATTTTTAAATACAGTTGTATAATTTTAGAGAAAAGGTATTATTCTAACTTTTGCATCAAAATGACACTGAAGCTTAAAAATACATACCTTTTTATGAACAGTCCAGCAGAATAAGAAAGATAGATCATGCTATTTATTGTGACTAGCATGAAGAATGAGCAAATAGTTCCTACTTACCTTTTAAATTACTTGAGGCTTATTTTGAGAAACATTGTGCCTACATGGGTAACTTCAAAATTGCAGTAATTTTACAAAAGTCGTGCCTTGTAAGTTGTTGTTCAGAAAAAAATATATATTTTATTTCCAGATATGGCTGCAGATCTGTGTTACATGGAATATTGAAACTGAAGTCCTATAAAAAAAAAGTTTTATGATGTAGTATTTTGTGGAAATTTTCAATGGTGATATAAGAGGGTTTGCTCTTTTCTTGCTGATTTGGGTTAGTTGCATGGTTTTTTTGCAGTGGTTGCCAAGTTGCGCTGTATGTTAAGCAAGGACTGCAGTCAATGTATTATTTTAATAATTCAGTAATACAGTCATTGATAATTGTAGTGGAATAAATCAGGGAGAATGTTATTCTTGGGTTTATGTCAACCTATGGCTTTTATTCTGGGCGTAGATAATGCTGCTAAAACACTACCAATGTTTGCCACTCCTTAAAAGCATTTTGGGTTAAAGCTGCTATCTGCAGAATTTATTTATTTTCCCTGCTTATCTTTCTAGATCATTAAAATTTGGTATATGTAAAACAGTATTTTCAGAAAAAGTTATATTTTTAGTCACATCGTCTCCAAACTCAAAAGAAATAAACCATGGGCTGTGATGTACAATTAGTGTCTTTCAACTCTCCTGTAACTTCCTGTTTCATTCCAAAATAGAGGAAGTCTTCGAGCAATTTGTAAGTTTAAGAGCATTAAGAGCATTTAATTTCCAGGATGTTACCAATTTTCTATTCTTTTTTTGCAAAATGTATTAAATAATCTGAATAGTTTGGCAGTTACTGAAAGTACTGAGTGCACTGTGTTCTTATGAATGTGTGGAAGGGATTAAATGCCATTATCACAGTTAACTTGCCCCCTTTTAGATTACTCTTGTTTATACTTTGGAGTGTAAGCAAAAAAAAAAAAAAGTTTGTTTTGTGTTCTTTGCTTTTGAAAATCGTGACCACAAATAAAGGATTAGATTAGAGATACTGATTATGCTAAAAGGAGAAATAACATTTGCCAGTGATACACCTCACGTTAGCACAGGATAAGTGTGTGTAATTAACAACAACAACAAAAAAACCAAAACAAACAAACAAACAAAAACCAAAAAAAAACCCACAAAAAAAGAGCAGGGCTGTAGCTGTTTAAAAGGACCATGCTGTTGAATGGGTTTTTTTGAGGGGAAAAAGAAATATATATAGGTGAGGTCTGGAGTGAAGCTGCTTTGCAGAGTTTGGTTACTAAAGCCTAGAGATGGATGACAGAGCACTGGAACAGGCTGCCCAAGGAGGTTGTGGAGTCCCCTTCTCTGGAGATTTTCAGGACCCGCCTGGGTGCAGTCCTGAGTAACGTGCTCTGGGCAATCCGGCTTTAGCCGGGGAGTAGGACTAGATGGTCTCTAGAGGTCCCTTCCAACTCTCACAATCCTGTGATTCTGTGAGATGACGAACTACCAGCAGACTGAAATTTGAAAGCATGTTTAGTAAGAGTAGAGTAAATCTGTCTTGCAGAGCTACATTTATCTTTGATAAAAATATATTATTCTGTTTTCAGGGCTACACGCTTTTCTCAAGAAACCAGAGAAAAATACATGGCAATGTTAGCAAAGAACAGTGTATTTTTCTTCTGGCATGGATTTTTTTTATTTTCTGGCGGACAAAGAGGGGAACAAGTAGTATGTTCTTATGAAAGACAGTGGTATAAAGAATCTACTTGTAGGTAAATATCAGCTATTACAGCATATATATCCTGTATATATATAGCAAGTATCCTTCTTTAGAGAGTATGTATCTTCATCTCCTTTATAACTACTTCCTATATATTGGAACACTGATTAAATCTTCTCTGAGCTTTCTCTTCTCTTTGAAGAACAACCCCCATTCTTTCAGTCTTTCTTCTTATGTCAAGTTCTTCTGCCTTATAATGCTTTTGGTAGCTATCTGCTGGACCCTCTCCAATTTTTCAGCATCTCCCATTGACTCTGGCTGACATCCCATAACATTTTGGAAATTTATCATACCCTCAGTCTATCAGTTGAGAAAAATCAATGTTCAGAAGCATTTGTTTATTTTGAGATTTGTCAGAGCCTCTCTTACTGGTTTTGTCATTCCTTTGTTGTCCTCTGTAAAGTTTTACACCCAAAATTAGCTTCAGTAAAACTGAAAGGATTAGCATGCTCTTGATTATCTCCTGTCTGTTGCAGGCAAAGATACTGAGATAAAATATTCCTGCTGGGATAAAGAATCCTTCAACACACTCTCTGCTGGTTACATAAACTAGAGTTTCTGTCTGACCTATACCTGTCTTTTGTGGGGCGGGAATCCACCTTGGTTTAAAAATTGGCAATGATGGACATGATCTTTGACAAACCTTCATATTTTTTTCTATGGTTGTCATCTGTCATTGTAAAAGCTTGTTCCTCTTTTGTAGTAGGAATTTGTCTAGCCTTATCATCCAGCTTCTGGATCTCATTTTTTTGGTGTTAGACTGACACACCCAATAGTATTCAATTCCTGCTTCTCTTATGAGATTACTTCTAGACTATCATGAGTTTGCCTTATAACCTTTTTGTCAGTAAAATCTGTTGCCTGCTTTTGCACTAGGTAAGCCTTTCATCATTCACAGTTCTTCTTTGAGTCCTTGCATGTGCTTGATCAACGTCTTTCTTGCAATGTGAACATTAGCCTTAGAGGAACATGCCAGGAGCAGCTGCAGCAGTGCCAAATGCTAATAGGGGGTCAGGTCTACAAAAGGGTTACTGTGCTGCAGTGCTGAGCATGAAGAAACAGGCTCTACAGTAAAATACCAAGTAAAATACCTTGCAGTTCTGTGGGGAGTTTAAAGCACAGCTATGGGATCTGTGAGAGGGAAGAGAAAAAAGAGCCCTGTGTTCCAGTCTCAGTTTGTGAAAAAGTAACTGTGTATGTATGGTTTGGGTTCTTTTTCTGTTGAGAATTTTAATCCTAGCCCTTGCAAGATACATAGTCTGGAATCCAGGACTTTGCCCCCTCTTTCCAGGTGAGCATCCTACTGCCAAGCAGAGGATGTTGTTCTGTCTGCTCCCGGGAGCCCGGCAATTAGGACTGCTGCAAGAGAACATGGCTCTAATTATGGCATTAAGGCATTTGGTTCAGGAGACTTTTGTGACTTAACATCCCTTTCAGTTATTGCTGGAATGGAAAGTATTTTGCTGCCATCCTTTGCTATAAACACATAACCTGTTTCTCCCCAAACCAGAACAGATTCTAATCAAGTACTTGTGTTTTTCCTGCTCTATTATCAACTGCTCAACCGTTCTGATCTCATAATGGATTGATACTATCATTAGAGGTCATTTTGTTCTTAATTTGTTGAAAAAGAGCTAACCAGAATCATTAAACATCCTATAAGCTTCCATTTTTCTTTGTTGCTGACACAGGTGCCCCAGTGGCTGCATGTAAACCCCCATGCACACGTGTTTGCACAGACTAGAGAGTCCCTCACCAAGAAGAAGAGTTAGAAATGGAGTCTGAAGACAAGACAGCATAGACTGCAGTGGTCAGGTGTAGGGCATGGCCAGGTTACCAACAAGTAACCTGATAACATGAGACTGATTCTTTTTATCCCCTTATCCCTCCATTTTCCTCTGTTTTGTTGTCCCTCTCCAAACACCACAATTTCTCCCTTTCCATTCCTGCCCTAAACATCCTACAGTAAGTCTTGGATAGCTCTGCATCCATCATGTGTCCCCTGCCCCTGGGCAATGACCATCCTTAGTCTGACAGGTGATCTCGAAAGCTGTTCCTGATGACCCATAGGGATAGGTGTCACACCTGGACAAGGTGTCCCTTCCTCTGGGTCTTTAATTTGGGTTTCTGCCTGTCTTTGTGTCCCTCTGGGATTGTGCAGGTAGGCTGATGGCTCCTGTGATGGGCCTGGCAGTAGCTGAGTGTTATTCAGGCTTTTCCCCACCATTGTCTCAGAACATACCATATCTAAATTACAAGTATTTCCTTAGATCTAGTTAGCTTTTTCAGAGTTGATAGTGTCTTTTATGCTTCTACATCTTATCAGCTTTTAGAAAAATATATAATGGACTGTATCCTATGGTGGACAGGGTTTTCAAAGACAGGCAACTTTGATATGGCATCTGTAATAAACATTTTGATGTTCTGATCAAAGTGTAGCATATAGGCATATACATTTTATTTAGACAACTGATTTAAAATCATCTGTTAACTGAACATATTTAATAGGTGATGATATTTACAAAAAATGTTTCATGTAATAGAGTGGCATAACAGCAAAATAAAAATAAAAAGCGTCACTATTCACTAGCTAATAGAAGAAAATGTACAGCTCTAGGGCTCAGAAATAGAATAGAAGTTGGTTTATGCTGTTATCATGCAGTACAAGAAAAAATCATGTTTATTAAAAGAAATGGCTGGGAAAAAGGACCATGTCTTTAAGTACATTCATTATTTTATAACCCCTGCGGCTTATAGCTACACAGTGAAAGCTGAAAGCACATAGGAATTTTAGTAGTCTGAATGGCTAAAAGCTGTTGCTGTGGGTTGAATTTATCCTTCTCCCTTGAATACCTTTATATGAAGGAGATGGGGAATGGTTATTCATGAATGTAATGCAGCTTAAACAACTCCTGCTTTCTCCTGCACAGTTACATGAAATGAGTTGCTGTTATCCCCACTGAAGGGGTGGAGGTGAGTGACTGCTATTGAAAGAGGGAGACTCTATTTCTTGTAGCAGCAGCTATTGCTGTCCCATCTCTTGCCCCTTTTCCCCTTTGCTCTCCCTACCCCAGCAGTAGTGTGGCTCACCACGTTGCGTAGCAGCAGCTTCAAGCTAGTTTGAGAGGAACCCTTTGTCCTATGTAGCACAATGCAGTAGACATATTTATTATTGCACGTGTTTCTATACTCTTGATTTTATGCTTAAATCTAGGTAGATATTGAAATGCTGGCTGCTATGCTCTTTTAACTAATTTTGATGCTCTGCAGTTATACTTTGGGTTTCACTAATTCTTTAAGGCAATCTGCACAGTTTGGATATGCTTATGAAGAGCCCACTTGCCTACAAAAGTGTAGATCTGTAGGAGAATGCATAATTGCATTTCATAGTATTAACATGGAGAATGTGTACATCTTCCAGAAAGTCCCTAAGGCTGTAAAGAGAAGACCTGCAATACTTAATATGATGGAAAATTCAGCAAAGGCTGAGAATTGCCGTCCCATGGTGAAATGAAATCATGTGTGCAGGCAGCCACGCAGGTTTTCAAAAGAAGGCTTTACCTGCAGCCCAAAATCAGCATCTAAGAAAGACATAGGAAATAGTTCTAGTGAGACGTGTATGAAACCATCAAAGCACAGAAGAAATAAATGCCTAATTTTTTAAAAAATCATGGAGATGACTACAGTTAGCATTGATTCTTAATCTTTACTGAGAGGATCAGATTGCCTTTTGTATTTACTCCATTGAAGTTAATATTTTTATCAGTAACTAATTTCACCTGTATATTTATTTATCACTATTATACTACTTTTGCTTACATTTTTATCCTAAAAATGACCGTGTTTTAGCAGTTTGGGTTTTCTAAAATATAAATTTATTCGATGAAGAATTTGACAGTCCTTTCATATGTTATATTTTGAAATGTCTGTGTTAGAATGCTCAATCTTAAGGCTGCTATACGTCCAAAAATGTAAGTCAGTTAAACAGACTGGAAATTCCAGTACTTCTAAAGTGCTGAAGAAGGCAGCATGCTGTATAGCCTGTACCTTCCTCTCTCACATAACATTGTTGGAGCAGCAATTAAACTCTCACCGTACAGAATACAAGGAAGTTGTATTCCATATCCTTTTAAGTATGGCATTAATGTAAATAATGTAAATTAATGTAAATAACTTATCGGTGAAAGGCTAAATTTACTCATTTAAAATTTTGTAATACCGTCCTTCCAGGTAATTTTTCTAGAGTAAAGATACTTTAATTTCTTTAACAGAGTTAATTTACTGTTTTCTTTCTATTTCACAGGCATTGTCTGGCCTTTTCAGTTACATAGTACCTTTACGGATTGTTATTATCTGTCAAATTTATTGTGAATTGCTTCTTATTGTAGCTGAAGCATAAAATTCTGTGCAAGATATTCACTCTAGACATGATGCTTTGTCATTTTATCTACATGTAGAGTTATCACCTGTCTCTACATGTTATTTTCAAGAAATCAGTAGAAGAAAAATGTCTTTCACTATCTAGATGTGGATACATTTCCCCATCCTGTCAGCCACTTTTAGTGCAGTATAAAATAAGAGGGATCAGGAGCACAAACACTTTTTGTTATGTAGAGAAGCCTTTGCTAAATGTATTGGGTCTGTGTGGAAAGGTTTTTGGGGAGGGATTGTACAAGGATGGCTTCTGTGAGAAGCTGTTAGAAGCTTCCCCCATGTCCGACATAGCCAATGCCAGTCAGCTCCAAGACAGACCAGCTTCTGGCCAAGGCCAGGCCCATCAGTGACAGTGGCAGAGCCTCTGCAATAATGTATTTAAGAAGAGGAGAAAAAAAATAACTGTGGAGTAGCAGCAGCCAAAGAGAAGAATGAGAAGATGTGAGAGCAACAACCCCAAGGTCAATGAGGGAAGGAAGTGCTCCAAGCGCCAGAGCAGAGATTCCCCTGCAGTCCATGGTGAAGACCATGGTAAGGCAGGCTGAGAGGACCCCATGGTGAAGCAGGTGGGTGTCTGAAGAAGGCTATGGAAAGCCTGCACTGGAGCAGGCTCCTGGCAGGACCTGTGGAGAGAGGAGGGAACGCTGGAGCAAGTTTCCTGGCAGGACTTGTGACTGCGTGGGTCTCCCACACTGGAGCAGTTCATGAAGAACTGCAGCCAGAGGAAGGACTTATGTTGGAGAAGTTCGTGGAGGACTGTCTCCCATGGGAAGGATTCCACACTGGAGCAGGGGAAGAGTGTGAGAAGTCCTGCCCAGGAGAAGGAAGGAGCAGCAGATATAATGTGTGATGAACTGACCACAGCCTCCATTCCCTGTCCCCCTGCACTGCTCACCAGAAGGACATAGAGAAATCAGGAGTGAAGTTAAGCCCAGGAAGAAGGGAGGTTAGGGGGAAGGTCTTTTAAGATTTGATTTTATTTCTCATTACCCTACTC
>VXBJ01003098.1:86817-274647 GCA_013400055.1 Nycticryphes semicollaris
CACTGGAGCAGGCTCCTGGCAGGACCTGTGGAGAGAGGAGGGAACGCTGGAGCAAGTTTCCTGACAGGACTTGTGACTGCGTGGGTCTCCCACACTGGAGCAGTTCATGAAGAACTGCAGCCAGAGGAAGGACTTATGTTGGAGAAGTTCGTGGAGGACTGTCTCCCATGGGAAGGATTCCACACTGGAGCAGGGGAAGAGTGTGAGAAGTCCTGCCCAGGAGAAGGAAGGAGCAGCAGATATAATGTGTGATGAACTGACCACAGCCTCCATTCCCTGTCCCCCTGCACTGCTCACCAGAAGGACATAGAGAAATCAGGAGTGAAGTTAAGCCCAGGAAGAAGGGAGGTTAGGGGGAAGGTCTTTTAAGATTTGATTTTATTCCTCATTACCCTACTCTGATTTTGACTGTTAATCAATTAAATAAATTTTCCCCAAGCCAAGTCGGTTTTGCCTGTCATGGTAACTGCTGAGTGGTCCCTCCCTGTCCTTATCTCAGCCCANATAAATTTTCCCCAAGCCAAGTCGGTTTTGCCTGTCATGGTAACTGCTGAGTGGTCCCTCCCTGTCCTTATCTCAGCCCATGAGCCTTTTGTTATATTTTCTCTGACATGTCCAGCTGAGGAGGGCAGGGACAGAACAGCTTTGGTGAGCACCTGCTGTCCAGCCAGGGTCAACCCACCACAGCAAGTCAGAATTCAGCTGAGATGCCACACTCCTGAAATTACTGACCTCCTGAAGTTGCAGTGGTTCGAGCCTCCATCTGTTTGGAGACACCTGCAATAGGATGTGATCTTTTTGTCCTCTGAGCCCCTGCCCAATGTTAAGATGCTGGATGGGCAGAAGTCATGCCTTTTCCAGTTACCTTCCAAAGTTTGCACTCCTGTGCATCCCTGTCAGTGCTTGGCCATGGAAGTCTTTGGATAGCCATCCTTTCCCTCAGATGGCTTCTGTCATATATTGGTTCTCAGTGTGTTTGAGTAAAGCGCCAGCTACAGGCCTACCTGGCTTTTAATAATTAACTACAGCTTCCAAGTGCCAATGTTGTAGGCACTGTGGAAGCATGTGATGGGTTCATTTAATGATCCCAAAAAATCAAGGGAAGGCTAGAAGCAGACAAGATAACACAAACTTCTGCCATGTGTATTTTTGTTTTCCTTAGCAGCTGCAGCTATGCTGCTGGTAGAAGGGGAGCTATTCTCTGGCCCTTGGAGCTGGGTGGCACACCACAGTTCATGTTTACCTGCCTAAACTCCCACCTCTTCTTCCTCCCTCAAACAGGATGGCCATGTGTCAATTATCTCCAAATAATACCTGACTGTTCTGTCCCCTAAGATGTGTCAAGTCACTGGGAAAATACTGGTTTGCACAGATCAAAATGGTGTTAGTGAGCAAGATAACAACAATACAGCAGTGATGGTCGCAGCTCAAAACTGCCTTCCAGTCTTGTTTGGTTTACCAACAGAGAGACGGCAGGAGTATATAATCTGCAAACCCTGAATTAATTCTTAATTCTTCCCAGGGATTGCACCTTTTGTTATTATACAGTATTTCCTTTCCCTTCTCAGGGTACATCGGTTACTGCACACCCAGTGAATGGCATCAGTATTTGTTCAGTGTAAGCCTGAGAAGGAATTGGGTCTCTCATGCCTCTCATTAGTTATGTACAATAAATCATGTTTATCTGCTGTCAGTTGAGATGGGTTCTGGGTATACTAAAGACTATATGCTGCATATTTGCTGCAAAGGTCACCTGCGTGGACTCTGCTAGCTCTGTCAGTTTCTAAGTGGGACAGTATTAGTTAGGGCTGATGTTTGGCTGCTCCACTGTTACTGAGTTTGCTGTATGTGTCTTACCTTTGACAGCAGCAATCTGAAAACAGCATGGGCTGTGGCTTATCAGACATAAGTTATGCTTGTGAATCTATTTGCAGTTTTATTTTCTTTGTCCCTTTGAGGTTGTATTTTCTCATAGGTATACAGCAGGCTGTCAGCTCAGAAAACACCAGAACACAGGCTTGAAGTAAGCAAGCTGGCTCTGCACCGAGATAGCTCAGGTCCATGAAATTTAGGAGTTCGGCCTGTGTGAAAACGCTTAATACTCCTCCGGAAAAGAGAGCTGTGCTTGCAGAGATGTGTCTGAACCTTAGGGCCAGCTCCAGTGTCTTTGGATATACAATAGCACAGTTAATCCTCAAGCCTCTACACTGTTTTAACAAATTATTTAGAATTCTCAATGTTGAAACAGTTCATGTTTGTAGAAGATTCTGCTTCTAATAGACACACAGTACTAAAGCAGAGCAATAGGTGGCCAGTAATTAAGCCTAAGCAGGGCAAAAAACCAAACACCTGAGCAAAACCACCCTAAATGATCTCAGCAGACATTTGTTCTCAGCTGAAGAAAGAAGCAGGTGCCCTCTACATCCTTATGAATCTGTCGCAGAGATGTTCTCCTTGATTCCTAAGCAAGAACAATTGGTTCTACTGATCCTGTAAGTATGAAGACTTCCATGCATGCAAAAGTTTAGCTGTACAAGATCCCAGTGCTCATCCTTCCTATAGTTATTACCAGTATCTGCTATTTCAGAAGAGGATGAAAAGAACTTAAGAGTTCATCTCATTAGCTTTAAACTGGGGGAAATTATTTCAGCTTGTTCCCATGCAAGTTAGCATCTCAAACTCTGAAGCATGAGATCTTATGTTCCTCAACACAGACACATTCTGGTCTTTTAGAATCTAAAACTAAGTTTTGTTCTGAAGATAAATCGAGTTTTGCTCTGAAGACATTTGCTCTGCTTAAAAGATTTTTAAGGGCCACCTTTGAATAATCTTTGTCTTGAATAGTGTCTCACTCTGTATGGTCTTAGTTCAGCAATGGTTCATTCACAGCAGGATTTGACCGTCCTGTTTACTGGCATTATTTGCCAGATTTTGTCCCAAGACTCGTAGAGATGAGGTCTGGCCCAAAATTTTTGCAGATGGGAAGAGACCATATCCTGATGAGCATTTACTCACACACTTCCAGTGAAACTGTTCAGATTAGTCAAGGAGGTTTGCAGCACCTTGCGTGAGAGAGCTTCACACTCTGAATGCAAATAGGAGGTGTGCAATAATCCTGTTTTCTCTAGTGTGGAGGTGGTGAGATGGAGTACCAGCCTCTGCCAGAAGTCTGCTGGGGTTTTGCTGATGGTCTCTGAATGCTGACTGTTGCTGACCTTTGCATACACACACTCTCTCTTTCTGACAGAGGTCTTTTGGACACTTACATGCTGCTTGGCCTGTGGAAAGTGTCATTAAAATTTGGCCTGTGGAAAGAATGGCCTGTAGTGACAACAATAAATTCTCCCAGGCTGTCTGCCTGCTCCAGACAACTCGTGCAGGTCAGCCGGCAGGAACAGTGAGAGGAGATGGTGTGCTCCCAGTGTGACACCCGGAGAGGCTGTTGCTGTGATGACGGTGCCCTCTAGCCTAACTGGGCTGTGAAGTTGTGGCATATAGACTGAGTTCTTTTGAGCTAGCATGCTATTTAGGTCCACTCACTTACCATGTTTAATTAATTTTGTAAGATAAAATCCATTCAGGTTGGTTAAGACCCTTGGGGCTTGTATTTGATTTGCTCTCCACCCCCTTCTTTTTAATAAAATAAGCATAGGATAGCACTTGAAAATTCTTAAAACAGTAGAAATGCTCTCTATATAAAAAAAAAAAAAGAATATGCAGCAAAAGGGATAGGGGAACAAAAAGAAACAGGTGGAAATTATCCATGCAAAAATGGTGACAAAAGCATAAATGATAATAAGAGAAGTGGAATGCTGAAAAACTAAAAGGTAGATTATATAGCACCTTTGGTAACACTTTAAGTACAGAGTACTAAGTGATGCTCTGTTTACTGTAAGATTTTGCTTTATTTGCTGTTTGGTCATGGCGATGACACCTTTTTTTTTCTTTTTTTCTGATATTCAGCCGCTTACACGGTAAATGTTTTTCTTTGGTTTTTGGGTAACTTTCTCGCCTCAGTTTAGTTTATTGATGCTGCACTGATGACCTCTGAAGGCAGAAATGATTCCCTTTCTACTGTTACTACTATTGACTGTGTCACTTCCGAGTCTTTTGTACATGCTGCACATGTAGTCTCCTAAATTGTTCTCTAGTTACTTTCTCTCTGCTACGTTATTTCAGCTTCCATGGAGCTGCATTAGCTAAAAATGTTCCTGAGTCAAACCCCTGGTGTTGCGCGTGAGCAGAACTAGCCTGCCTGGGACAGTGGAGGAGCAAGCAACAACCTTTGTAAATAGGTTCTGAATCCTCCTTTCAATCACCATTAAACTTCTGTTCAGCTAGAGTACAGTGCAAATTAATATTCCACTTTGTTGAAACCCCTTTCCTCAGCAGAGTCAGCATTAAACGCATCTCTGCATTTGAATTGCCTGATGCATGGATCAGACGTGCAATTGTTGCTGATGGGTCCCAAGTGGCAAAGCTCTGCCTCTTTTCCCCCTCTGATGGGAGTAGACCACAGTTAGGCAGCAGAAGGTGTGCTGGAGAGCCATATTCAGTGCTGCTGCAACAGCCCCAGCAGTGACTCCCACCATCCTCATGCTACTACTGGGCTGTAATGGCTGCTGCACCCAGCCAGTCCTTGCTGGAAAAGCCATTACTTTAACAAGGGATCTAAATACTCTACTTGCTACAACCTTCAGCTACATCAGCTTACAGCTAATGGCCATGTCTGTACTTTCTGAACTCAGCTGACTCTTCCCAAATTTGATCTGCTGGATAGACTGTTAGGTCTGTGTTAATTAATAGCTAATCTCCAAAAACACAAAGGATCAGGGAAGCAATAATAGAGGAACCCCAGTAACCCAACCAGAGCAATTGAGGCACCGTGGCCCAGTATTGTGCTAAATTGCATTCATCCTGGGTAACCAGAGAGCGGTGCAGGACCAGGGGATTGGTGCAGCTTGTTTTTGCCTGAGTGCTGTGGTTTTTGGACTGTGTTGATCTGTATGGCTGGCCACACATACGTGTGTGTATGTACTGGGTGCATGTGTGCCCACATACCTCACAACTGGAGGGACTTGGGGCTGTGGTACTGCAGCAGCTTCACTTCTGTCAGAGTGCCAGATTCAGCAACCTGT
Organism: Nycticryphes semicollaris; assembly: GCA_013400055.1. Classification (NCBI taxonomy): domain Eukaryota; kingdom Metazoa; phylum Chordata; class Aves; order Charadriiformes; family Rostratulidae; genus Nycticryphes; species Nycticryphes semicollaris. The sequence continues at coordinate 91,956 of VXBJ01003098.1, forward strand.
AACATAGACCACAGCCATATATTTTCAAATAGTATTCTGTACATTTTTAAACAGCATTATGGCTTTTGCATAGTAAGTGATTTTCTCAGTGATCTTGATGAAGATTTCATTTTTTTCTCTTTACAAATGAATTATTTAAATGTCTTGTAGTCTCTTTGGTCACTCTTAACAAAACCAGCCCACAGAATTATTTTCTGCCTAAATAAATCAGTATAACCGCGTGCACTACGTAAATAAAACCATATACTTCTCCTTGAAAATTGCATGCAATTGTTTCTTTTATTAGGATCGTTGTGGTTTTAAGTTTGTTGCATTTCTTTCCCTCTGCAGAAATCTCCAGAGAAGGGATTCTGCTCTTTGTCGCTACTTCAAGTGACATAAGATCATTTGACAAAGGGGCAGTTCTTTCTCTGGACACCCTTTTCCTCTGTGTTCACATGTGGGGTGTGCTAGGCCCTGAATCCACAAGCCATTGTCATAGTGAAAAACGTTAAAACTTTCCTATCTCCTCCTGGGTAAGTTGCAGGCATATGTATTACTGTATGACAAGGTAATTGATTTTTCACTATACATTTGCTGATCATTGTCAGAGTTCCAGGCAACTACAACAGTACCAGAGTTAAAAAGAGTGAGAATAAGTGTGCAAACGCTGCTCCATAATTTCCGGACTGATACGATACCTGACAGTGAAAGACTGCCTCAGGCAGTTCCTGTGTTTGTGCAGAGCAGGGACTGGGTATGTTGAGGGAAAGGCTTTCCTTATGCAAACTGCCAGAGTTTCTCTGTCCCCGGAGAGACACTGAGCATCCATTCAGGTGATGGTGTATGTTGGGATTTTTTGTTGTTTTTTTCTCTTCACAGGCACTGAAAGAAGTGCAAGGATAAAAAGCAGAGGTGAGCCCAGACAGTTAGAGCTAAGCCAGAAACATTCAAACTTTTTGAGAAACAGATTGACTAATAAAGCTTCTGAAAAGTGATCTGTTGCAGTAATGAATGCTCTTTCCATCCCTGAAATAACTGACACAGTTCCTTCTATTCTCTCTGGAAATTGGTATTACCTGTTAGATAGTCTGTGACAACAGTACCAGGAAGATAGCAGTGTCCAGATTCTCATTAATGCTAGGCACAATTTGGATGATTTGCTGTGAGGCACAAGGGGGCACCTGAGGGAACTGAGGAGCCAAGAGGTAAAGCAAGAGTTGGAAAATCTGTGGTTGTTCACCTTCGCGCTTAACTGCTTCAGGGTGATTCTCCGCTGTATCTGCAGTGTTCTCTTGCAGTCAAAGTGCATGCAGTTAAATTGGCTTCTTTTGCAATATGGAAATAAAAATAAATCCTCACTTCTAAAAGCCGTGACTCTTGGTCTTCCTGTTGATAGCTCTCAAAGTGGCACCCTCTGGTTCGTATTGGCTAAAAACTAGCAAAAATCTGTCTTTTATTTTAGCCTTCCAAATTTGATGATTTTCTTGTAAATTGCTGAAAAATTCCTCTCACTGTTTGTTTTTTTTTCTGTACTTCCCTCACACCCTCATTTATAATCGGGGATTTTTTGCTGAAGAATCAGAAATTATTTATCATTCCCTATTTAGAAGCCATTCTATACCTTTGATCTTCCTTGTTGCTTTTCTCTGATCTGAAAGTTTTCCTGTACACAATATGAAAGAACAGCCTGTAAGACAGAAAATCCGTTAATACTCCATAGCATGCTTATTTAGTAAGGAAGTAGGTCATTGAAATTCTGATGACCCTGAATAAAGAGAAAAAAACAATGAGCCTGATCCTCAAGGCAATTAGCTGAAATGTTACTAGTGAAGGAAATGAAAAATTTGTGACCTGACCCATGCAATTTTGAGGTGAAGACTTAGAATATTTTGCTTAATAAAATGCACATGTTCTTTGGGTTGTGAAGGAGGCTCAAAAGAATTGTTATGCATTTATTAGAGTGAAGTAAGAGAAATAAATACACTCACTTTTCATGTCAGAAGTTAAAAAGGTTAGGGTCTGTTTTAATTAAATGTAATCCTAAAGGATAGGAGAGGGAATACTGCATTACGCTAAAACCTGAGCAGTTAGGATTGTTTCCACAAGGCTGTTGCTTATTGGTTGTTTATTATTATTATTATTGAATTCTTATTATTTTAATAATGCCAGTTTACAGATTGGGAAGCTGAATCTTTTTTAAAAAAATGTGCTTTGGTATCCATATTACTTGGGATGTCAGGAACGAAGAAAAAGTAATTTGGAGCAGGCAAAGAATCCTTCCTAGATTAGGAATAATTTGATATTCCTGATTTTTCTAAGATAACTGTATTCCTCTTTTAAAAAAAATTATATCCATCAAAAAGACATGGACATGAATTCAAAAAAAGAAAAAGTGCAGTGTGTCTGAATGATAATGCAATTACTGGCTCATTAACTGGATGCTAAAAGAAGGCAACGATAATTATGTAGCTGTTGATGAGAGAATTTTCAGAATTCATTATGGATGTTGTGCCTCATCCTGACAAATTTAGTTCACAAAAGACTGAGCAATAACAGCATCTCAAAGGGGTGTTACATTTCAGATATTCCTTAACAAGCGTTCAAGACATGGATCAAAGCAGAACTGCAGTGTGTATGGCCTGAACTTCATACATAATTCCTTGAACTCAGGCTTGCAGATTTGTTCATATTATGGATATTAGATGGTTCACGTAATTTTTCAGGTAAAACTCATTATATATTCTGTGGTATTCAACAATTTAGCAGTGAAGAAATATGAGGTCTTTGCAGTATTAGTGTATGTATGTGTATACAATATGCTAAATTATATATGTAAAACATACATTGTACAGATAAATGTATGCATTTTTTCCCTGCTTCCTACACATGTAATTTTAGTAGCAAATCAAAGGCTCTGGACTATATTTTTAGAATATACAACTATACTGTTGTCTTTCAACTGTGGCTAGCAAGGCTGCTTGGTTAGGTTTGTGTGTATGTACTGTCCATTTTAGTTCAGTGAGTCCAGCTGGGTTTAACATCTGCATGTCATAGGACTGAATCCAAACATAGAAATCTTTGCCTTGCATTGTTGTTTGTTCATTAACCTCATGCACTCTGCCATGAGGTGAGCAACACGCTATGAGATTTGATTGCTCATAGCTTAAAACACAGACCATATGATGAATTCAGTGTTGTCTCTGAGAGTCAGATTATATGGAGGGGCGGGACAGGTTTAGATGAGCAAGTAGCATATATACCTCCTACACAGATTGAGAGTGTTGACGTTCAGTTTGCTTTCACTGCCATTTACATCATTTTGGGGGGTGAGGTAGCAGAGGTAAGGAACAGCGCTAAACCTAGCTGTGTATGCAAAAATAATTATTTCTCTTTAAAAACCCTAGATATTTTTTAATACTTGTTAAGTCTCCTGCACTTTTGCATTTACACAAATAAGCTTTTGGAAAGGAAACAGCAAATGGGATTAATATTCTATTGTGGCAGCCAGCTTTGCCCATTCGGTTGTTTTAGATGGCCTTTTCCCCCCTGTTCCTTACAATGTTGTAGAGAATCAAATTAAAAGACATTCAATAGAAGTTAATTCTCTTCAACTTTTAAAGAAGTTTTTTGAGAGGAATAAAAAGAAATAAAGACAAAGCTGTATTCAGTTACATAACTGTTTTAAACTTCTGTGTTTTCTAAAGATAGAGCAGTGATAACATTTCATCAGTACCAAAGTGCCACGGTACATTGCTTTGGGATTCAGAATACCTGACCTGTATCCCTGGCTTTGTCTCCTGAAGTCCTGTTAATTTATTTGAAGTCCTTTGAAATATCATCTTTCTGCTATATTCCTCCATTTCTTCCATCTTCTCATTGGCTAAAGGCTCATTTTAATATTTACCATCCTACAATCAAACATGCTATGTAATGTTTGTAACATGCTGTAATATTTTATTTTGAGAAATATTATTGCAAAGGAAAATCTCAGATCTGGAAAAGGAATAGAATGCCTTGCATTTGGCCATATTCTTGTCTACTGTCAGCAGATCTGACAAATATCATTATTATGTATTATTCTAAAATCTTTCATATGGTAGATAAAATAAATCATCCTGCTTTCTTAAAGTTTTGTAAAAAACAACATAAATTAATGGATTTCCTTACTTTGATTTTGTTTGTTGTCTCCTTCTGCACTGTGAGGAATGTAAATATTTTTCATCTGAATCAGTAGGTGTATTGTATCATTGGTATAAGCCTGTAAATTATTATAACCTTACTTCTGCAGGGCCAGAAAGTGCTTTAGGATCTTAAGTGGGCTGATCAAGCAGAAGTAAAGGCTAATCTGTAGATTACAAATCCAGAAGGAGCTGTGAGGATCATCTGGTGCCATCGTATAGATTAACTAAATCGGTTTTCTTTTGTACTCTAGCAGTGGTTCCCTGACCAAGATTCAGATCTTGGTCTACGGCGGGACCACAACAGTTCCTGTGGACCACTTTGTTATCCAACTTCTGTCTTAAAATACCATAAAATCTAGTTGCACAGACTAACTCTGACCATTTTACTGTAACTTTGCAAGACCACCCTAACAAATGGATGTCAGTGGCTCTTTTGCCATGTATGTGAAAAAAAGGACCTCCCACACAAAGCAACCTAGGAAGTCTGGCCTATAGTCATGGAGCCAGGGTTAGATAGACAAGCAGACCAACCAGTGGTGGGTCTTAGAAAACCTGTGAGAGGCTGGGGCTTTTTTTGCCACATGAGCAGCATCTCAGTGTCCTTAATTTTGAGAGGAGGAGTTGCTTTACTAAGTTACTCAAAGACAAGGCATGGGCTCCAGATGGCTGGGACTGCTTCATGAGATGCATGCAAGCTCAAGGAGGGGGAAGTGATTGGCAGAAGGAAACAAGATGAGATGAGTGGGAATAAAACAGTCCCCTGAGCTGCTCACTGCCGGACGTGACTGAAGTGCAAATAGGCTATTTCAATGTAAATGAACTGCGACCAAAATTTCAGAGATATTTGTGTGGCTAAAAGCCACTTATGAATATTTTATAAAATGCTTTGATTTCTGCGTGAGGTAGGTACAGATTTCCTGCTTGCCTTCCAATGAACTGTAAAGTTTTAGGAGCTAATACTTATGGAGTGGGGCACACAACCAGAAGGTCATGGTGCCGACTGGGCCTTTTGGTCTGAAGGCTAAAACAAGAAGAGGTTATTTGGGCTCTGAATAGAGACTTAGATAGAGATGATTGATAACCAGGGGAGAAAAGAGTAAGAAATAATCTTAGGCAGCCACCTGCAAGTGTTGCTCAGATCAATATTACGTTACTCACCTGACAATTCTCATAAAGGTTTTGGCTCCCACCCCGCCATGCACTAAGTGTTGATGGTGATTGCCTTTGACAACCTTTGAAGACAAAAAAAAGAAATGCAAAATCTGTTTCTGCTTGTCTGTCATGGAGCTTCTAAAGAGCTTTTCTCTATCCACTTTGGCACAGCTATACCTGTGATATAAAATCCAGATTGATTTGTTTCTCTTAACATCGAGGAAACTTGATTCTATCTTGTGAATGGATTTTCCCATCAGAATTAAGGGTTGGAGTTATTTGTTATGGTCTAGGTCATGCTGACCTTAATTAAGGACCAAAGCACAATCGCCATGTGTCAGGTAATGTCACACACTATTTGATAATCACCTGCTGCAGTAATTGTTGAAAAAAATAGCAACTGAGCACAGCATAAGCAAGCTGAAAGACATGGAATTAATTTGTTTGCAAAACATCTTTATTCAAATGTGATGTAAATTTCCTCAGTTATGGAAACATTTCCCATGATATGATAGAATATCCTGTAACTACCATAAACACTCTAGATGGGAGACAAATCTGGAGTATTTAATTTGTTTGTTTGTTGGTTTTTTTTAACAGCAATAGCAGGCATGTCTCGTCTAAAATGCAGCACATGAAACTTAGTCATTTGCCACCGCCACCTACTCTCACTTTTGTGCTCTTGATTTTTTTTTCCCCTGCAGTTCCTGTATTACATGCTGTTTTGTGCAGCCTGTAATTTCTTCCTTGCCTGGGGACCCGCTCTGGCGTGGGATCTGGGCAGTCTGCCTGGGGCTCACAGGAGGAGAGAGGGGAACTCACCGCGCTTTACAGCAGAGGAAAGGCACCCTCCTTCCTAAGCATTACCTTCCCCAGCTCCCTTCCCCTGCCAGCCCGCAGGCACTGCTACACCCTGTCGCAGGATGCAGACAGAGCAAGACAATTGACGACTCCATAGTTTGCTAGTTCCATTCTACTATTTCTGTTGTGGACATAAAGTCATTAATTTTCTTTGAAAAATAAGGAGTTGTGGAGAAAACACATTATTTGATGGGGACTGGGGTATAATATTTTTGATATTTTGAATATCAAGCTAGTAAAACAAACTGACAATATCAAATGTGGAGAACATAAAAATAATTTATGTGAAGTGAAATAAAGTATTACTTTTGGGACATGTTTAGAGTCTAGGATTAATCTTAACAGCCATGTCTATAACTGTAAAGCATTTTGTTGAACATGTCCATGACAGTCCTGGAGTTTTTGTAACCACCTTGGTCACCATCATGTTTCAATTGGAGTCTTTAAGGTAGTTGATTTGCTTTCAATATTTCTCCAAAATATGAATAAAATAGGAGCTAATATAATGAATTAAACATTTTTTTTTAATTTTAAAATATCTTACATTTTCTTCTACTGTAAGATAATTTCTCAATAATTCTAACATTTTTTTCACTGTTCTGTATATTTAGTTGCACTACTCCCTTTCTACTTCAGTCCTTAATTATCTGTCTGATACTAGTCTCTAGTTGTGGTAGGAGACTAACCTTTTCTTTCACCTCTAGTAGAAATTTTCAACAGACTTCCAGCTAGTCTGCTCTAGTTTATTTATTTTTAGATGTGTTTTTAACCATATGAAATGATAATGTGTTTGGATTGTGAATTTTTGTTTGAATTGACTACTGGTGGTTGTTTGGATTTATCCATTGAGCACTTTCAAGCTGACTATAAACATGTTGTTTGTGATGAGCTGTATACTGAATATTAAATTAATATTGAAAGACCAGTAGAGGATCATTTAGAAATCAGATTAATATTGCCTACAATATAAAATAGCAGGCAAGCATACAATGAACGTATGAAAGAATAGACTGGTGAGTAGAAGTTCATTAAACCCAGCTAGATCTTTTTTGAGATGCTTTTAGAATCAATTTTTAATTTGCTTTTAATGCACAGTCATTAAATATATTAATGGACTGTTCTAACTCTGGTTTTATTTCTTACTAGCTTAATTCCTGCTAAGCTCTTTGTTTGACTCTTCTTTGATTATTGTGGCATTTGTTTTAAAAAAAAAATGTATCTTATTTTAAGCTCAACTCATTTAATCATTTATCGAACACATACAGCACTTGTTCGCTAGCAAGGAATGTTGAAAACATGCTAGCAAAACAGTATTTTAAAAGCATGGAGGAACTTACTATGTCTTTTTTAACTAGGTTTGACTATTGTTTTTTAAAGTAAGAGTAGTCCAATATTTGGTACCCTCTCTTCTGATTTTTAATAGGTGTGTGCTCATCACAAACACCAGGTAGTGTTATTTCCCTGCCTATATTCTGCAAGTAAAACTGCTTTTGGAACCCAGTTAGTATAGTACCTCCATTTAAAATGCACCTGACCTACCTCATTTTTACCCATTGAATGCCTGGGTTACCTCTAAAGAAAGCCAAACACAAAGGTACTTCATTTAGTGGCAGTACAGCTTCGATACTCTTTGTAAACAAAGTGAATTTTACTCTGGGCTTGGTTTCCAAAGTCTTATTGTTGTTTTTGTAATGTGGGAAGATAACATGAAGTGGAAGTGACCTGTATGGGAAAAGTGAGTGTATGGTGTCTACATATGCTTTAAATGCAGTATTGCTACTTCAAGTCCACCTCCATTTAGAAGACAATTTTATTTTTTTCCTCCAGAATAATTCTGGAAATAAACACTTGAAAGTGTGAGCTTTTGGGTATTATGAGCTTTCAGGTATTACAGTGCAAATAAGGCAAAAGTAATTTTGTAGTCTTTTGTAGTATTTTGCATTACACTAGAAAAGATCATTTTGAGCTTTAAACACAAGAGATTCCAAGGAAAAAGCATTTAGCTTTGTAGCACTTGAGTTTGGTACACTCCTAATGTACTAGGTGCAGAACCACCATGTGTATTCTGTCGCATTGCTACTTTTGGTGGGTAAGAGGCATAAAAATACAGAGGCCAGTTTTGAATTTCTCTCGTTGCTCAGCACAATTTTACCTTCCAGTAATGAGAGAGCAGCGTGTGGCACAAACCTGAAAGAGTGCCATTTGCCCAGTGCTACTTCTGGAGAAATTGCCTTATATGTTGCATCTGTACGTTTTCATTAGCCTGGCATGGTGCATTGTTATATTCTCACTGTTACTGCACTTACACGTGCGTGTAAGGCTGCATCTATAGTTCTTTGCAGGGTGCCATCAGCCTATAGACAGTTGGATGAGATATCCTGTGTACTTGCTGTGGAACAGCTTGATCTAGCTGAAGAATGGCCTGCTTGCCCACCACACTGGTTGGGAGAAGATGAGAACCAGAAAATACAGCTCTACTAAGCCTGAGCAAAGCTCTGTCTTGCTTTCCTGTCATCAGTACAGTGGTGGAATGACTAGGGAAAAATGTATATTAAAAAATATGTATTTAAGAACATGATAATTGCTTACGAGACTACTTCCTCAGCTCCCAGCAAGTCCTAAGTGAGAGGTAGTATCTTTTTATTTAATAAAAGTTGGTCAATTATTCTTTGATAAGTTTAGTACAAACTTCAGCTTCCTCAGCATTACATGCCAAGAAACTGCACAGTTTGTCTGTCCTATATGTCGGTTTCATTATCCAGTGAACAGCTAATCCTTGTGCACTCTGTGCATCCAGGAATGTCTTGGTCTTCATAATGTTCCCACAATATTGTCCTTTTTCCAAGCTGAAAGGTATTTCTCAGAGCTCTTTTCTCCACATCTTTTTTTCTTGTTCCACCCCTCTTGGGAGAAGCAGACCATGTGTAATAGTTGAGGTATGGTCATGCTATGCTTTTAAACAGTGGCATATTTGGTTGACTGCATAAAGAACTTCCAAGCCTGGGTAGTTTCCAGTATGGCAGTAGTGGGACTCAGAATAAACTATACTCATAACTCTTCTGTAAGAGAGTGTTTCATATGCCTCAAACTATGTCACCACAAAACAAAAGTGGCTGACCATGGTGTACAGCTATAACTATGTCCTAGAGAGAATAACAGCATCCCAGCACATTCTCTGTAACATCCCAAAGGACATCCGAGAGAAGAATTAAGGGGAAGGGAGTGGTAATGGGATTGAGAGTTACCTGCACTGAGGCATGTGATATAATTTGGGAAGGCTTGCTGTAGTGTGCTGGCTATGATAAATGACCACTGCTTTACTGCTGAGTTTTTTGTCCTTGGTTGAAAAACTCTATTTTCTAAGGCTTTAGACTTTGGTTTTTGGTCTTGCAGTTTTGTGGTTAGCTGTGTGTCATACAGATCCATCTTTAAAAAGGATATGTAGTACATAACACACCAGTGTCTTCTCAGCGCTCAGCCGTACTCATTAGTTGCAGGCTGTGCAACTAATTTGTAGTTTCTGTCTTTTAGTATACAGCAGCGCAGCTCATTGCTTGCTCAATGTTTACACTTTTACCAAACTAATAAAATGATGCTTTTTAATCAGGATGAGTTTCAATTAAGATGAAACAACCATTATTCATAAATGAGTACTTTATATCTGATTAGTTTCTTAGGACTTTAGGGTTTCCTGACGGTATTATTAACTGTTCAATTATTTTAAAAGGTTTTGGATTTGATGGGTAGGTTATTTTTTGGTATTTGTAGAACTTTATCTTTTCCAGTTTTAAATAGATTTTTTTTGTTTTGTTTTCCCAAACTATATGTAGCATTTATTTTTTCTAAATGTATTTATATATATATAGTAACATTATCTCTATTGTTTGCAAGCATAGCATAAGTTACTGCAGTTACATGGAAACTAGTGAAAGATTTGATGACTGTATTAGTCATTTCACGTGACTTTCTTTTTAACAATTTGTCTCAAGATATTTTGTAATTTGGCTTTCCTGCGGAATTAAGTCTGCAGGCATAAAAATCAACATTCCTAGTAGTTAGCATTAATGTTAGTCAAAACTCCAGTTTGAAGTTCCCAATCTTGTATCATCTGTGCAGTTCAGAAGATGAGTTTATACTTAGTACATTTTCATGTGACACAAACTTTTTTATTTTTACTAACATATGCATATGTAATGAAAATTGTATTTTTCTTATGTATGCTGGAGCTAATATTTATGTTTATATTTTAGTTCAGTGAAATAATTTATTGCACAAGTTGATGCACAGGTATAGCTTGTTATTCATCAAAGCACACATGAAAGCAATGATTGAAGTTCAACTTGGAGGACATTGGTGAATTCTAGAAATGATGATATAGAGGCAATTCTTCAGCATTAATGAATATGAAATGCTCCTGGTTTATAATTAGAGTAACTGGAATTTAGGTTGTTGGAAACTATTAATGCAGTAAAAAAAATATACTTGCATAGAACAATTGTTTTGTTAATGTTCCTGCTGATATATCTGTGCAATAGAAAGTAAATATATGTTGTTCATGCTATGCCCTATTCCTGACTTAGTATGCTATTTTGTATGCTTAACAGATAGAAATATATCTCACAAATTCCTTGTCATTACTTGTTTATGAAGCACTGATTATGTTTTCAATATTAAATCCAATCAAATTGTTTGAAAATTTTGAAGGCAATGAAATAAATTTCTTTGGTGAATCATGTTATTTTAATGAAGATTGAGTGACTTGATTGCATTTCTTTTCCATGTAACATGAAGTTCTTATACAACCAGTGCAACACTGTGTCTGAGTCTTAGGATAAAATGATACAAGAGGCAGCTGCAACTCTCTGAAAATTATCATTACAGTTTTTTTCTTATGGATACTCAAAATCATTTGTCCTTGTCATACTGGCCCATGACTTTCTTCAGAAGCTCTGTGGTGCTTGGCTTAGGGCTCAGGATGGCCTGAGCTCACTGAAAGAGAGCAGTTAAGGGACAAGGCAGCATGGCTAGAGCCTTGCTGCCCAGACCCTGTCCCACAGCACCTGACCAAGGTCCAAACAAGAGTCAAGATCACAAGGCAAAATCAGGATAAGAGGAAAAATGCAAGATCAAGACAGAAAGTCAATCTGTGGTCAGAATCAAATCCAGCAATTCCTGGGTACATCCACAGTGGCAGGACAGGGCTGAGATCAAGTCAGTCCACAGGTTGACGTCCAGATCAAGGTGATCTGTGGTCAGGCATAGCTGAACTGGAGCCCAGCATTTCTCTGATACAGCTCATGTGGGAGCTGAGGTCCCTAGGCTATGCTTAAATACAGCTCCTGGGCCTGTGAGAGTCCCAACTGAAGCTGGTAAGGGCTGTTAGGATTTATGAGTGCCCTGGCATATCCACCACCCTCTCTTCATCCACCAAGACAGTCATTTCATCACATAGAACAGTCACGTTGTTCAGGCATGATTTCCCCTTTATAACTCCATGCTGGCAAATCCCAGTCACCTTCTCCTTCACAGGGTAGGAAATAGCTTCTAGGAAGATTTGCACTATAACCTTCCTAGGGATCAAGGTGAAGTTATCTTCCTTGGAGACAGAAGGGATGTTTGCTTTCTTCCAGATCTCCAGAACCTCCTCTGATTACCATGAGCTTTCAAAGATAATTAAGAGTGGCCTTGTAGTGATATCAGCAGGCTCTCCCTGCTGTTGTGGTTGCATTCTATCGTGCTGTTGAATTGGGCCTTCAGCTGGAGCTGAAGTTCTTGGAGTTCTCATTAGATTGTGAAAGAACTCAGAAAATAGTGTGCTGGATCTTTTGCATTCAAGATGATCTCCAGGCATTCTGATTTAGAAAAGAAAGAAAAATCTATTGATCTGGGTTTTATGGTATGCAAATGTGGAGAGAATGTAAATCAATACAATTTTTGATATGGAAATGGCAGATTGCTTTTGGAAAAAACATTATTTTTTTAGCAAGAGAGAACCACATTCATCTGTGATATAATACTGCTAATTTTTGCAGTGGTGTTGTAGGTGAGGCATTGGCTCAAAATGCTTCTACAGTTTCAGAAATAATGAAATTCCTTTTATGTGGTAAACTCTTTCTAGTAAAGGCAGTACTTCAGTTCTATTCCTTTCCCTCTTTAGGATAAAGTCAGATGCTAAATGACATTTTCATGTTATCTGGGATGCTGTACCTTCCCAAACCAGAATGGAATGAAAGAAAGAATGTTCAGATTTTTTTGAGGAAAAAAAAAATACTTTTTCTGGAAATAATCTTTGGGGCTCTGCAGCTGCGATTGTATAGCCAATGTGCACTGTGGTAGTGTGTTTTCTGCAAACATTTTTCTATTATTTGGCAGGCAATAAATATGTTCAACAGAGCTCTAACTATAGAAACATCTATGTATGTCTTTTTTAACTGCAGTGGGGATACATCTGCCTGCCCTTAGTCACAATGGCAATGTTGGCCACTCCACAAAATGCCAAAAAAAAAAAAAAAAAAAAGGGCATGCAACTGTTTTCTTTGTCTACCTATGAAATAGTTCTTATGAAGATTCTTGCAGAGTTGGAACAGAACAAGAGTAGCAAATATTTATTTTCTGTTGACCATGAATTTATTTTCTATTAATTGGTATTTTAGTTTGCATCTGGGTCTGCTTTTGCCTTGCTAAAGATGCTTGCCTCATGCACAACTTAAGAATCAGTCCTTGGGATTCCAGGACTGATTCAGCCTCTCAAACTCAGTGCTGCCCAGCTAGCTGCCTCAAATAGCCATTACTCTTGCTGCTGCTTGCTTTTACTGAAGAGTGCCTTATAAAGGACCACTTTGAAGTAATTCACTGTCCATTTCTGTGTTACCTCCACGGACACTAGCTGCAATAACTGCACAGTGCAAACTTGAATACCCTTCTTCTACTACAGAAGCGGGGACGAGATGGAGGAAGATGAAGAAATCTGCAGAAAGACAAAAGAAAGTCACAATTTTTAAAGTATACACAACAATGAAAAAAAAACAACCCAGATAGTGGAGCAACTATAAAGTCTAATGAAAGTGACTGAGTTAAGGAGCACTAACAAAATCTAAAGCAGGAGTTTTAAAGCCTTGACCAAAGGAATCAAAGTTCCTTACTTTCTGCAATCCTTTTCTGACTCTTTAAGACATTACTCATTTTGTGCCTCCTCTGGTGTTTTACTTAATGAAGTGTTGGGGTGTCTTCTACCTGTGCTGTTGTGTGATCCTTACATGACGTTCCCCTCATGATGGCTTGGGGCCAGCTTTAGAAGCTCCTATGAGCTTCTGATCATATACTTTCTCATGCTTTTGCTTAAAAAATTCCTGATGGCAGGGGCCAAACCTGTCTTTGTGCTCTTGCAAAACCCAGACCTATTGTTGCCCATCTAACTGGACATTCAGAGGCTGGAGTTTACCTAGTAAATCCTGCCTGGTTATTCTGAAGTCTTCTGTTACAGTGTCCATAGTGTTTGCCATGAAGCCTCTTTGCAGTCTCAAGGCAATCTTGGAACATCTTAGTCAGATTTATGAGTAGAAAAAAAAGGGAGAAAGCATGTCAGTTTTAGTAAGATCTTGCAACACAGGGTGCACTGAATAAGTCACTCTACTAGCTTCCTATAACTCTGGTACACAGATAATAAGTTCTTCAACTTTGTGCATGGATATCTAAGCTATATTTCTTTGCAGACTGCCTCAGAAAACTGCTTGGAGAGAAGTTCAGTGCAGAGCGATAAACTTGTGCCTGGAATGAGTTTGGGAGAGATGGAAGAACTTAGGTTAGCCTATATCACTCTTCAGCATCCTACAGCCTGTAGAAATTACTAACAAGCATATTCAAATAGGAGTGGTGAAGGAAAGGAGTCAGTTTGTGTGGTCTTTTAGAGTCACTGGTAACTGGTGGTTCCTAGCTGCGATTTTATGACTTCCTCATAGACAAGAGTAGCTTGAAAACCTTTTTCTGCAGAATGTGAATAAGGAGGCAGCAGAGTTTGCTGATCAAACTGGCATATTCAAAGCAGAGATAATGAGTACCCATTGTAGAGAGATGAGAAACACTTAGGCGAATATGTTTACTGGTGAGTAAAACACAGCAGGGTCTAGTTTCCAATCCCAGTGGTGAGCCCAACTAGTGTCCATACACTTAATTCATCTAAGATGAATGTCAAGTGAGGAAAAATTAGGAAGGAAAAATTAACTTAAAGTGCATGTGGATTTACAGATTTGGGAAGGGGTGTTTAAAAGAATGATGACCATAATTGAAAAGCAAAGTAAACCTGCCATTTTATTTCATGCTGAGAACTGCTTCCCGGAGATAGCACATTACTTTGCAACGTGCAGATTCTCCAGTACCCTTCTCTTATTGAGAAGGGGTGGTGTGTGAGAGATACTGCTCCAGGTATTTTCTGGTATAGTATTACTTTGTATTTTCATGCTGTATTGTCAAATCTTTCTAACGGCATGCTGTGTTATTAAAAGGTCGGTTGCAAGGTGAAATTTTACTTTGCTGTAAAAGATAACTTATATTAGCAACTGAAACTGTTGGATCGTAAGTAGGAATTTTCTTTTTGTACATGATTATTTGTCTGGTGGAGAATAAGAACTGTAGTCAGTCCATATAATAAAAAAACTCACAAGTCAAATGCACCTTCTACATTGTTCATATTGTCTGTTTGCTGTGCCTTCTCCTGGTAGTATTTGAACCTATTGATTAATTTCTGTAAAACTTGCCAGGAGGGGAGATGTTTGGAGGTGTATAATACATGAGATAAAATTCATGAAGACTATTAAGTAGTATAGAAGTAGCCTAGTAATACTCCTGCTGAGGAAAAGGAAGGAGGCATCTACTGTTACACGTTTAATTTGGCAGTGTATCGCTGCTCCTGTACGTAAATATATTTATACTACAGATTTTCATCTTATTTTTAAATAGTGAAGCAGAGTAATTTCTTGGAAAAGACTGAGTGTATCTCAAAAATCAGACATGGGACTATTTCTGTGATATATGGAGGAGTGTTGTATTATCCCATAGATATTTTTTAAGTAAACTGTTCAAATTTTATGATATTAAATGTCTGTTTGTTTATAGCATACTAGTACTCATTCATATATTGAATCTAGGACCTAAAAATGAATCTCAATCTTTTGAAGATGGATGAGCGTATCAGCTGTTAATAGATTCTGCTTCCAAATTTCAAGCCAAAGCCAAAATTACTGCTGGTTTTGCCTAAATAAATATCTGAATGGCTTTGAATTTTTGTTTTTGCTTTCTTGTTTCAATTAATTTTATATACAAATGTGTTCGAGCAGTTTTAGTAGTAAAGAAATAAAATGATCCCAGAGTCTCACGTGAAAACAAACAGACCTCTCTGTAGCAGGAAGGGGAGTGGAGTGGCTGGCTGGTTCCTTCTGAATAAGGATAGCATGAGTTTTCCTTCTGGCAAAAAATTATTTTAGATTCAAAATATGAAGAGTCATTAATTAGAGCCAATGATATTTATTATGTATATTACGCAGAAGTGATCTAAAGGGACCATAATTCTGATTCTTGTTTCTAGTGTATTTTTCCTGGTTTTCATTCAAGAGCTGACAGTTTATTATCTGTTCTCATCTACAGTGGCATATAGATAGGCTCTGTGTATACGCAGAGCTGAATAAAATAAATCCAGTCATTCCCTAGAACAGCCTGGAGCTATGAGAAATTTCAATCTGTAATAATGATAAAAAAGAAAATCATGTCAAATAATATAAATACTACACAAAAGGAATATCCTGCTGGTATCCACAATGCTCTGATTGCAAAAGCTACAAAGAGCACTGCACATACAAATTAGAAGACAGTGTCACAACTTCCTGCCTTATAAAATTGCATCAATTCCCCTGCCACTAAGGGAATTTTTGCCAAGTTTATTTTAGCACTGAAAATACCGAGCATTTGCTGATGTCTGGAAGAATAAGTAATTTAAACTTTTTGATTTGTTTTGGTTTTGTTTTGGGGTTTTTTGTGGTTTTTGTTTGGTTTTGGTTTTGGTTTGTTGAGTCTCAGTTATATCTGGTAAATCCTAGGTTGTTGGGTTTTTTATTCTTTTTATGTTTTTTTTTTTTAATTGGGTAATTTCTTGCAAAATTACAGTTTGTTTTTCTAATTACTTAACTTTCTGAAAAACTTTTGAGATTCTGCATGATATAGACAAAGGGTCTGAGGATGCTGGAGTTTCATGTTTCAACTCTTCATGTGTAGTAAGTTCTCATAGTGGCCTCCATGAGTATTTGAGGACTTAAATACCTTTTAGATTATTAAATCTAATGTTGTGGTAATTAAATAAATTTATTTTTATTCTTAATTTCTAAGGAAGTACATCTGCAGTTTTCCATATTCTGCATGAGCAATGTCCTGTCATGTTTTCTACCCAAATAACTTCTATTCATAAACTTTTACCATTAGCTCTGAAACGGAAATAGGAATCAAAAAGATTTCTACATTCCTCTATGAAAGACAGGAGCTTTCATGACAGAGACACCAATTTAGTGATCTCACTAAGACAAATATAGGAAAAGGCCTATTGTTACACTGTGTGACAGCAGCTGGGGATCCAGGCACCACTTGGTCATTAGTTTTACTATAGCTATAACAATCTTTAGCTGTTTGAGGAGTTGGAGGTATAATTAAGGAAATAAATAAATGGGCAAAAGGATACAAATCTGTAGGATCTGGACCGTTAATTTGTAACTTGCCAAACTGCTTGGTTTTGAAACAGTGGTTGCCACGTGGGCAAATCATCTCCTGTTTCCAATTCTGTCATCATTTTTGTCAGCTATCACGTAGCTACAGATACTGCTGACTCTGAACCGTATTTAAATGTTGGAACTCTTGACTTTGGACCTCCATAGGTTTGGAAATGTGAAAGAAAACAAGTCAGCATTGTATGACTGGCCAGAGCTCCATGGGCTAGAGTATTTCTCTGAACTTCAGTTATTATCTGAATAGCCGAAGAACCCTCTGAACACGTACTAAAATAATGGTATTTGGCATAGTATATGGTGACCATATGAATGACTAATTTACATGGTGGCTAAGCATTTCCTTTTTAAATGTTGCTTTTCAGTTTCTTTTATCTGTACCCAGTGTTGTTCTTTCTAGCTGGATTTTGATGGAGTCTAAAACTGTACAGGTTCCAAAGAAGTGTAGACTTGTTCTCTAGCTTGGCTAGTCACACCACAAATGATCGAATGAAAGATCAAATGAGGAAAGAAAGTATTCATCTTTGCAGAGCTAAAGAATTTGCACCTTGGCAGTGACACAAAAATTCTTTTTTCTCCCATTAATTTCCATGCAGACATTATAAATTATAGCTTTTCTTCCCTACCCCTCAGCTTCCATTTCCTTAGAATTTTTTATCCAGAAGAAAAGTGGTATCTAAGTATCAAAACACTTGTGTTACTTTTTGCGTTGTGGTGGGGGTTGGTAAAAATGCTGTTAATGAAAGAATTGCAGGAAGAATCTTTATAGTATGTAAAAGGAAAGAAATGTGACAAAATAACATATTCTAGAGCTTTTCCACATATGGAAACTCTGTAGAGAACTCTGATTTTTATATCCTGTATTTGAACAATAGTTACTAAGATATTTAACAAATGATTCATGCTTCATTTCAGAATCAGCAGCCTATATTATAATTCTTTTTTTTTTTCTGTTACATAGTACTTCCTTGTATACATTTACCCTTGTAGGCAGCTTTCATTAGTTGAACTAGGAAGATGCACCTTTACTGCATATTCTGTATAATATACTACATTTTTTTGAGCAACTCACTGAAATTTAGTACTCTTCAGAAATTAGTCATAGCTACTTATCTTTGTCTTCATTTACTTTTAAATGCTGTCTATTTTGATACTTAAACACTAGACCTCAGATTACTTTTTATTCAGTGATACTGAAAAATACTTGTGTCTGAATGTAAAAATACAATTTAGAAAGTGCCTCATTGCCTGGAAGTGCAAACACTTTTCTGTAGGTCAAAAGAGATGGAAGAGAGATCAGGCATGATAATGTTGTTTAACTGATTAGAGGTACAAGCTGGTACTTGGAGTACCTAGAGATACATCCCGGTGGCATCTTGATGCTCCTTGCATGTATTTTTGACTCATATTTAGTTCACCTTCTGTAGACGTTGAATTCATTCATTGATTAAGTAGAAACTTCACCACAGTTTAAGCTTGATGGAAATATCTAAAGGGTGGAGAAGGTCTAGATGCAACACTGTCTTGGAGGTCACCCCGGTATTTTTCTGCTGTTGGGTTACCATCATTAGTTGCACCCTTTTCCACAGTTCATTCTTGTCCTCCTTGGCAAATGGCCTAACCATGTTTTTTAGTCTATTCAGGTGCCCCATAATCCCCTTTTAAAGTTTTTTGGCTACAGTTTTATCTGCACAGTTGCTCTCACAGCAAGATACAGAGTTTTTTACCATAAGATCCACACCTTCTCTTATTATCCAGCATTCCTCTAGGGGGAAGGGAGGCAGGGGAGGGGAAAAAAAAAAAGGAAAAATGAAAGAGCTGCAGAGTCCTAGCCTAAAGAAATGGCAAGGTAGAAGACTTGGCTGACTCAGTATTTCATTCCGAATGCTTCAGTCCAGGCAGGATTTGCGTCACAGGGTCTTCTCGAAGCAGGTGCCTGACCAGGAGGAACTTTGTGTATGATTGTGCACTGATTAGAGTATTTGCTTAGGAAGTAGGAAGCTCAATTAATTTATTTGGACCGTGGAAAACTTAGAACCTGTTCCTTCTCGGAGAATGCCTGTAAGACTTTAGAAGAAACCTGGGATGGAGCTTGTCTTCAGTTCATATGTTGAAACTGGACTGCAGTTCAGAAGAAAATGCAAGACTTAGATACTTGTTTAGTATTGAAAAAGTCTATTGAAAATACGTATTTCACTCAAAAACTCTTCAGTGAAATATACAGATGCATTCACTCAAACCAGACCACATACAGGCAGAAAAAGTCTCTTGGGCTGGGTTAGAAACCAGTTAATCCATTTCTTGGAATTTTTTTTCTTAAGTTAATACCCTGGTGACACATTTCTGGATGAACTCCATGCTAGCCAAAAGAGTTAGCAAAGTTTTGAGCACGGTTTCTGTCTACATATTCACTTCTACTCCTATGTGTTACATCAACACTAAGTATGGCGATGGCTGAGATATCCCTGTTGTCTTTGAACAAGCTAATTCATGTTCTGGAAGCCAGAACAGAGCTTGATGTAGGCTGAACTACCTCATTGAGAATCTGAAAAGCCTGGTTAATTAGCTTCCTTGTCTGTCAGTCACTTGTTTCTATCTATTTTCTCACTTCAGCTAGTTCAGTCATAAAACTGTAATCTGTTTTTCTATGGCTGTGAAGATGATACTCATAATTTACTCCTCCATCTACCTATAACAGTATACTTTTTTATTTTGATCAGTTATATTCCTGAAGTTTTGCTTTAAATAGTCTCTATAACTTTATGTAGCCGGACAGCTCATTTATTAAGTCTGCGTGGGGCTTTTCAACAATGACCCATACATAGAGATTAGGATAGCACACTGTTGAGTTCAGTTCAAATCAGTGTTCATTTTGTTACTAAACCTTCCCACTGCATAGTTGAGAATTTTCTATGCCCATCAATCTTTATTTTCAGGCATTTCTTCTCGTTTCTCAAAAACCTGTGGTTACTGCCCCTTGGAACACCCTACCCCTGCACTGTAATCTCTCATGCAGGATCTCTGTTTACTAATCCCTGTCTGCTAAGAGTACTATGATGTTGCTGCCATCAACGTAGAATCATGCAGTTCTGTTTTACAAAGAAATATAAAAGTAATTTGAGTTCAAATATTTTTCTGTATACCATCGTCTTTTTTTTTTTTTTTTAAATTATTGGCAATTGTGAAATGTTTCATTTAAACTATTTCTTATCCCTCTACTTTGTAAAAGAGATTCTTTGGAGAAACTGATAAATGTCAAGATTGCTTGTTGGTTTTGCATTTATGTATTTAGAAAATTTTAAGAAGTCAAACGTTGCTTTTAGAAACTTCATAATGCAATGATTTTAAAGTTTTGGCGTAAGAGAACTTTTATCAAATTGAGAACATCAATCCTTTTTGTGGCAAAGGTGTATCATGCTTTTAACTTTGTGGATCCACAAGAAGTGAGATGTCAGACATGTCAGATGGTGGAAAATATATTGTCTGCAATGATATTATAATCTGTGAGGAAAATAATTTCTTTAAAACAGTCATTTTAAAGTGGGCATTTATAAATGGAGCATTAAGACTTCATCTATTTTTTGGTGATTAAAATTTATTCCTCAAGGAGATGGATTTCTATTAATAGGACAACTTCCCTCTTTTCCATGAACCACTATAGCATACTGTCTGCCTTTTGTTCCTGACGTTGCTGACTCTTTCACTGCTAGCAGTCCACAAAGGATTTCCTGGTGTATAGGTACACCAAAACCAACCATGGACTCCTCATGAGGCGATCAACTGTGGAGAATTAATGGAATTCTAGCCTCCTTTCTTCCTCCTTTCCTTATAGACCCTGAGCACTAGGACATCATGTAGTACTTGTAATCCAGGCCATGTGATAGACTGGAGTTTAACAGATAGATATCCATTCTGATCAGATTACAGCTGTATCTCAACTTCAGTCCCCTTTTAATATTATATTTTTTTTATTGAATTGGTTTAATTATTGTGTTTCTTCTGCTCTGAGTGAGATAGGATAGGTAAATGTGTCTCTTTTTGCATCCATGAATTGAGGACAGTTGCAAGTGCTGGTATCACCACATAGTATTCTGTCCTTTTCAGAGGCCAAGTACAGAAAACTGCCTCTCTCCTCTCTTTGCTTTCTCTGAGATGTGCCAGACAATTAATAAATAAAACTGGATTCTTTAAGTGAACTTACTCCTCCTATTCATGTGTTTTTGTGTACACTGAATATCTGATTCTGTAAGTTTGACCATAAATTTTACAGATTAAGTTTTGTGATTTAGGCAAATGTAGTATTTTGGCAGCATTGTAGTAGAGAAACGTCAGATTTCACTACTTAAATATTGCTTGCCATCACTGTGGTTAATACTTGTAGCCAACTTACAAATAGTAGGGGATCAGGCTGAGACAAAATGCAGCTCGGGCTGCTGATGTAGGTGAATCTTTTAACCACTTAATCATATGGTGCTGCAAAAGAAAATGTCTTGCCAGAAGAGCATGGCTTCTAATGTTCTTAGGAGCCTTAGCTATTGTTCTATGTCAGTCGATCATGATCCCATCTAATTAATACTCAGCAATGGATGTATAACATGAGCTGAATTTCTTTTTCAGAAAATGTATACCTCACTGAATGGGCAAACGTGTTGTTCATTATCATTCTTAATTAATCCTAAATGAAAATTATACTATTTCTTGGGATTTTGCCACTAATTGCTTTTGGAAAGGTGAACCTTTGCTAGAAATGGGACACAAGCAAAATACATAACTTCAGCAACCTTTCATTTCAGGTCTTCTGTTAATTTATTTAAATAAGTTCCCCAACACTTCTTTTTTTTTTAACCCTCTAGATACTGGCAAATGTAATCATTTTTATCTG
The DNA here is from genome assembly GCA_013400055.1 of Nycticryphes semicollaris. Lineage (NCBI taxonomy): Eukaryota > Metazoa > Chordata > Aves > Charadriiformes > Rostratulidae > Nycticryphes > Nycticryphes semicollaris. Next base: position 113,777 of record VXBJ01003098.1, read on the forward strand.
CGGAAACTTGGCAGGAGCATATCACAAACATCTCATGGAACTTGCACTGCAGCAGACGTATCAGGACACGTGCAACTGCATCAAGTCCCGCATCAAGTTAGAATTTGAGAAGAGGCAACAGGTAAAGTCATACCCATGTCTGGGTCTCCTTTGCTGTTTTCACACTGTCTCCCTGTTCATCACAATATAATCCAGTTTGACAATACAAACCCACTGGAAAGTTACTTAATGGAATATGCAAAGTCTTTTGAATGGGGCTGTGCACAATTTCCATCTGAATATAAGAAGTTATTATAATTATTTGTATCGTCAAATACATATTCTCTTTCTTTTTTTCCTATGAAAATATTTTATGATAAAGAAATTTGATAGCACAGTATAGATTGTGTTTTCATGCTCTTGTCCTCATTGAATGAGCAGTGAGATGTATATGAGCACTTTGGGAATCATCAATTCTTTATGCCCAAGACCAATACTGCAAAATCACTGCGAGAAGATATTACTGCACTGTTTTTCAAAAATATTTGAAATTACAATACTGATGAATCATGGGATATAGTTCTAGGGGTCAGGTATGTTATGAAGCGCTAAGGGAATTGCATAATGGGACTATCTGTCATTTATTGTAGCAGCTGAATAAAAGGCTTCTGTGATTGCTTTATATAGTTCTTTTTCTCTTTGCAAGTTCTGTACAGTGCCTATCAACCTGACAGATAGGTGCTTCATTTAAGAGAATTTGAAATACAAATTAGTTCATCAAGTAGTAAAGAAGATAGGTGTATTTTGCTTTGAAGGTCACCAGACTCAAACTTCCATGAACTGTTAAGGATCAGAGAATAGAGACTGACACATTTCTGTTGCTACAAAAAGTGCATGTAGATGTACACCTCATATGTCCTAGCTGACCTTAACTGTCATGTCTGTCTCACAAATACCTGCAGCCATTTTAAGTGAAGGTTTCAAGATCTATCACCAACACTTGTTTTTTTCAGAAAAGCAAACGGAGAGTCCGTAGCAGGACTTCACCAGGTGATGTGTGTTTGGTGAACTAGCCTTATTCTGCGGGGAACTTGGGTTGCATGCTGGCTGAAGATGCTGCAAAACATTTAAGGTAGTCTTAAGGAGAATGTTTTACAGTAAAGGCAGGCTTTGGTGGTTCAATGAAAGATCTGCACAAGGTACTAATACAGGGCAGGTTGTGTAAGAGCAGTCAGTTATACGTTTCCACCTCTGCCACCATGAGCTGTGTGCAGTGCATCAGCAGGCTTTATAACTGATAGTACGCAATGCACATTTTACTATCTCTTGAGAATATTGGTGAAAGTATATCCAAATTAGTTCCAATGGGACACCTTGTGCATGCAGAGCAACCAATGCTGGGTATACGGGAGCAGTGACCAATGATGGGGGACAAGCATGGCTTCTAGGCTCGTGACGACATTGTAGAAGATGGTTAACATTGTTCCCTGTGCTTGGGCCTCAGCTGCCAGGTGGAGGTATGCAGACCATAGTCAAACATCATCATTCATAGCCGGCATCAAGGTCTCCTTTATTATCACACTTATGAGTGGTAGATATTTAAATGTGAAAAGGTAAATAAGGATTCATTTAATAAGGTGATATTTTTCCCCCCAGAGTCCTTTGCTTTCAAACTTTAGTTCAAAAGTGGATGTACATCCACTGGTACTCAGTGATTGTACTCTGCCTTTTAATACTGCTTGTTTTGCCAAGAAGATACAGAAGAACATGCACATTGTTAGTATTCAGGGAGCAAGTCAATCGTATTGCTGGTTATTTTCAGAGGACTGGGATACATTGAAAGAATAGGAGCAGGTGCATTTTACAAAATGTCAAGTCTGATCAAGGCCTTTATTAGCCTGTGAAAGGTTGTAGCATGACCCTTGATTCTATGTCTCTAACAAGAAAAAAGACAATTTACTTCAGTGAGAGGTAACACAAGCTACTTTTATACAAGTGCAGAGCGTAGGATGTGCTTCTAAATGCTTTGGGCTCCCCATCAAATTTGCAAATTTGTTTAGATCATGGATATCATGTATTTTATAATTATTTTTGAAAGATGTACAATTTATGTTCCAAATTGTTCCACAGATTTCTGCTTATTTTGTTTGAAAGTGGTCTCATACAAATTTAGCCAACTGTTGTTTTTCAGCTGGGCTTTTTTTATGTGTCTTTGAATAGCCTCTTTGAGAATAGCATTTTGATTGTAGCAATAGATAACTATATTGAATTAGATAACTACATTGAATTACCACTCAACAATTATGCCAAAGAACTCAAGAGAAACACCAAAGTCATTGTTTTCAATTGAGACCAGGATACATGAGTATCTGGTGAAATAGAAGTGTGCGTATATATACTGAGGTGGGAGTCAGACACTTTGTACCCACAGCACTCTCTATTTCTGTTAGGGTACAGCAAAGGCTGGCTGCTATTTCTGTTAGGGTACAGCAAAGGCAAAGGCTCCCAAAGGGATGGGAAGCCGTGGGTGATGACACCTCTCGGCAGGACAGGAGTCTCACCAGCCAAGGCCCTGTCCCACAGCAAAAGGTGAGCTGGGCAAACTCATTGCTGCCAGCCAGGGACAAGCAAGAGTCCAAAACACCAATCAAGTTTACGGTGATGAGGCAGGTCTGTGGCCAAGCCAGGAGGTCAATGCACAGCTCAAGGCAAGGTCCAGCAATTGCTAGGCAGGTCCCAGGTGAAGCTGGGAAGTCAGTCCAGGGGTCAGGATCAGCAGGGTCAGACAAGGGCTGACCTGAAATGAGGCTCCTGGGCCATGGGCAGAGGCTGAGGGTGGATGACCAAGTGAGGTTGGTCAGGACCAAGAAGGCCAGTACGTGCCCCCAGGGCCTTTTCAAGTTCAAATAATTTATTGCATAGGAGTCATACTTGGGGCTGGCTTGGGTTTGTGCTATATAATGTTTGCCTGCAGGTGTAGAAGTGTAGATGTTTATCCGTGTTATGAACCACACGTAGGGCTGTGTTTCATAGCACTGGGCACTCTGGATTTTATTTCCATTGGTGTACTTTATTCTGAGAGTCACTTTTAAAGTCCTGTGGTAAAAGGCAGTATTTTCAGTGCCCACATCGGTATTTCTAACACAGCTTTTTTTTTTTTTTCTATCTTTTCAGTGGATATAGAAGAGAAACATAAAACTATTCTGACCTCTATTAATTTGCAGCCTTATTTCAAGATATATATTTAAAATAGTCTCTCATAATGTTATTTGTCTCACTGATGCAGCCTGGCTGACAGTTTGTAGGGGTAATGACTCACTAACGCTGAGTGCAAGATCTTAATGCTGACAAGCAGTTAGCATAATTGCTCTTCTCTCTCTCTTCGGGTGCTTTGCATCATGAAACATAAGAATATAGACTGAGAAATTCTTACAACATCTCAGGGAGGTGTTTGTAAGGTGTTGGTGTTCAGTGGGTTCTCAAAAATGCTGTCTTTAAAAAGGAGGTAGTATAATGACGGTTTTAGAAACAACACTCAGGAGCAGATGAAAATGAATGAGGTTACAAATCATTGAGTGGGATTTTAATTTTTTCACCGACACATGGTGAAGCAATACATTCATTACAGGAACTGAAATATTTCAAAATTGTTTTTAAATTAATTTGAAGGAGAGAAACCTCATACATTTCTGAGATTTGAGGTTGTTAGTAAAGAACAGAAATATTTGAAATATATTATTTGGAACTAATATATAAAATGTGGATTCCTCTAAGTTCAGTTAATACATTTTACAATGTAACCTATTAATATTTGCATGAAAGTAGAATAATTTTTCTGAGGGATTCCTTATTTTCCTTTTTTCCCCACATAGCTTCAGCAAATAGGAAAAATAAAAACTAGCTTTGGTCTTTTAATGTTTAGAATCTATTTTCTACTCCAGGTGTGTTTGTACACATAACATATGGATGAGGTGTTGATCCTTTCTATTATACATGTCATTACCAGAATTCAAGCCCAATCTGAGAATGAACATGTGCCGAGTTCTGCATGGTAGACCACATGGAAGATGGATAGAATATGCACAAAGATACTGGACAGAGTCCACCAAAGGGCTACATGGGTAATTAAAGGAGTAAAGCTAGTGACAGATGATATGACTCAGGGAACTCAAGATGTTTAGCCTGCAGAAGAAGAGGCTTGAGGGCGGAGATGCCTAACCTCCACATACTACCTGAAGGAGCTTTTACAGGGAAGATGTGATCACATCTTTCTCAGTGGCACACAGCAAAAGCATAAGAGGCAACAGGCACGAGTTGTGACAGGGCAAATCCTGGCTTGGACGAGGTAAACAAGTTTTCGCCCAGAGGGGAGTTAAGCACTGAGAAAGGCTGCCAGGAGAATCTGCATGCAGGGAGATTTTCAAGATTCAACTGGACAAGTTGTTATGCTTCAACTCTTATTTTGGGCAAAAGGGAACACACTATAAATACAGAGCTCAGAATCTAATGTTAGCCTAATTAAAGTTTAACCACCTAATGAAAATACAACAAACAGTTATTAGTACTACTTCAGTGGCAATAATAATAATAACAACAATAATAACAACAGTCATGGTCCACGTTATCTAATAAACACAGAAAAGTGTAAATACAGTTAAAATGGTTATGCAGAAAATTTAGTATATTGTCTTTTTTCTGGTATTATTCCTAGTGTTCTATAACCATGTAGCCCCACAAGACAGTACTGCCATTGCCATGTGGTTTGTACTGAGTTTACAAGGCCTCAAGGTTAAGGCTGTCTGAATTTTTTTCACCTTGGAGCTTCGTCTTTAATTAATTTAGCTGTAACACCATTTTTTTTAATGATAAGGTGGCTATAGCTAATTAATTTTACTTATGGTATGGTACAACCCTAGTTATTACACAGATAATAATAAAGAACAACTATTCTGTGAAGAACGAGATATTTACAACTGTAACATAATTTAAAAACATACAGACCTGAAGTCTTAGTGGAAGCCTTAAGAAGTGGAGACACAGCATGCAGTGCAGAGGAATACAATCATGTGGCGATTAGCTATGATGATTAGGCACAGGCTTGGCACTGAGGACCCCAGGTGAATAAATAGTTCACCATTGACCAACACAGGGAGGACATAGGCATGCGGCCAACAGACAATTGCTGCCACGACTGAGTCGAGGCAAGCTCAGAGAAGTCTGGAGATCCTGCGTTGAATGCAGGGCTTGTGATGTTACAGTAAAATTAGTCATATTTTCTGGGCTAAAGGTGCTCTAAGAGGACCTTGATCTAGTTTTGAAGTTAGCAGTATTTAGAAGAAGATATTGTACTATAGATCTCTAGAGGTCCTTTCCAATCTGAATCTTTCAGTGAGTCTGTAGGTTTCTTTAATGACTTTCCGGTAGCAGAGTGCTGTGAAATAAAGGAATACTGCAATTTCAGATAGAAACAAATGGAAAGGTAAGCGTCCCGTTGAATCATATCCTATAGTGGCAAATAAATGGTTTTTATATCAACAAAAAATCCTATCAGGTACTACTGAAATTCTTCCAAGTTTCTAATACTGATGTAGCACCAGAAATAATGTAGCCATTTTTTCTCCAAATTATTAATGAGAATAATAGTAAATTTGCAAGAGGGGTGTACATTTGTTATCAAAAGCTGAGTGATTTTAAAATTACATAGGTAGCCATCATGACTTCATTATGTTCAGTTTGTCCAGTCACCAAACAAGTTGAAAGGGCTTACTTAACAATGATAACATTACAATAAGAAGATTATTTTCTGATATCTAAGAGTTTGCAACTGATTTCCTTACCAGGTTCAATATTTGAATAAAAATCTAAATCTTTGATTTAAAGAAAGAGCTAAAAAGGTTCCTGATTCCTGCCTGGAGGCTTAAAAGTACTTCTGTTGGTTCCACATTTTAGAATTGCCACTTCATTATTTTCATGCTGAGTCATTTCACATAAATGGCATTTTTAAATAGCGAATTGATACATATTCCTAGATTTAAAATTGACAGGATTGTACAAAAATCTTCTGGATATAGAAGGTTTTTGTGTAGACTGTTGACAAGAAGTTGGACACTTGCCAGAAGTCCAAAATGTGAATTAAAGAATCTTCTTTGGGCACTAATGTTTGATAGTCCAGCTGTCTTAGTTTAGGTTTTAAGATACGTAGTATTTTAGAAAGCACATTTCACTTCTAAATTTCATATAGCTAATAACATAATAATTTTACATCATGCATCGCTCATTTGCTGGTGAAAATAGATGATGCAATATTTATGATACCTTTGTGCTTTTTCAACCCTGGTTATCCTTCCCATATTCTTAAGAATTAGTTTGTCATAAAAAGAGTGGCTGGAATGGAACAGTAATATTTCCACTTTCTGGAATGTACATTTAATTTCTGAATATCTCTGAAGGGAGAGAAAAAGAAAAAAAAAAACCCACCATGTGCTGTATTTAAGTGCATGTAAAGAATTCACAGAGAATAATTAGGGCTCTCCTGGCATTATTAGCAGAACAACTGAAACTTTAACCATCAGTCATACTGACTCTACACTGGATTACCCCAGAGATTTTTCCACTTCTTTAAATAGACTAATTCTCTTAATAGCATCATTACATGCGCTGTAAATGTATCTCTGACATTTACTCTGCTTTTATAGTGACTGCACTGTTCATTCACTTCTGTCGTATTTGTGGGCATCTCAGTATAGCTTATTTCATGCTAGCATCTATTATTCACTATGAAAACAAGAAAAAAAAATCAATTTTAGTATTTGCTTTTAGGGGAAGGTAGTACACAAGTTTAATACATTCTATATTTGGCAATAACAAGTAATTCATTGTGGTATTACCAAAGAAGTATCTGTCATTTGTCGCAATGAAAATCATGATATTTTAAGTGAGATGCATCTAGAAAGCATTAAAATAGATTAATTTATTTTTTATTCCTTTGGATATACCCTAAAAAATATAATATTTTCCAGATGTTGCCTATTGTCTTCTTTTTCCACATCGCATTGGATTATAGTTCTTGAACCCTATTTTTTAGTGCTCCAAACATTTAAATGAATTCATTAGGCAGTTTTCAGTTTGTGTGGCTGTAATTGCCTTTTTTTCATTTCTTGATTCCTTTTCATGCTTGTTGTTTCAGTTGAGGCTTTCATCAGGTTAAACACACCACTGTGTTTTTTGAAAAAGAAAATATCTGAGACAATAGAGTAGCCAATAAATATAGCTACTGGCAAAAATTCCCTATGACTTGAGCCTCAAAAAGTGAATGTGGAACATTCTTTGCCCATCACATGTTGACAGAGCAGATACTCCAGGCTTTTGTCATGACCAAGACATGTAGATCAAAGAACAATACCAAGGGTAGTGATAGGAGGTGCAGGGTCTTGTGGACTAATGCTTTTGTAAAATAAACAATATATTCAGTTCCTTGCCTGCAAATGGATCAGGTATTGTATTAGCACCCTGCATCTTGTTTAAAGTTCTGGAGTTATTCTTTCGTAATACTTCACTGTTTCAGAAGTTGCTTAGGGGTTTCTGCCCTGTAAAGATGTACTTGTAAATAGGGGTAGTTCACTAGTCCTCTTCATCTGCAGCTTTTCAATTTACCCCTTTGGAAAACACCAGAGTTCTATCATGTGTGGGATACTACCATTTCAGTGGTTTTTGGGGGGATCTGAGAAATGACCTTGAAATTTGTAGAGAAGCACTGTTGACAGAAGACCACTTTTCTTAAGTTATTCTCTTGATTTTCACTCTGCTAAATTGTTTTTTAGGAGGTTTGAGAGAACCCTTATGTAGCAGTAAGGCTTATCATGTTTTGAAATGTTATAAACTGTGCCTTTCACCCTAGTGAATGTATATTTCATTGTTAAGGGGGGAGATAAGTTTATTGGAAGCCTAGTTGTCTATAGAAAGACACTCATATTGTCCACTATTTTGAAATGAGTGGTTTAGCAAATGCCTTGTGCAAGTATCTGCTGAACAGGTCAATAGAGACACTGCAGTTCTTGTGTTTAATGTTTTTTCCTACCTTCATAGAGCAAAAAGTTCATTTACCATTTTGCAGTGAAGTAGATGAAATTTCAGCTGCTTCTCTGAGTGTTGATCTGCAGTAAATTATTATATCTAACATCCTCAGATAAACCAATGAGTCATGCCGCTTTGTTTTAAGAGTAAAAGCAGATACTAATTGCTGTGGTTTCATAGATATCCTGATAATTCTGATGAAATATACAGCTGGCAGGCAAATGTTAATGCCACCTGTGATTTTGTCAGCCACATCACAAAACCTAAAATTAATAGCTAAAATATAATTCTTTTTATAAGGAGAATGTCTTTCAACAGTAAATCCAAAGTTTTCAATTGTTCATTATTCCCATAATAAATTGTCTCGGTTTTAAATTACCAGTTAAAAATTGTTTAAATCCAACTAGATCCCTTTGTCCTTACTGTCCTTGCTATATCTTTTTCAGCTCTCTACATTAATAAATATTCTCTACAAGTAGGGATTATAGGTTATTGCACCTACAAAAAATACACATGGACTTTGATAACCCAACGGCCTCTTCCAATCTTATTTTTTTTTACATACAGAATTGCTCAGTCATGTCATAAGCATCCTTATAATATTGAAAGCCAGCTTGAACATCTTAAAGGCTTCCGTATTGTGAATGGGCGTTTTGATTCTGAATTAATTTCCTTTGGGTATTTTAAATACATTCTTGTATTACTGCTCACAAATAGTCCTGTATTTTTCTAACATTTTAATAATTTTTTTTTTATTTTTAATAATGTTGTTATTCTTTGATTCACTTCTAAATAATTTTTGTTCTTCAGGTGTTTTGGCCATACAAACATTCATACTGGCAGTGTGTGTGTTAAGCAACTTAAGCTGGGGACATTTTAACCCTACGTTGTGTTACCCTACATCTTTGAGAATTAAGATATTCATTTTTTATCTAATCAGAAAAACTTCATTTACATTTATTTTCATAGAATCTTGATAGAAGACAGAATTTGGGGCTTGCACTTGCAAAAACACTGGAGTTCAGATTTTTTTCATTTTTCTGCAGGATGTTTTCTTATCATGCTCGTCTGTGTTTTTCTACTGGACAAAAATCTGATATTGTGAAATCTAAATTTCAGGTTGATTAATGTAAAAGGAAAAATCATTTGAACAATAGCCTATTGTTTCCTTCTCAACCTTTTCATGAAATAAGCTGTGCTTGTAGTGATGATTCAGCTACAAGTGTAAAAGAGGTGGAGGTTGGCCTAACCAGTCCCAATTACACTACATTTTCCAGGGCAGAATCTGAACACAACTGAAGTTCTGCCCAGTGTTCTGTTCTTGTTTTATTTCACAGAAGACGTTCACCTTCAGTAGAAGCAACACTTCATAGTAGGTATTGAAATGTGTTTGCCTTCTTAAATATAGAATGTTTTTTAAGAAAACTCTCTTGGGTTTTTTCTTTATAAAGAAAAAACATTTCCTTCCCTTTGGAATGGTGATTGGAGCCAGCAGTTTATACTCAAAGACAATGCTAGGATTATGACAGTGTTTTCCTGTAGGCCACCAGGCTTGTCTTTAGGCAACCCCTTTGTATTTGAGGTATTTGTTAGAATTGTGTCTGCGGATGCTTATTGAAATGAGAAAGAAAATCTACTATTAAGTAGAGGTTCTGTGAACTGTGTTGCCCTGAATGATGTTCGCCACTAGGGCACCTTGCTGATTCTTAGAGCCATGTTTTGTTTTGTTATATTTTGGTTTTCTTTTAAATAAAGAGTTAGATTGAGAGGAATGTACTCATTTTATATGGGGATGGAAGGGGAGGTGGTATGGGCATGCTCATACTATTACTGTTAGAGCTAAAAGGTGCATGTCCAACCTCAGATGCCTGGGCATATATATACCTAGAACATGGTTATGTACAACAGCTCTCAAAATATAGGTACATTGAGCCAAGTGGGTTTTTTATTATAAAGCATTACATTCATTTATTCTTCCAGATTACCAAATAGCTTTAAGGAGACCTGGGATGCCATAGGCATCCTACTCAAAAATGCTCAACATAAAAATATGTTTCTCAGTAAACTGCATTTTAAAATCTGCCAGCAAGTTGGATTGTAAACCATTCAATCTGTGCTTCTGCACTAATTTTTAAACCAGAATGTTGAATAACATTAAATCATATGTTTGTATAAATCTAAATTGTCACATAAACAGTTGTCCCTATTGTCAACAAATGTACTCTCATTAAAGAAAAAGAATGTCTGAATGCATTATTAAAGGAATCAATCTAAAAAATTAGAACTGCTTTAGTTCTTGGGGTAGCTCTGGTTGAAATGAAGTTTTGTGTACGATCATAGCTGAAAGTAAATGTGACATCTTGATAAAAATCTGCTTAAGCCTTTCAAAATGCTGTAGTGGTGAAAGTAAACACTTTCCCTGAACTTCCTCTCCCTGTTTTTCCTTATTTCACTGAAACCTGATTCTTTCCTTCTAAACCCTTACCAGAGCCACTAATGAATTCTTTTCAGAGTCCTCCAGTTTTAATATGTTTTCTGATGACAGATTCAAAAAAGAATAAAGAGGAAAAAGAGAAGTGAGAGAAAGCAAAAGTCCACATATTTAACTACTTACCACTTTTACATTTGCCTCATGTATCTACTGAAGCCCATTTTGTGAACTTTTTTTTTTTTTAATAAGAGGGTTGTGTATAACTGATTGTGTAGAAACTGAAATGTTCAACCAACTTTCATGAGCAGAAGCAGAATTGTAGACACCACTAGGTCTGTTTTCAAAACATAATTTATTGAAAGTTCTATTCCTACTTCAGAATGCTTTTGTAAAATATAGAAATAGAAGTCTCAAATGTGAAAGGAATGTCAATGCATATTGTTTTCATTGTCGCTAGGTGATGTTTATACTTCTCAAGGAAACTTTTCAGCTTCCCATAGAAGCTGAGAAGGAGCATAGGCAGAACAGTGGAATGGCCAAAGGAATAGTCCTTACCATAGACATCATGTTTGATATATAAATGGGGGTTGGCCAGGAGGGTAAATCTGTGATCACTGCTTGAGAAGGTGCCATTCACCAAGTGGTGAGAGTGACTTGTGTCATCATTGTTGTTAATATTATTGTTGTTGTTATTGTTATTTTCCTTTTCTGTTATTGTTCTAATTAACCTATCTTTATCTCAACCCACTTTCCTTCCCCTTCTTTTTCTCCTTCTTCTCCCTACCCTTCTGGGGGGAAGGGGGAGAACTGCACAAGCAGCTGCATGGTCTGGCTACTGTCTGGGGTTAAACCACAACACATCCTTGATAGATGTCTGTTTTATTAGCTTTTAAAATTCTGTAGCTTTTACACCTTTCCTAGATGATCTTTCCCTCAGTTTGTATCTTGGGGGAATATTTTCCCTGTTGCCCAACTTAGATATCCCACAATGCAATCTATGCCTGTGAATGCAGTTTACAGTGGAGGCGAGTAAGGTTTATTCCTTTCCTCTTTATTACAGCTTTCCATGTACCTGAAGTCTATTGCCCCCTCTCTTCTCAGTTATCCCTTTAACAGAGAAAAAAAGCACAGTTTTTTCCATTGTGCCTTGTAAGCCATGTTTTATAGACCTTTGATATTTCATGTTGGCATACTTTCTCCAGTGGGTCCAGGTGTAATGTTACAACACTTTGGCAGAGTTATGTCTCTTATTAAGTTCAGTTTGACATTTCAGACATTGGAATATAACATGCTATTGCCTTTTCAGCTTTGCATTTACCAAAGTTTGTATAGAAATCAAATTACTGGAGGTCAGATAAAATCCACAATTAAATCTTTTCTGTTGTCTACTAGTGCTGGACTGAAACTGTCTTCACTGTTTAACTGATCTCTCACCACTCCATTGTATGCAGTAGTTTTCCTGCCTTCAGGGTGTAGCTACATAAACTACCATGCATTTGGCTGAAATACAGAAGATCTTAATACAAGGGCAAATTATTTTTGTTTATTTGCTGTAACCAATACCTAATAGAAATATGTAGAATTTATCTTTTTCCTCCAAAATTGAGAAAAAGAAAACCTCCTCTGGCATTTTAGACTACTGTAATTTAAAATACATTCATCTTTTAAATATTTTTAATACATCTCTCTGTGTAGGATACTAACCCTATCAAAGAAAAAAAAAATAAATAACTGCAACACTGATGTTCTTTAGTCGATTACTGGAAAGTCTGCAAGATCCCTGAAATCTTGTACCCCAGAATTGCAAGGACACATATTGTCTCAGCCTTTTTGTAACTTTAGATGCTTCCCTGTTAACACCAGGTAGGGCTTTTGTTGCAACTGCTTGTATTTGAAGGCCTTCCATAGTCTTATTCTTTCGACTGTGTAAAATCTTCTACTTCCACCGAGCATTCATTTGTGGCTGCTCTGTATTTTAATAAACTAATTGTTGCCTTTCTCCTGCATTGTTATGTATATCTAGCGCTTTGGATTTCCTTTTTACTGATGAAGTAATAACATTTGATGGAGCAAAGAATGATGTTTTACAAGAAGCTGACTCTTCCCAGATTTCATCACTTTGAATACCTAAAACCATCCTGTAAATTACTTCATTAAGAAGCATTCCTTTTCATCTGTCATTTGCATTTGTGGCATCCTTATCCTTTGTCAGATATTCTTGTTAAAAGGATCTCAAGATTCATTTAATACCCTTAAGCATAAATCTATTTCCTTCTTTCATGTCTCTCTGCCAATAAATTTGTGTCTTCTTCCATGCCTCTTTTCATTTCTTGGGACTTCTCCTACATTCCTCATGTATATCTTTCTTCTTTTCAAGGTTTTGGGGTTTTTTTTTCTGTACAATCTGTCAGTTGTATAAAAACCAGGATTTACCCTGAGAACGTATCAGTTTCTCTCCTACTACTGTATTCCGTTTGTGTGATTAGTCAGATTGGTGCTGGTCCCATTCAAACTTTATTTACCTTCTTTATCACCACTTCTCTTTTTTTTTAGATGGCCATTAACAGTCATTCAATAAAAATATCAAAAAATATAAAACAACCTGCTTGCTACTCCCTCCTAGATCTTTGTGCAAAGAGGGATAATTTTCTTTTGAAAACACTAAAATGCGAAATCTAAAGTCAAGTCCCAGCTATTCCATATCTTTCCCTGTGGCAAATGCAACAACATCAAGAGGCTTCAGTCACATCAATATGGGCTGGGTAAAAAAAGGAAACCGCAACAAAATTCAGGAAATTGATTGAAAACAGCATTTAGGAGATAACTTGAAATCTGAAAAGGCAGGAATGAGTCATGGAGACTATTTAAACCACCACATGAGAGGTTCCGAGGACAAGTATATTTATTTAAAATATTCTCAATTAGACCAAAAGAGAAAAGTTGTTGAAAAGTGTTGTAAAATAGATTGCTAGGAGTAAAGAACATAAGAAAAAAAGCCCTCTGAAAGAAAAGAAATGACTGCCTAGCCCACTATCTTGTTGCTAGCCAATAGCTTGTGCCTATGAGAAAGTGGAGTAGATAATCCTAGCATACAGTGCCAGCATGGAGTAATCTGAGCACAAGGAAAACTGTGGCTCAGTTACTTAGTGAAGCAGAATGTTCTTGCATTTAAAACTGCTTGACAAATTTTCTACCTGTGAATTTGTCTCCTCTTTTATGAGATAGTATAAATTTTAGACATCCACAAGTGTTATGGCACACTTTTTCAGCTTAGCTGTATATGGTGTGAAAAATAGTTTGCTTTTGTTTGTTTTAGTCATTGCCTACATAGTTTTATTTGACGCCCACTTAAGTCAACCTCTAATAGTCTAAAGTCTAGATCACTGTATTCCTGTTTATTCTCCCTTGGTACTGTCATTTGATTTTCCAAAATCAGCAGTTATCAGCTTTCTCATTATAGGTCATCAAATATGACTACTCAAGCAGCAAGACAGTACCAAATCTGTGTAGTACCAAATTCCCAGACTCAACTTCACTCCCAACTCCTCTACCTGTCCCGAAAGCAGCACAGGAAGGATAGAGGAGTACATAGCAGATCCTGTCTGCTGCTGCTCCTTCTTCCCCATGGTTTTCCTTTGCTCTGGGATGGGGTCTTCACAGGCTGCACTTCTGTCAGGCATACTCATCTCCACTGGCATTGATCTCCATGAGCTGCAGTGTGGATATCTGCTCCAGCATGGAGTACCTCCTCCTCCCTCAACCTTGGTGTTCTTTCTGCTGTTTCTCACTCTTTCAGGCATTTCCTGCCCTTTCTTATATGTGTTTTCCCAGAGACTCCACTAGCTCTGCTGATGTGCTCAGCTGTATTCTGAAGTGGGTCCATTGCAGAGTGACTGACCTCTTCCCACAGAAACCACCTCTGCAGCTGTTTTGCTGTCAAAACCCTGCCACCCACACTCAACTCAAACGTAGCTATCACAGAAGAGAAGTGGGGACCATAATGGCTGACAGCAATGGGAGAGGCTGGAAAGGAGCTCTCGGTGATAGCCAATGGGTGTGCTGCATTGTGTCTCCTGTGAAACCATGTCCTCGGTCTTCTGAAACCTCTCTACAGCTTTTCACAGTCCATCTTTCTCCTAGTTGTTATAAATAACTTTGTATTATCAGAAAAAAAAATTGGCTCTGCTAATCATTCCTGTTCTTTTTGTCACTTTGCTTTAAAAACTGTTCTACTGTGATATTAATTTGTATCAATTTCTTTGATTCATACTCCCGAATTAATACTTTACCGTCTTCACAGTCTCCTCTTGTTGGTAGGAATGAAGATAGTTAGCTAGTGTTTTGGCAGTCTTTCTGCAGTGCATATTAATCTTCCTTTGGCCCCATCAACTCTGGTTAAACTCCCTGACACCAAAACTCCTTTGTTTCTATTGCTCAGAGCAAGTTGCTTCTCCAATACTTTTTTGCAAGTCTTTTAATGATTTTGTGCTGTTATCTATTTTCCTATGTTTGGAAAGAATGCCAGTTTTGGAAGACCGACTTTCTCCAGTCACATATGTGATCCTTTAGAAATTCTCTAGCCAGATGCTGACACCTGCGTTCTATCCCAACTCCAAGCTATATTGGCTGCTTCTCAAATCTGAGAAGACTGAGGAAAAAGAAAGATGTAACTTGTCTTTATTAAATTCTCTTTGCTTTATAGGTCACTTCTGATTTTGCACATGAGTCAGGCTGTCACAGATACCTTTAATAATGCCCTATACAGCATTGAAGGGAACCCTCAGGCAGCCCAGAGCTGATATGCTGCAACATCTGGGGGCTACATTTCATTTTTTAATTAATTAAAAAAGGCATAGTGCTTATTGGGATTATGTGCAGCTGTAATATGATCCACAGGGACAACACTCTTTAAAAGCACAATTACAGCAAAGAGGTTTCCTCTGGATGTGTAACTCCTTATCTTTGATTTTGCAATGTAGAGATTGCTGGACAAAATCTGTCTGTGAAGAGTGGAATCTTAAATTAATAACAACTCCATTTTCTCTCCACATTTGCAAAAAAAAAAATCACCTGTAGTCTTCCTTCATTTTAAGATATTCTTCCAGGTTATTTTAAAATACATCCTTGTATGGTCATAAAACATTAAGAATGAACACTTGTTTTCTGGTACCACAGGGAAAAAATATTTTCAACTTTGTATAGTAGCTCTAAAAATAGAAGATGGGAGTGGTAATGTGGTAATGGGGACTGTTATTGTGACATGAAAATACTCTGCAAATATGTCCAAGCATGTCTGGGATTTTATATTGCTCTAACAAGGTAATCTAAAAAAAAAAATCACAACCTTTTGTTTTTCTTTTTATAATATTTTTAATGTTAAGTATTTCTTTTACATGTAAACCATTGTTGCTCTATTAATATATGCTTTTCTAATGAGAAATGATTGCTTATCCTGTGGGCATCCTTTGATAAACTTTTTCTCCATATTCCTCATTTTGTGTAAACTGTAGAGATAATTGTTCTTCTCCATATGCATTTTCTAGAGTTCTCATACATTAATGCATGCATCTTCAATGAGTATGAGGAACAAATGATATGTCATAACACAATCTAAAATCAGCAGCATATGAATAACATATTACTGTTAGCTGAAGTCCCATTAATTTTTGCATATAAAATGCAATAAAATTTTACTGTTGTGCTTAGTGCTTTTGTCCAAGCACTGTGCAAGGATTCTCAGTGATCCCAACACAGTATCATTTAAAGGCTGTGTAGTGCTATAAATAGATGTACTATAACTTACTCACATAAATCACTGCGCCACAGTTTCTTCCTAAATTTTTTCATTCAGTTAAAATTACTATCCAGCCTGTCAAAGACATAAGTACCTTGTTGCATAGCATTGCATACATTAGCATTTTAAAGAGATGTCTGGCTGAAGGTGAATCGGTTGACAGGTGTGAACAGTATGAATGAAGATGCACTAAGAGAAAAAGAAGCGTCAGCGCCATAGTTCAATATGTCTGGAATGCAAACATGGATGCAGTAGGTGAACTGAATCTCAGGAAACTCTGATGACAGCTGACTAGAACCACACATTTGGGATGCCTTAAAATGCATGCAGTTATAAGATTTGCAAAATTTATGATATACTATCAGGAACATACTTAAAGAAAAGAATCACGTCAGCCTGATGCTTATTGAAACTTTGGTAAAATTAAAAAGTGTATGTTATTAATATGTCTAGGAAAATAGCTGTACATTTTGAGGAAGACAGATTATATTAAAAGTGTAGAGATTTTGTGAAAATCATCTGTTAGTCATAGTGATGATTTACAGTGTTTTCCAGAAAAAGCATGCTATTGTTTTCCATACTAGTAGGAGTAAACTAAGTGATCAGAGTCTCAGTGAATAGACAAAAAAAAATAAAATCCAATGCTATGGAAATGGATAAGGACTTCCACCTTTTGGGGATCTTACATAAGCAATGAGGCAGAACAGCTAGAAAATTAAACTGTGTACTATGGAGAGCCATGAGGGACAGGGTGAACTTGTAAGAGACAGAAGGAGCTGAAGGAGCGGCCACAATAAAAGTAGGTGCTACTACTGAAAGTAGGTTGAAAGTTTTCAGAAGAGATTCAAAACCTGTTTAGCTCCAAAAATCACATTAAAATCTGGTCCTCTTCACTGACTTCACTGTTAAAATCAAGAAAACCCTAAGAGCATTCACCAAAGGATCTTTATCCTCTACAGGTATCACCAGATGTCCTGAAGATTACTCTAATCCTGACAGAGCATTATAAGGGAATCCCTCAAAGTTTGTTTCAGTAAGCTTTGTGTTGGTCTTGAATTGTTCTAGTCCAGTGGTACTTCTCAGATTTAAAAACATGTTAACATTTGCAATCCTCACTGAAAATTGTTGTAAGATATTCAGAAAGCTCTTTTAAATCATAATAAACAGTTGTGGTGCAGGGGCAAAGTGGAAAAAGACATAACATGCACACGCAGCAGACATCAAAACCACCTCATTCAGGCTGTGGTTTCAGATCAGGAAAGGCTGTTGCTGGTGTAGGCTGGGTACCTTTACTATGTGTAGAAAGGACCAACCATTTAGTCTGTGAAAGTACTTGACCAGAGTTCTAACTAGCTACTGGTACTCATTTCTGCATCCTCCTCCTGTCAGCTTTATGCAGCCTCTTTGTCCTCCTATCCCTGCTTAAAAAGGCATCTTCTACCTCATCTTCTGGGAGCTGAATTCATTAAGAGATTTACAATATAATAGTAATATTGAAGCAAATTTGGTTTCTTTAATACTCATGAAAAATCTGAAACAAGATGAGCATATCGTTCAGTCACTACCTATGTCTAGTATATTACATTTCTTACAGTATAGAGAAGAGCTGCATTGCTACTGGATTCAGAGAGAACCATTGCCAAAACACTTCTGTTTCATCTTGAGCATAAGCGGACTCTATGTACCATTGTCGTCTTTTAAGTGACTCACTGCCTTCCTCCTTTTCCAGGCATAATATCCAAAACTTTCTTTCATAAATTAAACACTTTCCCCTCAAAATATAACAACAGTTAGTCATTTACCTGCAACGAGACACATTTTCAGTGAGAGGAAGAACCAGTGGGGAATATAGCTGAAAAAACTAGCGTTGGTTGACAAGTCAACTTTATTATTTTTGAAATGCACAAACTCATTTGCAGCTCTCCAGTACAGTGGCTTATCCTAACTGATGCTGGAATTTAATATGGATAGGCAATAAGACACTTTTTTAGGAAGGAGGAAACAAAATACTATTACTGGTACCGTATGATGCATGTTTTTCATTCCATGGAAATGTGTGCTTAAGTTCATCAGGTGCTTAGCCTAGCTTTAATTAATGAATCGGTTTCTTACTCTGAAAAACTCACATATTAAAAAAAAATAAAAAATCTCTAAAGAGCTTTTTATTTTGTGAGGTAGATTTGGTATTGGGAACATTCTGGCATCAGCTGCAGGGTGAGTGCAGTGACAGCTACTTCTGAGTCACTGCCTGTGCTAACACAGATTCAGGGTTGTTTACCCCTCAGTGAAAGATGGGCTATTGAGCAAATTAGCAAACGGCATTGCAAGGGCTGCTGTAACCCCACCATACCCATCGCTTTGTGGTAATTATAACTGGTGCAGTGGTGCCCTCCTGTCCTCATTGCCACAAGTTCCCATCTGTCTTGCGTCTGATAGCTCTGTGCAGGGCAATACCTATGCAGGAGGATGAGATGAGGAGTTTTCGGCATTCAAAAAAGAAAGATTTCAGCCTTTTCTGCTGTAGAGCTGTGGTGTTGGGTTAAGTGCTTTCTTCAAAGGGACCAGACATGATGTAGCATAACATATTTGAACATGATGTAGCACCCATTGTTGAATATACTATATTATCGAAATGAAAAGATTTTTTTAAAAAAGTATATATATCAAAGAGTATTGTTTTAATGAATTACTCCAGAATCAGTATTAATTTAGTTGATTTTAGACCAACTAATCGTTATCAATCACAAGGGAAAAAAAATAGAAAAAAGGAAAGGAAAGGCATTAAATTTAATCCATCCTTAGTGTTTAATATCTTGTTATCATGAATGCAAATTAGTATTAGAGTAATTTTAATGAATGGCAAAAGTATCTGAAATTTTGCTTAAATGAAAGGGGATAATGAAAAATTTGGAAAATTAAAATTGGAAAGAGATATGTTACTGTAGGTTTAACAATTATTAGAAAGAAGCATGAAGAGGGTTTTTTTTAACTGCACAGAAATGAACTGATTTGTCTTTTTCAGACTAAGCTCATATTCAGGAATTATGCCATGTGATTCCCTATAGTAAATCTAGTAAATATTTTTGTTACACTTCTGCGTTCATTGTGGAAGTAAGGAATTTCCCACATTTATGGAGGTCTCATTACAGCATTTATCTGAAGGTGAAGCATGAAGAGGAGAGGCCAAGGAATGGATAGACTAAATAAAATAACTGGTATTAAGTCCTCATATCTGTGCATTCANCCTGCCTCTCTACAGTTTCCTTTCAGGTAGTTGTAGAGGGCAATAAGGTCTCCCCTCAGCCTCCTCTTCTCCAAACTAAACATGCCCAGTTCCCTCAGCCTCTCCTCGTACGACTTGTTCTCCAGACCCCTCACCAACTTGGTGGCTCTCCTCTGGACACGCTCCAGCACTTCAATCTCCAGCAGAGAGACCTCAAGAAACTCAGGAAAGAAACAGCTGAAATGCTGCTATTACCTCTTATGTGGAATCTCTCACCAAGAGTTGTGTTGATACTGCAAGACAGGAGGGAGGCAACTGCAATGCCAATTTTGGCAGAGCCTCAGGGGAAACCAAAGGACTACTGACCTCGAAACCCAATGTCTGTTTTGGGCAAATTCATGGAAGCAGACTGTAAGATCAGTGCACATTTGGGTGTGAGTGAGGTATGAAACAAAAGTCAAGACAGCTTCTATAAAGAAAAAGCTAAGAATTTTCTTAAAATTAGAGGGTTATCTTAGAAGGTTTCAGTGATCCCGTGGGTGGGAATGGTGCACTTGATATGGGCTGCCTGGATTTCTGGAAGGCAAGATTCTTCACAAAAAGGGGTCTTGAAGAAAGTAAGCAGTCATGGGACAGGACAAATATCTTTGTATGATCAAATATTTTTAATTTGATTAGTTCTCCCCATTGATAAATTTTTTTCAGATGTCTTTTTAAAAAAAAAATTCTTCTCATGTTCCTTTAATTTTCTTTTATACTCAGATTCCTTTAAAAGTAGCTTTCTTGCTCAAAAAGTAAAAATTTTAGTGAAAGTCACTTATCAACCCTAAAATATGTACAAGTCCCAGAAACAATAATTTGTTGTTGGATCATGTTCTGCCAGTCTGCAGAGTATTATTCACAGAAGTTCTTTACTGTTGCATAGTACACTACAGAGTGGAGATCTGTAAGCTTTTACAGTGAGCTCTATAGTACCAAAAGTAAATCTGTAAATAAATTTGATTTGTTATGTAAGATATTTTTAGATCTCTATTCATGTATAAATAAAGCTGGAGTATGCAAGTATACAGATGGTAGTTTATGTACATTTCTAGAAGATGGAAAGAATACTGAAAGAGTAATTTTACTTGAATTCATAAGGTGCAGGTTTGCTGTTATTTTCCTTGCTTGAGTGTAGCTAGATATATTTGTTCCTGAAATAACGGGGATATTGAGGGTAGGGACAATTGTTACTGTAAAATTAACAGCAGGCATTTTCTTTGCTTGTTCATCAAAATGTTTCTGCCTAGTGTTTGAAAATAACAACTATGTTTACTGCTATATCTTGCAGTGTGGCTTGGGCCCCTGCTTTTGGTGCAGCCCCATGCTTTCTTGTTGACCATTTTTTTAAAAAAGAAGCAAAACCATCAGATTAAGTAACTGAAGGTATTTTAAATCTGGCCAGCTGGCACAGCCATTTTTCTTTTCTGTCTCTTATATCATACTGAAGAAACATACAGTTTCTCCCGGGCCATATTTTGTTCCTTTCTATTTACTCCCTTCTTCTACACTGGAAGTAGAAATGTGAAAATACCATATTGCATATGAGGTTGGATTTCTGTACCACTTGGATGGAAAAAGTACATCTGGGGAGTCATTCTTCCAATGGGCTGCTCTTAGATACTAGAAACAAGTATCTGAAAAACACAAATGTGAAAGGACAGTTGAGGAAAATTAGCTGAAACCACCAGAGGCAGTTGTTCAAAATGTCACCTTCCCCTTAGCATTGAGAGCAAAACAAACTTTGAAGATGTTGTGCTGGAAGATGTGAGGTCACTGGTTTGGGTGAAATCTGAATACTGTCCTGAATCTCATGAGTTTTGCCCTGCTGAAAGAGCTGTAGGTTTGCCAAAGAAAGATGAACTGGTTATACTGAAACAGGTGCCAGTATTTCAGCATACTCAGAACAAAGTGCCAGGCTTCTTGGGGGGTTCACAAGGAAAAGGATGCAGGAGAATAGCAGAAAAAATGATACCACACCAGACAGATAAGATGCAGCCCTTTATCTGTCAAACATTAAATAAGAATTGCCTCGTGTATATGCAGTGTCACTCTTTGAACAGCAGTTGGTATGAGCTAAGGGTTAAGCTTTTGCAATGGAAGTTTCTCTTGATTCACCCAAATATGAAAAGACCTTTTGCCCCGAAATAATTTCTAGAATTTTCTCATTGCAGGCACTCAAATCTGTACAGGAGTAGGCGTAGCTGCAAAGGCTTAACCTTGCTGGATCACCGAGAGAGCTTATGCAAACTTTAAACCACACTTGGTATGATGGAGCATGACTCATATACGTCCTTGTTTGGAATAGCTGTCAGTCTCAAAAAAATTTAGGTTTTATTTACAGCACGGTTAACTTATTTAGAATAAGTTAGCTTATTTAGAATAAGTTAACTCTTCAACCAAGGACAATTCAGAATTGCTGATGAGACAGAGGAAATACCAAGACTTGAAAAGAAATCTCTCGTTGAGTCCTTGCGCGGCAGAATTTCCTCCAGGCTTCTTCTAGAAACCTCTTCTAGTTCAGCAACTTCCACTGGCTTCCAGCATTGAAATAACCTCAGCAAGTACCATCTGGGTCTCTAGGGAAACTTTCTATCACCTTCATGCTTGGCTTACAGTGTACTTTGCAGAAGTCAGTTGCATGCGACAGAGTACTATCCCACTTCTTCATGCTCTCCCCCTCCTTGCTCCATCCTGTCTTCTGATGGAGCCTCACCTCTCAGTGGCTCTCGTTTAGATGGATCCACTTGACAGAGTGCAGCACTGGGAGAATAATGTTTGGTTTTTCTTTCTTCCCTTCCAGTCACAACCTTAAAAAAACCCTGATTATATTTTAATACTGGGATTGCAAACTGCAAATAAGAAGCAAGATCTGCAATGACCTAAACTGAATAATAAACCAAATATATAGGGCACTTTTCTGTAGCAAGGCCCTGATTCATCAGAGCATGGTGGTGTATTTAGCATGTTCTGTGGATTCTTGGCAAGACTTAGAATTAACACGTCATTAAGCTGTGCCGGATGTGACTCTGCAAGTGCTGCTGAATTGCTGAATACAGCTATAAGACTGTCATGGGGAAGATGACCATTTAAGGATGTGCCTTGGAGGCTTTACCAAATCAGGATTGGAAAAGAAAATGGCTCCCTTCGGCTTATTAATAACAATGGTGTGCTAATAAAAATGAAAAAGTTTATTTTACAGCATTTCTTAATGTATGTGACTGAAAATATATAGAAGTCTCTTTTTTTTTTTTGCTATCATCTTCAAAATTGTATGGTGTAAATGGTGGGAACAGCTATGCTAGTGTGAAAAAGAATACACATTCTGTGTCCTTTGTTAATATGCAGAAAGAGTTTTTAAGCAGTAAAAATATTTCACCAGGAGGACTGGAACAGAAGCCAACTATGAAAATAGGCATCCTGTTACACTAAAGATGCAAATTTTAAGTTCTGCTTCCCTTTCCAGGAATTATGGTTTCTGTAAGCTAAATAGTCAGCTTTGTGTGCCTGTATTGCTGAGGTTTCAGTGATAAATAATAAATGATGATCTTGTGAATTAGATGGCAAAGTTTTATCGGTTATTCTATATACTCAGAGAAGAGTGTTTCTTCAAAATTACCCTCTGGTTTTCTTTAATTTTATCTCTTTGAACAACAATACCATTCTCATTGTAAGCATGTTTTTCTGATGGATAGATATGTTAATCCTTGTTTAAAATGTGGAATTTCAAAATTCATCAGATTAAATAAAGACATGGAGTATATTGATGTATGCTGGAAATAACCAAAAAGGATTTTAGGTAAAGAAATCGCAAACCATTTCCAAATTTCTCAAAACATTGGAAATTACTTAAGTGCAGTAACCATAGAATAGATTTAATTCATCCATGGCATTTTTGCTGTTAGAAATAACGTTGCCAAAATCCATCAGCTGCAGCTTTAGTATTTGCTTTTACATTCTATTTAATTCATGTACAAAAGCACTGGCATCATTGTGTAAATGGGGATCGCAAAACCAATAGAAATAATACATGGTATTGTTCAGAATTAAACCCACTTGTAACCCCTCAACATGTGAGATTTTTAGATTGTGAGATTTTTAGATAGCCATGAGTCTTAATCCCTTAAGAGGACAAACTGGAACCCAGCTTTCACTGTGGTGAAGGACAAACGTTCCCACTGTTCCCACTGGATTGTACATCCCATGAGAGAGAAGAGGGAGCACAGCACAGCAACCCGGGAATTAGGGAATTCACCTGGAGTGATGCAGGGACAGGAAAACTAGTACATGCTTCAGTGATTTTTAAACTGTTTCATTTTGGAGCAGAAAAGGCTGCTAGGGCTCTACCTCCAAAATAGCCTGAGGCTCACTGATAATAGACTCACTGATAAACAATGTTCCTTGTTTAGGAAGAGAGAAGAGGCCCATGGTGCCCCTGCCCAAACACAGTTAAGAAAGAAAAAGTCAGTTGCTTGAGGCTGGGGACAGGCAGAGAAGACTCTCTGCATCAAAAGAGGGTACCTACACCCCTGAAGCACTGCGGCCCATGGACAAGCCATGCTGGATCACCTGAGGGTG
Source organism: Nycticryphes semicollaris (assembly GCA_013400055.1). Classification (NCBI taxonomy): domain Eukaryota; kingdom Metazoa; phylum Chordata; class Aves; order Charadriiformes; family Rostratulidae; genus Nycticryphes; species Nycticryphes semicollaris. The sequence goes on from VXBJ01003098.1 coordinate 137,894, forward strand.
CTGCAGCCCATCAGTGTCCAAGGCTGGAGCAGGGACACTGAGGAAAATGGCAGCAGAACCCATTAAGCATAGAGCAGCAGAAGTGGTTACACACACAGTGACAGAAAGAAATCGTCACAAATACCACCTGAACTTCCTACACCTTCTGTCACCTCATCACAGGAATTTTGATGGACTGAGTGTAACACACAGCAAATATAAGGAAAAATGAGACTGGGAAGTGCAGAGGAGAAATGGTTATGTGTTTGTCTCAGTGTTTATTTTCTTTGTTTTGTTTTGGGTTTGTTTTTTTTTCCAAAGCTGCAATCAGCAATGAGAGGTTTGTGTTTGTTTGTAATAATTAATTCAATTAAAATTCCCTGGCTCTAGACTGTTTTGCCCGCAAAGAGTTCTAAGCAAATAGAGGTGCCTGCTTGCAGCTCAGAACTAAGCACTTGATGGCTCAGTACAGAATCGTAAGCAACACCCTTTTTGGGGCATTTTCTACTTAGGTGGCCCCCCATTTCAGCTCTAGGTTGTCTCAGTTGTATTTTCAGGATTCTGATTTTCTTTGTACATTGCGCACACAGTCTTAGTGCCTGTCCTTTTGGGATCTGCTTTCCCTGGCTGACAAGGCACTTGAAAGTCTGGTATTTACTATGCCATGGGATTTAAGCCTGAGTTTCTGTCTGCATCCTTATGTGCCTAAATACCTTTGGAACCTACCATAGAAGACACTTGGGAAATTATATGTACTGTAACATGGAAAATGTTATTTAGGAGTTTTAGAAAATAAAACCAACATAATTCTGAAAGCTTTGACGCTTGCTATGATTCATGCTAAATTTTGTTTTGTGGTTAGGACTAGTAATAAGTGTTCATTAATAGTTTAGCATTTATCTGCCATACAGTAAGTTATTGGGGTTTTTCCCTAATCAGGTCCCCCAAAATTAAGAGAATTGGTTTTCAAAACTTTGTTTTTCTAGTTTATTTTCCAGTAGGAGCAGTTTTACATTGAAAACCTTCTATATTTAGTAGCTAGTGGATATAATCATTAAAGAGCAATTGGGATTTTTCTACAAGATACATATTCTGTGACTAAGCAAAAGAGAGACTTTCATTCCCAAGTTAGACGCATAATGCAAATCATTCTTATTCCCTTTTATATAGACCATTGTAAGGAAACAAAAAGTCTGCTTTATGAATGCAGCAACAGTGTATACCCTCCAGACATCTGCCTGTTCTTTGATTTCTACCTACAGTGAGTCAGCTTTCTCTGCCTTCAAGGCTAGGAAGTGAGCTGTTGAATGAATGGTGACGATTACTGCTGCTCAGGAAAAAGGTGTTAAAATATACAGCTTGCGTCATTAAAATTTATCATCCCTGTTTCACAAGAAGTAGGACATATCCTTAATGTAGGTTCACTTTTCATTTACACATGGATGAAATAAATTTCTTTAATTAGCTTCTGCTTCGATAAACTTCTCCCTCGATTTCAACAGGCTGTTGTATGGGTCAAGCTGATGGTTTGCTACTTCTGCTCTTATCTAAATCTAATCCAGAGATTTAGATTTTTGATTCATGTTTATTGCTGTCTGGCCCTGCTTCTGTCTGCTCTGTCTGACCCATTTTGAAGTGTTTATGAGCTCCTGACTGGCGTAGTTGGGTGATTGTTGCTTAGTTTTGATCTTCTATGTGGTGACTAACATTTGATCACTCAAATATGTGGTAGCTGTATGGTATCTGATGAAATATTGGAAAATTACCAGTGAAATCCAGAAAGTAACCCATTATTGCATGCTTAGTTGATATTCTGTAAGCAGAAGAGCATGGAGGACCTACGCTGTCAATGTGCTTTAGACATGATCCTCAAACTTAAATGCAGCTCTGTGCTTTAGAAGTGCTTTTGATTTTGTGTTGGATTTGATGCTTTCAACCACAAGGTTTGACTTGAAACTGAACAGATGAACAGGAAAGGTCTGTCTTTGGGGAAGGGTCTTGCATAAATACCTCACAAGCAGTGAGTATCTTCCCTGACACATCCCATGGATGGTTTGGAAGAAGATGACATGGATGTATGGTATTGTTAATTATCAGTGAAAATATAATGTAAAATTCTTCTCATCAAAATGTGAAATGAGAGAGATACTAGGGTTAAAGAGTCTATTACTTAAAAGAATTGAGCAAATGTAATACTTAACCAATAATAAAGGCATCATTATTTATTGGAATAACCATGTCAATGTCATCAAACAGATACTTTGCAAATGCTCCATCTGTCTATTCAGCAGTGGTCTTGAGACATACAAAACTTAAAGCAAAAGTTAACAGGATCAAACTGAAGCAAACCTTGAAATTGTGTCAATTAATTAAGCAGCTCTAGCTGTGTATGTTATTGTGTTCTGTTTTTACTCTGTTGTTTTGCTGTTTGATGACTCGTCTCAAGATAGGCACATATTCTGAAGGTGTAGTGAACTTCATTTACAAAATTAGTCATAGACAGCCTGCATATGCAAACTGTAATCTATGCATAAACATTAAGCATCCCTTAAGTTCCTTGAAGGAATTTGTCTTTGCCAAATACGTGGTGAGCCTGTGCATTTAAATAAGATTTCAGGCCCATACACTGAAGCCATTGCAGTAAAGCAATGTTTTTAGGTAGCTATAGTGTTATTTGGAGATGAAGTTAACTAGATGGATGTCAGCGGAGTTATTCAGCAGCAAATATGCTGGGCAGACTGAGGGCACAGAATGGTGCATATTTAGCCTGAAAGCAAATACGTCTATTTCTATTGAAAGCCTGGGCTGGTTGTACCATCCATGCCAAGTGAGCAAGTCATGCCACAGATTGTTTACCATTACAAAATTATTTTAAGCCACCTCACCCCCTCCTGGAGGCTTGGCTGTGGCTCAGAGCCACCGTGGGGGGATCTCAGTGAGGACTGAGCTCTGTGGGAGTTGCTTTCCAGCTGCAGCTCTGCTTCTTAAACTTGGCCTCAGCTACAGCTCCAGTGAAACTGCCACCATGCCTAGCCATGGGTCCCTTGGTCCAATCCTGGCCCCAGCCCTTGACCTGCATCTGACTTTCTGGGCCTCCCTGGGCCTGGTCCAGTCCTGGCTCCCCTGCGGACACGTCTCATCACCACAGGCTGGACTGGTGACCCGGGAACTTGTCAGCCCCACTGAATCTGTCCCACTAGTCTGGCCATGGGGCTGTTCCCTGCCCTGCTGACAGCCCCCAGCCAGGGCTCCCATTCCCAATGGAGAAACTGGCTCACACTGCTCCCAGGTACCTGCAGTGTGTCTTCTGCAAAACACTTTCTTGACCCTGGGCCAGTGAAGTAGCAAGGATTGAGAGGCTGTTGCTCTCATTCCACTTGTGTGTTTTAATTTTCTGGCTTTGATACTGACTCCTGATGTGGCCAGCCTTGAAATTTCACCTACAGGATCATGAAATCAAGAAGTCTTACAGTGCCATGCTTGGAGAGTTGAAAAAAACCTCATTTTACACAGGGAAAAAAAACACTTCCAAACCATAGATGAGTGCTGCTATCAATGGGGAGCCCTTTAGGGGGCTGTTAATGAACGGACCAGAGTTCATAATTCTGTCAGCAGAAGAGACGTCAGCTGCGGCTTAAAGCCACAGGTGAAAGCAGAAGCAGCAGTTAGATATCTAAAAAAAATGGTTCAATATGACTAAAATTGTGATATGTAGAGGACTTCTAGATGCCAGGAAAAAATCTTGCTTATGTCAAGACCAATGACAGCATTTTGGAAGTATTTCAGGACAAAAAGCCATCATTGCAAAGGAAGGGGCTGCCACTAGGTAGGAACCATATAAACAATCTGTATGAAAAAAAAAGATGCTGCTATGTTGGTTTTGTATTTGGTAGAAATAGTTATGTACTCACCAACTTTTTAAGAAATAGAGCCATCTAAAAATGTTTTTCAGTTTTTAATGGGAAACAAGTTTGGGTTAAGTAACTTTCCAAAAGCAGTAGATTTCAGTAAGATGTCTGATGCAATGATACTGGAAATCCTGATTAAAATACTGACACTGTTTCCCATCAAAAGAGCACAGTCTAATGGATTTTGAGTGGGGTAACTGTAAATTGTCAGTGGAGATGTTCAACGAATTGGCATTTGTGCCATGTTCTGCAGGAATAGGTTCTCATCCTTTATGCTATTATGTGCTTTTTTAGAAATGATCTAAAAGATACCTGAAGGCAATCAGAGGTCATCATTTTTGCAGAAAAGCCAAATATTAATCTGATAGTAAATACAGTCATATGAAATGCTTTATAAATTATATTCATCAGGATAAGACATACCTTTATAATGTCTCAAAAGTCATAATTCTAATAGCAAAGAGTAAGGGTCATAGCTGGAAACTTGAAAGGCTGTAACTTTGAAAAGTATTTTGGAGGCATAGCAGACAGGGAACTCCAGAGATATTACAGCAGAAAGTTTTGCGGTGCCAGCCGTGGACATACTGAGGGGAATAGGGAAGGAGGGTATATTTTTTCTTTGTGTACCAGAGCAGAGTGTCAAGATTTGTGTCAAATGAACTTTCAAAAGTTGTTTGAAGGTTGCTGAGGGTTTAGAGAAGAGATGTAGAAAATACTTAGAAGCAGGAGATTTGTGGAGCTCAGTCTATTTACCTCATCAAATAGAAAATTAAGTTATCTGACCAGTATTTAACTTTACAGGGAAAAGAGTGTGGATGTTAATCTTGAGATGGGAAAGATATAACAGGAACAAGACTTCAAAGTAAGAAATACAGAAGATATTTTTAACAGTTTTTAACAGTTCAGCTGATTAATCACTAGAACAAACAGCTAAGGAGTTGATGAATTCTCTATCTATTGATGTCTGTGTAATCAAGATTGGCGTGTATGAGTAAAATGCAATTTATTAGTCTCAGTAGAATAATCAGGTTGGTGGAGGTTACTAGCATAGGCTAAATTTAAGGGGATAATAGAGCCTAGTTGTTAAAAATAATCTCCCCTCACAGTTAGGAGTCCAAGTTAGCTTTAAGCAAAAACATTCTACAGCTATTTATCCTAATAGATGTATTGCAGAGAATGTGTATGAGATCTGGGTAAACAGTACCATAATTTGCCCTGTTGATCACTGTCTCTGTTCACCACATTCCCGATTCAATATTATGTGATCAGGAATCACAAGATTTGTTTCTTGTGAGTTATTTCTTGATACATTTCAAGAGCAGCTGAAGAATTTATTTTATCCATATTTATTTATGAACTGTGTTGTGAAGCTGGATGTGTGTATAGGTTAATTGCTTCCAGAGCTCTTACTGCTGACTTAATGACCTGGTTTGTCAAACTTGCTGAATAGTTGATTAGATATATGCCACAGCAATCTGAAAACAAAACCCAGGCCACAGAAAAGTAGAATGCAATATTCAGTGCCCTAAATGGCATTATTGTTGCAGTATAGGGCTCCTGCAGGCAACACATTATAAAGGACAAAAGTATCCCTATATATGATTACAGGAACAAAAATGTCCCTATATCATTTCTACATATATGTAGTTTTTCTGCAGGCTTCTTCAACATCAGAAGCTCAACAATGAAGATGGACATTTTTTCCAGTAAGACCAAAATTTGGAGCTGCAGTTCCCTCCATAGACAAGGTGGGGGAAGGGGGCAAAGAGGAGAAGAAGGAGAGAGGAAGAGAGACCCTAGCCCCCCCTGGGAATTCAGTATTAGATTCTATGGATTACCTTGAAGCTTTCTTCTGTTGATAGTAAGGCACTAAGCAAATTTCAACGTAGTGAGCCCTAACAGCATATCTTTGTTTCTCCATTATGACATTCTGTTTTCTTTATTATTCAAGTGATCAGACTAGATGGAGGAATATTTGGCCTTTAAATCTATAAATTCTTAGAATTATTTATACTTTGGTAAACAAAAGAGTTGATAGTCATGTAGTCTTGCATAAGTGAGTGAATCAGAATTGGTACTTTACATAACAAAACAGGAATGAGCAAATAAATAAAGGATTATTGCCTCAGGCCAAGCAGAGCTTGATTTGTGAAATATGCACTTAAGAAAATGTACTGTACCATGCATTTGAGGATATGTTACTTGCTTACTGCACAACAACAACATGACCTCCATTGTGCAAGATATTGCAAATACAATTGCCACCTTGCAGAAACTAATGTAGTGCTATGATCTTTAACTAAGATATGCTAATTTAACCTTACCTAAACAAACATCTAGAGTTTATCTAGCTTTAAGGGAGTAACTACAAATGACTGTTAAAGTCCCCTGCATAATGCAGGGGAAATTCTGACAAGGAAATCAATTTGGATGTAAGAGTTTGAGAGAGCAGGACACAAGTAACAGTTTGACAAACACTGCTGAAAGTCCTCAGTTAGAGCACCATGGGAAGACAACTACTTGCTAGCCATCTTCTGGGATCCGGGTGGACTGAGGAGAAAGAAGTATTTAACTCTGCAGTATTGAAAGACACTGTAATGTTGTATTCAGTATGGATTGTGTGCTCTGTCTTTTAGCTCTAGGACTTAAAAATTCTCAGCTACAAGTAATTTGAATGGTGAGAGGAAAGCATAGCCCAGAGAACATGGACGTTCAAGAACTATTTAGCCTTGTGTGCATGAATCGCAAATACCAGCTGTAAGGTCACGTTGGTAATATTTCAGGGAAAGACATTTGTCAGGGGATTTTAATATATTTCGCAGTATGCTTCAGCAATTGCAGTTCTCTAAAGACACCTCTGGTTGTCACCTTCTCTTTAGCTCAGTGGAAATGGAGGAAGGAAAATGCTCTTTTGGGGGCAGGTTCTGGTGTGGTGAACAGCTTCACCAAGAAGTTTAAGTAGAATGGCCTGGAGAGAAAAAGGAGGGGAAATATCCCATCTCTCTTGCTGTACCCTACAAAATCAGGGAATTCTGTTTTTCCTTTCCTCTTATGATTCTTTAGCTTGTAGTTTACTTTATGCTGCTTTCTATGAAACATTTTTCTATGAAACCTTTTCCTATTGCCTTCTTGAAAACTTCTATTGCTTTTCTCTTTGGCCTTTTGCCAGCCTCTCTGCCTTTCAAAGACATAAGCAGTAACCTGGACATTGAGTGTCTACCTTGTTGCACGTCTGGAAGTGTAACACAGTCGTAGGAAGATAGTGAGCTAGCTGGAATTTACTACCCAGGGTACAACAGAAGCACAGTGGTTTAAAATCAGAGTGAAGATCACTCACCTCTTTTTAACTATTTAATAATTATTAACAAATGCTGACCTGTTTTGCACATGACAAAATAGCAATTTTCTAGCATAAATAGATAAACAACAACTTGCAAGCATAAGCTGTCATTATGGGGAAAAAATACATTGTTTGTAAAGGCATTCTTTCTAAATTAGCAAAATACCTCTCCCGTGGACCAGTGGATAACATTAGACATGAAAATACATTGGCATCTTGGATGTGCACTTGCTAAAATGCCTAGGCATACTAAATGAATCTTGCATTTAAGAAATAAAGCCACGTGAACATTGTGATGAAAAGTCAGTTGTCGGCATTCTCCTCACTTACAACGCGTCAAAACTGAAACCGTAGCAGTAGGAAAACAGCACATCTTTTTATTTCATTCTTGCCTCCTTTAGTCAGGCTACCGACAGATATGCTTTGCCTTGAACATCTGCGGCAAATATAAAGGCGGCAGTACCGCAACCTTTCCGCAGCCCGCGCCGGGAGCGACAGCGTTGGGTGCCGCGTCCTTAACACCAAGCTAGGCTGAGGCGCGGGGAGGGGGAGCGTCCCGGAGACGGAGGAGCCGAAGGGAGAGCGGAGAGGCCCGAAACGAGTCGGGAATCTCGTGAGGCTGACGTAGCCGGGGGCGGGGCGGGCGAGCCGCTGCAAATGTGAAAGCCGCTGTAGCCTACTCAGCGGTGCGGTGCCAGCCCGGCGCGCGAGGCGAGCACGAGGGGAGGAACACCAGCGCGCGCGCGCGAGAAGCAGCAGGCAGCGGGTGTCCAGCTGCAGCGAATGCCTGAGCCTGGCGACGGAACCCGAGGGAGGCAGGGACACCGCCTGTGTGCGGTGTCATCAAATAAATCTCAGGCAGGTGGTCGGATTGAAGGAAGGAGGCAGAAAGGTTAAGAAGTATCAGAGAAAGCGAAAGTGAAATAGATTAGTGGAGCCGTGCTCCGAGGCAAAGGCAGAGGGTAGAGGCTCTGTGTGAAGTGGATGGTCCCCTTCCCTCCTGTAACCAAGCAGAAGGAAGGATCTTAAAGGACAAGGGGGAATGGAGACAGGTCCCTTCTCAGAGGAGCAAGCCAAACCACTCCCGGTCCCCCTTGCCTTCCCAGTTGAGAGTGTCCATCGGGAGACAGTCCTGAAGGTCATAGGTGCCATGGAAGGCTGGACATACTTCGAGAAGGAANCAGAACTGCCACCTTGGACTTCCAAAGGGCAGACTTTGGCCTTCTTAGGAGTGTGGTTGAGAGTGTCCCTTGGAAGACAGTCCTGAAGGGCATAGGTGCCCAGGAAGGCTGGTCATACTTCAAGAAGGAACTCTTAAAAGCACAGGAGAAGGCCATCCCCAGGTTCCATAAAATGAGCCGATGGGGAAGAAAGCCAACCTCGCTAAATAGAGGGCTTTGGCTGGACCTCAGGAATAAAAGGAAAGTCTACAATCTCTGGGTAAAGAGGGTTGGTAACTTATGAGGAGTACCAAGATGTAGTGAAGCTATGCAGGGGCCAAATTAGAAGGGCCAAAGCTCAAGCAGAGCTTAACTTGGCTACTATGGTTAAAGATAACAGGATGAAGTTCTTTCAGTATATCAGTAGAAAAAGGAAGACTAGGGAAAATGTAGACCCACTGATGAATGATGTGGGTGCCTTAGCGGTGGAAGACACAGAGAAGGTGGAGATACTGAATGCCTTCTTTGCTTCAGTCTTCATGGCTAAAACTGCCTCCTATGAATCCTAGAGACAAGGGGGAAGGTCGGGAGAGAGGAAGATTTCCCTCTGTTGGGAAGGACGGGTTATAGACTACTTGGTCAAACTAGACATCTGTAAGTCCGTGAGCCCTGATGGGATGCACCCGTGAGTGCTGTAAGAACTGGCAGATATTATTGCTAGGCCTCTCTCCACCATCTTTGAAAGGTCATGGAGAACAGGAGAGGTGCCTGAGGGCTGGAGAAAAGCAAATATGACTCCAGTCTACAAAAAGGGCAAGAGGAAGGATCCAGGGAACTACATGTCAATTAGTCTCACCTTTGTCCCTGGGAAGGTAATGGACTGACTTGTTTTAGATGTCGTCTCCAAACATCTTAAAGAACAGGAAATCATTGGAAGTGGTCAATACAGATTTACCGAAGGTAAATCGTGCTTGACCAATCTGCTAGCCTTCTATGACATTATAACTGGATGGCTGGATGAGGGGAGAGCAGCAGATGTCATCTACCTTCACTTCAGCAAGGCTTTTGACACTGCCTCCAGTAATGTTCCTCATTAGGAAACTGGGGAAGTGTGGGCTAGATGAGGGCACACTGAGGTGGATTGAGAGGTGGCTGCATGACAGGACTCAGAGGGTTGTAATTAATGGAGCACAGTCAAGTTGGAGGCCTGTAACTGGTGCTGTCCCCCAAGGGGAGACTTTATTACTGTTATATGTATCTGAAGGGTGGGTTGAGGAGGATGGATCTGGACTCTTTTCAGTGGTTCCCAGTGGTGACAGGGCAAGGGGCAATGGGCACAAGCGGGAACATAGGAAGTTTCATTCAAATATGAGGAAAACCTCCTTTCTGGTGAGGGTGCTGGAGCACTGGAACAGGCTGTCCAAGGAGGTTGTGGAGTCCATTTCTCTGGAGATCTTCAAGACCTGCCTGGATGCAGCCCTGAGTAACGTGCTCTGGGCAATCCTGCTTTAACAGGGGAGTTGGACCAGATGATCTCTAGAGGTCCCTGACAATTCTGTGATAAAAAGCAGTCCATATTTATGTGAATCAAAATTATTTTTAGGTTTTAAAGAAAAAAGAAAGAAAATTATTTGTTCAATATTACTTAGCAACAAAGCAAGATTCTGTCTTGATTCGTTGAAATAGTGTGTTTACAAAGTATGTGCAGGAATCAGTTTCCCTCAGGTATGATCAGTTAACCTCATATAAGTTAATGATGTGCCTACAGGTATGCAAATGCTGCATGGAATGGGAAGTCTTCATTATGCATTACAAAATAGATAGCCAAGGCAGCTGCAACTGTCAGACAACCTGTATCCCCGACATTGTTAAGGTCTGTTTAAGGTCATTAGACCTGAATAGGAATAATTACCCCAGGCAGAGCACTGAATTAATGGTTACACTTCATCTGGTACCTTCCTTAGTAGAACTGCAAGTTCAGCAAAAATACACATGGAGAAGCAAAGAGAAGGCATCACTGTGAGTAACACCTGCAGAAGGGGCACATTTTGAGGTCGTTATCTTTTCTGGCATAGCTGTTTCTCTCTATGATTCCATCATGGGCTTTTACAGCTGCCTTCCCCCTCCTCACTAGTTTAAGTTTCCAGTTTTGTGCTTAGCCAGAATCCACCTCTCCGTTTTGCCTTCAAGAAAATGAGAAATTGCTGTTCAGTTTTTAGGTAGTGTATGATCAAAGTAGGAAGGTTGGAAGGGTGGGATTAGTTTTGGTTGGGTTTTGGTTTTTTTGTTTGTTTGTTTTTTGTTTTTCGGAGATCTAACTATTTCCTTGTTGATTCAGTTTTCCAGAGGTTAGGAAGCTAATGAAAACTGTCACGTAACATGGACAAAATTAAAATGAAAATTGAAACTTAGGAGACCCTGACAAGCAGAAGACCATGGGTATAATACCAACAAAAGATAAAGAAAAATATGTAGGTTTTGTGGTGGGGTATTTTTTTTGAGAATATTCAATTTCCTTTCAGATTAATATTTTCAAAAACTTTATTTTGTCAAACACCATATTAATGTAAAGGAGAGTACATATCAAAATATTCTGCAGAAGTCCAGCACTTTCAACGTGTTCTGTGTATTTTATCTTTTCATTTTCAGTCTACCAACGGCAAAAACTATGACTAAACATTTTAAATACATTTAAGAAAAAATTATTTAGTCTACTCTTGCTGGAATTGGCCTGCATTTCCCTGCAGTTGTCTGAACAATCCTTGCAGCTCTTGCATTACTTGCTTATTCATATTTCCTGCATCCTACTTGGCCATTGAATAGATTACTGGACATAACTTCTTCAGATGTTTGGTTTAGCTTAAGCTTTCTCTAATATACACAAAACCTTGAAGAAGTTAGGTATTACGTGGAAATGCGTGCATATCTCTGTCAACTTCTTCAAGGAACAGATTAATTGTGGGGGCCATGCCAGGCAAATGCCTGGGTGCAACCTTCATGAAAATGTTCTAAGGTATTGACAATTAGCAGATGATTTGCACGGTATTGCTTCCATGCTAATTACGTTCTCCTTAAAGAAATTGTGGACATTTCATTTTAAATTTTAGGAGCGTCTTCTGCTTTCTTTGCTGCCTGCTCACATTGCCATGGAAATGAAAGCAGAGATCATTCAGAGGTTACAAGGTCCAAAGGCAGGCCAGCTGGAAAACACCAACAACTTCCATAATTTGTATGTCAAAAGGCACACCAATGTCAGGTAATAAAATATACATCAACATCATTCAGTGGAACTTTGGAAAGGGAATGTTAAGAAACCAATTAACAAAATGATTGTTTTAATATGTTTTTCATCAACTTCATGTTTTGTATCCATTAATTTGATCAAAAGCTAACGGTTCTGTGTTCCTAGAAGAGCAACAAAACTGATAGTACAAAAAAGTTGTTTAGAAAAAGCCATGCAGTAGTACACTTTCTTCATAATGTAGTAATTTTACAGGTTGAAGTACCAAATCCTACTTTCATGTAAACTAGTCAAAGTTGTAATTTGTGTCAGTTATATTATTGTGGATTTGCAAGTTTCTTAACTGGAGCAGTTTCTCAGGTTATACAAAATGTAAATAGAGGCCGCTGTATCACGTATGTGTTTTACACAGTACCAAATATTTGGCCGACAAATCACTTATTAATAACGAATTTCTAGAAGTTAGAAAAATAATTCACCATTTATTTCAACTATTCTTTCATCTTTACAAGTTGTTTTGCCTGTTTTTTTGATCAAAAACTTAATTAGAATGGCATTCTTAGATACTACACTTTTAAAGTTAGGATTGCAGGACTTTTGAAGAAGTTAATTGTCACTTGTGAGCACAAATGCTTTTTTCTTAGCCTAATTCTATGAATTGATCACTTGGTGAATAGAAACATAGTGACTTGAATATCCTAGCAATCAAGATTGAATTTAATAATCTGAGTAACAAGTGAACAAAGACTTCCATGGTGCATATCATTAATAGGTCAATATAGACAGAAAATGTCTACACTGACAAAAAGTTATTAAACAATTTCTGATAACAATTTTTTAATTAAAATAATTGCCATTATTTTACTGCAAATTTGTGAGAAGGGAAAAGCTTTTTATTTTTTTAATACACTGTAACAGATATAGGCATAGAATGCCTATGAAAACCTATAAATATAGGTATACCTATAAAGGTAATATCTGTGAAGGTAATACTGATAAAGGTAAATACAGGTATATGTTACCTATAAATATAATGCCTATAAAGGTAAATGTACTCAGGCCTTTAAATAGAGTTATATTTCTTGTTCTGCATTCAGCTGCTTTGGGTCCGGGCATATGTCTGTGAAGTCTAGAATGCCTGCTTTCAGGTTCTGCTGTTGATTTATAAATGTGAGTTATAAATGAGGAAGGAAACTGTGACCAGGTTTCTTTTCATTTCTGTTTTGTAGCATCTTGTATGCTGATATCGTGGGATTCACTCGCCTGGCCAGTGACTGCTCACCAGGGGAACTGGTGCACATGCTAAATGAACTGTTTGGCAAGTTTGACCAGATTGCAAAGGTGGGTTTCTGCTGTGATCCTACTGTTATTTTAAATAAGTCATCTTTAAAATATCTTTTCTTCTTGGAGACTCATCTACATTCATGCAGCATTTCTGAGGCTCCGGCAGGAAGGTTAGACTTGAGACGTGTGAAGAAAAAATCTGGCTGGGAGTGCAACCACGTATTTCTGCCAGTGTGACAATCTGTGAAACCCGAGATAGCTCTCTCTAGTGGGACCAATAGAGACAGCTCATGGAGCCCTATAAAGCTTAATGGAAGGTGAACAGCTCTTTAAATAGATCTTTTACAATAACAAGGATTAGGAAACTCAAGATAGAAAACTGATACAGTCAGTTTTCTTATCTCTGGAAAAGCACTTTAGATATTGGAAGACAAGGGTGACAATATTGAAGCAATTTTAAGTACTGACCACAGTCTCTTGATTACTCAAGAAAAGATTCAAATATAGTCAGAGGATTTTCTTCTGTTTATTTAGGTGTGATTTTTATAAAAATGACACCAAACTTCATTCTTTGTATTAAGGTGAAATTATAAACACTAAAAGAGATAAAGAATTTCTGGTTTTTTATTTGTTCAAAACCAATTGTCCATTATTGGTTAAAAAAAAAAAAGAAAATCTTTATATTATCTTAGAGTACAAAAAATGTAAAATCAGATTATATTACTAGTCACAGAATCACAGAATATCAGGGATTGGAAGGGACCTTGAAAGATCATCTAGTCCAATCCCCCTGCCAGAGCAGGAACACCCAGAGCAGGTCACACAGGAAACATTGCATAGTACATCTTTAAAGGTGTAAATGTAGAAGGCTAGGTCTTTTGATTTTGTATTTCAAACAAAAAGACTTAATTTAGATTGAATACGAGATACTTTGGCTTTAATGTAAGGTGTGAACAACACTGCAAATGTATGTTTTGCAGTGATCTGATTTCCTAGGTTAGCCCATTAAGGACCATAACAGATAGAGGAATCATCCATACAAAACTCTCTGACAGCCCTTCTTTTTTAGCAAGCCAAATCCTTCTCTACTGAAACAAGCTTAAATAGAATGATTTTGATAATGTAATTTAAGTCAGTCTTTGTAACAGTAACTCTTCATGTGTGTAATTCAAGTTGAAAGTGACCATCTGACCTTGCTTTTTCCTCCAGGAAAATGAATGTATGAGAATTAAAATCCTAGGTGACTGCTATTACTGTGTTTCTGGACTACCTATATCTCTTCAAAATCATGCCAAAAATTGTGTGAAAATGGGACTGGACATGTGCGAAGCCATTAAGTAAGTGATGGATTCTTTGTTAAATATTCAACAGTAACAATTCTGTCTCTTCTATCAGTAGCTGTGCTGCTGGTTGAAACATTCAGACCTGCAGTAGCTGGTGTGTTTCACTACCAGGTCCAGCATGGTAATCTTGATCTCAGTCTCAGCAGAGAAATCTTTTAACATGTTGGCTGGTGCCAGATTACCTTGTCACTGCACCATAAAGATGATTAAGGGCCTGGAGCATCACTCACATGAGGGAAGGCTGGGAGAGCTGGGGCTGTTCAACCTAGAGAAGAGAAGGCTGAGAGGGAAGGTCTCAGCAATGCATTTAAGTACGTAAAGGGAGGGTCCGAAGAAGATGGAGCTAGGCTCTTTTCAGTAGAGACTAGTGACAGGACGAGATGATGGGCACAAACTGAACATCAGGAAACTGTTTTCACTGCGAGGGTGACTGAGAATTGCCACAGGTTGCCCATGGAGACTGGAGTTTCCAGCCTTGGAGATACTCAGAACCCAGCTGTTACAACCCTAAGGAACCTGCTGTAGCTGTCCTTGGTTTGAGCAGGAGTTGGACTACACCATGTCTAGGAGTCCCTTCTGACCTAAACTATTCTGTGATTGAGATGGTAAATATCCCAATCGACGTCACTTAGGACTTGGGAAGCTTTGCTTTTTGCAGAATCATGATGCTGCCACCCACCTGTTAGTCAGACAGCTCTGTGAGATGCCAAAGCTTCAGGCTTCTGCTGATTTTGGAGTTCAGTTGTGGTTAGGAACAATTACCTCTCCACAATTAAGATACTCAAACCCCTGACCCTATAGAGTGATACTGAGCATGTCTACCAAAGACCTTTCTAGCTGTTTTACAGATTCCTGGGCTGAGGCCTTCTTTCCATGTTGCTAAATAAGCAACAGAATGTGCTTGTCTTACTAGAATCCATGTTTAGGTTTAGTTTCAACGTTTCTGTGATTAATTTTTTAGCTGATGGCCTTCTAAAAATTTTTGTAAGTTAACACTTTAGGGAACCTTTGAAAATTCAGTGCTTACCCACCAGTATTTTGGACTTGTGAGTTGGTCTATTTGTCCCTTATTTCTTTCCCATAATCTTTGTGCTTGTTCTGTCTTTGAAACAGAAAGCAGAACAGGGTATTTGAGAATTCTAATGGGATTGCTTTTGAAATAACAGTTGTAACTTACTTCAAGTAACTCAAGTAATAACAGGTGGCTTGATATGGTTGTGAAAGAGGAAAAAGAACTGTGGTTGCATCTGAGGAGTTAATATTTGTAAGGCATCTAAGGATACAAGAAAAGGGACATGTGAGGAATGCTTTAACTTGTTACTGAAGAGTAGATTGGGAACAGATTATAGGCAACTGTAGAAGTTCTGAAGATGATGGGACTTCAAAAAAGACTTGCAAAAGAGCAGCTTTCAGTTGCCTCATCGATTCAGGGTAATTACTGTATGGGTAGGTTGATTAATGAGAATTTGGGGGTTTTTTTTCCTTCTAAGGAAAAAAGTGCAGTATTTGTGGAAACTGGTATTTTTATCTCCTTGCCTTAGGGATCTTTTGCAAAACTAACCTCAGCACAGGAATCAGATTGCTTCATTTTCTAAAATGTTTTTTCTTCAACCAGATATGATTGTACCTTACATTGTGTCCAAAGAAATCTATTTTTTCAAAAAATGGTACTTGGAGTACTTCTCCTTGCCAAGCATTAAAATCTACAGATTTGGATGTTTTCTCAGTTGCTTTCACTGAATGCTTTCTCTTTTTCATTTAGATATGCTAGAACTGTATTATAATTACACCATTTGCTTCTCTAGAATATTAGGAACTAAAGCTAATATTGGTTGGCTCAAAAATGTTGAGGTTTTTTTCACCAGTCTTTCAGTGAAAATTAAACCTTTCTGGCTTACATTTAAAAAGATCTGTTTGCTGTGTGATACATGTGAGTTAAAAGCATTTGCATAGAGTTTCCAGTCAAACTGTTGCTTTTTCACTTAAGAGAAAAAAGTATAGAAGGTGACAGGCTAGTGGAAAAACAGTGCTAAACTTAAGCCATAAATTGCCCTTCACGAAGAACTGAAAGTAAAATTTTACACATCACAATGCAATACTTCACTTGAGCTCAGAGAGCAATCTGTCAGTTCCTTACACTTCAGAACTTCCTAATTTTCTTGGAAATAACTTTCTGTTCAAGTTGCTATCAAGTATGTTCATTGTTAATCCTGGATGATAAGGTCCTCCTTGGTAAGAGCAGCCTTATAGACTAGAAAATTATCTTTTAGTTATATAGCAAATTCTGATCTGACTTTATTACTGTAGTCAGAATCCACAACACTCCTGTAGAGAGATGTCTGATTATCACAGCCTATTTACATCTCTGTAAGAAGAAATACCCTGTGTTTTCAAATGCTTCCAAAGTATTATGTCAAGTGTTGCAGCGTGGAGGTGGATAAAAGTTACTGATTATTAATCAATTCCATATTTTGTTGTATGTCTGCCACATCTTTGTGTGGAAGCACCTCCTGAAATACTTCTGTGGCCTGTAAAACTAGAAATGGTGGTACTTTTGCTGTTGGACGTGTGTCACTCAATGTATGTTTGACCCACTCTGTCCAAAATACCTTTTTTTTGTCAGGTATAGGGTTTTGTTATATTCAGCCAGAGGTGCAAGCTGACACCTGAGTGCCTAAATTACTGAACTAAAGCAGTTTGCTGTTTAGATTAACAGTTCTGCATAGGTTTTACCACCTGAATATGATTTTAGTTCAGCTCTTTGACGCAGAAAGGAGGAATTCTACCAAATTGCCAGGTGTTATGTAGTATAAAGCCTTATTCTTGTTTCCTAATGATGAGTAGCTCCATTTTGAGCAATTCAGCCTCACTATGCTATGGAGTATTTCCATTTAAACTTGTTAGTAGTCCCATTGATTAATTCTTTTGCTTCTCTTAATTCCTTTGCTTCTCTGCTCTATGTTGGAACAAATTCAATGTTACTTGTAGTCTGCAGCCTGCTTGCCCAGGAGTGGGATGCCCACCTCATCAAGCCATAGATGCCAGTGCTGGCTATGATGTTTAGATCTGGCCACCTTAACGGGGTGCTTTAAGGCTAGAGCTCACCTGCTAAGGGAAAATATATTTTTATAAGAATATATTGGCTGTTTTCCTTCAGTCCAAACTCCACTCCCTTGTCTGCCTGCTGACTTCCTAATTTATGTATTTCTCAGCCACAAATTGTCAAAGGCTCTCTTTGATTTGGTAGTGTGCAAGGAGTTCCATGTCAGAGGAAAGTGAAAGAAACTTTTGGATGAGATGGCTGTATCAATTTGAAAGCTAGATCCAGAATAAACCATTTTTTTAAGGTATGACTTCATTCCTGCAGGCCTGACCCAAAACGTATCGATTCTTTTAGAGCTGGAAATGTGCTCAAGGCTCACTGAATGTGTTAAAGTGAATAAGATGGGACTAGATGAGTCTTAGATATATTAGTCCAGAATTTCCAATGAGTAAAGCTCAGATAAAGATGCTTTCTTAATGAACTGAACTCTTGTTTGTTGTCAAGTAAAGTTGCTATGAGCAAGATAACCATGCCTGTAAAACTATATGGCTTCCTTACAAACTCAAATTTAAGGCTGCAATAGGAAAGACACAGTCTTGATGAGTATTTTTGACTGCCCAGCCAGGATGGGCACACTGTGGTGTGCTGAGGGAGACCAGAGAGACCATGTGGGCAGAAAATGAAATAATAATGGGAAGTTTCAGATATACTTGCGTAGGTAGGGCAAGTGTCCTATGGGGATGTGATAGGCTACATTCTTAGATGCATTCAGTGCCTGCATCATCATAGCAATTGTTCAGGGAGCACAGGAGAGAAGAAATAAACCCTAATTTGGTCCAGAGTAGCACTTTAAAAACTTCTGTGGTTTCTTTAATTTGTGAGACAGAAGAGAAGATTCAGTTCTGGAACATATTCTACTTCCTCCCCTCCTTAACTGCCAAGGGCTTGTTATAAAACAGACTTTATAGCTTGCACTGCAGAGTATGTGAGGGCAGCCTTTCAACAAGCAATCCTAGAGGATAAATGTTCCTCTTCCACTTTGTCCAGTTTTGTAAAGTACTGTATTTTTTTTTCCTCAAAGGTGTTAAGCCTGTGTTATATACCTTGCAAAGAGCAAAGTGGCACTTGTCATTTGCCAACTGCTTACAAAGATCGTTTACAAGCAGTTAATTTTCAAGTGTGTCAGATACACAAGAGCAGTGTAAAATGGCAAAGTGAAAAGAGATGTCAATAAACATTTGATAGAGACTGAGGAAATTAAAATTCTCTTCTCTTCTTTTTAATAACTGCAAAACACGGTTTAAAAAATGCTTTCAGTCATGCTCCTGTTATTTGCCCAGAAAAAAAAACACTTGAGAACTACTGTTTACATTTAGAATTTAACATATCAAATTAAGCCAGTTAAGTTCCATGTTGCCTTTCAAAAAAAGAGGAGAAGCAGGCCAGTTTAATTCTGTAATTCAGAAGTTACAGTGCCGATGAGTCTCATCCTTGAGACTGATGATGTTGCTAGGACTATGAACCTGGCTCATATACAAGCCATTTGACTTTCTTTTACTATAGTTGTTCCTTCTATCAACATCCTGAATTCCACCAAGATAACTGAATGTACTTATTACTGGCTTACAAAACCTTATTACTGGCTAGGTTTTGATCCACGTGAGTTGGGGTTTAAATATATAAATCCAGTTAAGTTACGATCTTTCCATTTCTTAGAACTGCCTAAGCCTCTAGACATCTGAGTTAACTTTATAACTCTTTACATATGTAGTTAGGTAACAATATGATATATGTATATATATATATATGAAAAGTTCTAGTTTGACTTTAGTTACACACCTGTGATTCAGAAGATGAATGCCTATTTTTTTTGTAGGACTCTTCAGAGATTTGGGTTGGGATAAACAGATACTTCAACTCTGTCTAAAGTCACTGGAAGAGTCAAAGGGTTAGATGTGCTCTGGACAGTGAGAGTGGCCTCTCATTCTTTGTATAACGATCTAGTGGGTACAGTGTTCACCCTGCATGTCGAAGGCTATTACGCCTGTGTTCTCCACAGCCTAAATGGCGCTGAGCCCATATCCCCAAAAGTGTATGAGCCACCAGGCTGTAGAATATTGTGAGGTGCTGTGGTTTTCATCCTTCTTCTCCAAGCAGAACCATTCACACGCAGACATGCAAGGACAATGGGACCTGACAGAACACAGGTATAAGAAAGTCTCCAATGTAGATATTAGGGTCTTCAGTTAGAAGAGTACATAACAATAGTTCCAGATCCCCAAAATATGTTTGTTGGACTGTCACTGCGTTAAAAGCCACACCAAAGACTGTCCCTAGGTTCTATCCTAAGACTGAACATTTCCACTACTTATTTCAGCCCTCCCAAATAATCTCAGGTGAGTCTAAAAGGTACTTCAGGCATGGACTTCAGAATTGACATTTATTACAAATAGTTGCAAATATGGATAATAGTAAATGTAATATAGAAAAAATAATCCTGTTTTAAAAAGAATGGAGGTAATGCAAAAAAGAAATAAATGTTATCACTCTTGTTACTGCTAATTTGACTGGTAAATTTAAAGAAAACAAGGCATTATTATGTATATTAACACAGAATTTCTTCCCAACTACAGGAAAGTGAGAGATGCAACTGGAGTTGATATTAATATGCGTGTAGGAGTACATTCTGGGAACGTGCTTTGTGGTGTTATTGGCCTACAGAAGTGGCAGTATGATGTGTGGTCACACGATGTTACTCTGGCAAATCACATGGAAGCTGGAGGAGTCCCAGGGTAAGAGGCTTCTCTGTTAACCTTCGAACACATGGATTTTTGTATCATGGAGAAATGCATAGGTACCATGTTTTCAGCCATCAGCTTTCATAGAGAAGCCTGAACAAATTCTTAGTGCTGTCCTTACAAATAAATAAATAATTTTTAAAAGGCACTCAGTATTTCCTGTGATTTAAAGAGTGTTTTTTTGTGGTTGGAAACCTTTAGATTTATACCCATTAGAACTTCTGAAAATGAGATTAGAGAGACTATAAATGAAGTGAACAGCATATAAAAAGTATATCCAAAAGCTAGTAGAAGGATGATCAAGTTCAAATTATGCTTTTAGTCAGTATTTGTGATTCTGTCATTTTTTTAAAATATAATTTCAGCCGTGTTCACATCACCTCTGTCACCTTGGCACATTTGAACGGAGCTTACAAAGTGGAAGATGGGGATGGAGATGTGAGGGACCCGTATCTGAAAGAGCATAATGTTAAGACTTACTTTGTAATCAATCCTAAGGTTAGTAGTACTTTTATTTTGTGGCCAGTCATAGTTATTTTTGAGCAGGACGACTAATCTCTTTATTGAATAATTCACTACCATAAGATATTGATCAGAGCTATTACTGATTCCTACAAATACATAATGTTTGCATTGCAAATCTTTCCCGCTCTTTGGAAATCTCTGATATTTCCCAGCAATATCATTACGGATTTCAGGTTCTTAGCATCTCTCCATTTTTAAGTTCATAAGCATGTGGCACCAGATGACGCATTACTGCTTCAAAAGGTAATGAACACCAAGGCTGACATCACGTTTTATTCTCTGTCAACCAGGGAGAGAAGCGAAGCCCTCAGCACCACATTAGACCTCGACATACTCTCGATGGAGCCAAAATGAGAGCTTCTGTCCGCATGACCCGGTACCTGGAATCTTGGGGAGCAGCCAAGCCATTTGCACACTTGCACCACAGGGACAGCATGACCACTGAAAACGGCAAGATTAGCACAACAGTAGGGGCCTACTTATGTCATTTCATACAATTTAGCAATATTTGAAAGGAAAAAGGTGCTCACTGGTAAATACCTGGTTATTTCTGATAGAAGAAGACGTATGCATTTGTACAGGGCAGTGAACCCAGTGAAGTTGCTGTGAGCTTTTCCATTGGTAAGGATACATGTCTTGCTATAAAGTGCATCTCTGAATTATAAGGAATCAAGTGTACTTACTAAAATACATTATTTGACCCTCTGAGCTTATGCCCCAGTCACAGCATTTAGAGTGGCTGCTGTTCACCTTGTGGAAAAATATTTTGAACATAAAGCCAGAGTGCAACACTTTTGATAGAGACATTCCATGATGTTTATGGGCTGTTTAGCCTCATTCTCCATTTGGAACATGGCCAAACCTGGAACGAAGGCTGTGAAGTTAGAATGTCCCTGTGGTACCTGGAGTGGGCTATATTCAAAGCATTTTCTGGCAACTAAATCCGTACTCACTGTAACATCTACTTTTTGGAGGTGCACTAACTGCTCATCAGTAGTGGCTGGTGGCCTGAGTTGTACAGTGCTACAGTGTGATGTTACATCTCTTACACAAAAAAAAAAAGTTTCTTTTTAACGTTGCTAACAGTTTTATTTCTGTCAGTAAGACACGATCAGTCCAAACTTGTACTTTGCATTGTCTTCTACTTCTCAAAAGTGAAAACATAAAGGTAAATCCTAATAGTTTTCAACATTGACATTTAGTTTTATTCCTGTTACATATGAGAACACAGGAATGAGCCACCTAACCCATCTTATTCAATAAATACAGAGCATCAGAATGTGGATTGTGACATCTTCATTCCCGAAAGTACCCAACCATCACTATTGATCACAAAATAAATGTGGATGTGATGGCTGCTGTTGCTTATCAATAAAAAGGTGTTCAAAAATAATAACTGTTGCCTGAATTTGGCCACTCAGGTCTGTCTTTTTCAAAACACTTCAATTTGGTTTTTTGCTGAAGCTGGAAGGAGTTTGGATGACATTAAAACAGTGGTTTGAAGCAGTGACTTTCTTTCTAGTAAAACAAAACATTTTTCGATTCAGACTATTATATTAGTTCTTAGTGTTTATAATGACAGAGCAGTTTGTCTTGATCACTCCATCTTCCCTCTTGGCTAGATTTTTCTTTTAGACAGTTTTAATCTAATGCTAAAGGTATTTATATTGAAAATTCTTCTCCATACTTGATCCTGTTTTCAACGTTATTTTTAAAGCAGCTTAGTGTTGTCAAAGTCTATTATAGTTCATAGGTATTTTCTTTTGGTTTTTAGGATGTTCCCATGGGACAGTATCATTTCCAGCGTTGCAGAGAGAGGTAAGGTAATTTTTTAAAATAAATTATGCATATAAAGTCTACATAAATACATATACATTCATAACCATGTATATGTATATAAGGCATGCTGTCAAATATTGAGGGTCATTTCTCGCTCAACCTATTTTTTCAGCTCGTACCTCTTACATGGAGAAGGGCGATGGAAACAGATTTGGCATACGTTATTGCTGAATTGTGAATACAGTTCCTGCTAACAAACAGAATTATTCTGAATTAGTATATGCATGTTCATGGACCACAATTTGTTTCTCCTAACAGCCCAGTTACTCTGTCAGTGGGGAGAAGATTGCATGCAGGAAAACTGAGAGGAGGCATAGAGGGGTAACAAAGGGAAGACAGAAAGGGCTGTTAATTTGTGTTACAACAGCTAATAATATGTACTAAAAAAAAGACATTTCTGTTAATTTTTTGTTATTGATTATTTTTGTTAATTATTTTTAATTGCTTTGTACTTGCATTGTGTTTTATTATTTCAAAGTCTGTAGTACATTTGCAATAGTAAACATTCAAATGATATTTTGTGGCCTTTCTGTGGTGCTCCTGCTACAAAAACATTTGCAAAATCACAATATCTTTAAGTTTTCATTCTCCTGTTTGGTACTTCAATTACTGGGGCAAGTTGGTGAGAAATGGAAACAGGACTGAACTGATCACTTCTTTAAAAACTCCCAGAATTTCTAGATCAAGAAAAGAGTGATATCTGTTTAAAAAACAAGCTTAGCATTGTCAGAAACCCTGAATGATTAATTTTGATTTTAATAACCTGGTAACATTTCAAAAAATGTCTGTCTTGCAATATTACAAGTAACATCATAAATACCATTAAATACTTTGAAAGAACCATTTAAAAATTTGTATTTTGGCTGGGTTTCTTGCAAACAAGTCATTCTGCCTGTTCCTTCCCCACCTCTCTGCTTGGTAAATGCCTCAACAAGAAATCACACGCCACTGGAAAGCTATGCAATTGCTGAATTCCAGAAGATGAACAAGTTTAGTATGCATGACATTAATAAAAACAGTCTCTGATTTTAAAACTGAGCGTTTACACTAGAACAGTATGTCAGAAGGGCTTCTATCAGCCTTATGGTAAAAAAAAAAAAAATCATTGGACTGTGGTATCTGCACATAACAAAATGCTTTAAGATTCTGAGATGTTTGTGTTTCTAAATTCCTCTCCAAAATTGATCCAAAACGTGCAAATGTTCTTGTGTCTTGGTACCATGTTATGGAAGGGGTTTCTAGAAACCGTTACTGGAATCTAACATCCATAGTGAGGCAAATAACTAGGATTCTAGATAAGCTGGTTAATCATTCCCACTGTAGAGAGCTGAAATAATAATAAGCACTTTGAAAATCCTTATTTTATTAGGACATGAAAGTGTGGGTTTTGAAGCCTGACTGTGGGCTTCTGTTTGTGGCAGTCCTAGCTCTTATCTAGTTACATGATAGTCTTTTGTTGTTAGGGATCTGCCAAGAAGATTGTGATTAAATAATGTCTCCTCATTTGTTTAGTTATTTCTCCAAGACAGATTGCTTCTTATGTGAAAAATAAGTTGTAAACACTTTCTTACCTAAATGCTATAGAACTGAATAAGCATGAAATCATTTGGGGTGTTTAAAGTTACTGTAAGAACACTACTGTCATTTCTGTATGAATCTGAATCCTGCAACAGGTTATCAGTTTTGGGCAAATAACACAAAAACTTGATTTTGAAGACAATCCACGTTTCCTTGACAGTATAAATACTAAAATAATGTTAATGTCCCTTCAAGTTTATGCCACCTATCACCTAATTGTTTAAAGTTAATATTTATTAACAATGTAATGATTTTCTGAAGTATCTTTCCACATTTTTCATTTCAGAACAAAATCACAGAAAAGAAGGTTTGAAGAGGAATTGAATGAGAGGATGATCCAGGCCATTGATGGAATCAATGCTCAAAAGTATGTTATTATCCTCTGTTGTCTCCTTCCTTCAACTTTGACATAAGTCTGTAACATAGTGTAGTGTTTACTATTTCTCACCCACACGTGCACACAGAGGTCTGGAAACAGTAAAGATGCTACTAATACTGTGATAGGAAGCTCTGCACATCATGAAGATAGGTTGTATAGCAACATTTTCTACTATATGGGATAATACAGTGCCTGGGAATCATGGTGTGACAGAGGTTATTGCTTGTCTTGATCTCCATGGTAAAGGGGTTTTTGCACTGTAACTGTTTGTGTCTGTGCACTCATAGCCATAACTACAGAATTATCTCATCTGAGAGCAGAGAACTAAAATGTAAGAAATAACTGGCTTGGGAATCAGACTGATGTGTAAATTGATGCTCACAATTGTCACAGAAACTTCTCAGAATTAGAAACTTTCCCTAAGACCACAGTTTTGGGGTTTTTTTTTGTTTGTTTTTGTTTTTTTAAACTAGTTGGTTGATTTCTTAGAGAAGGCTAAGCTTGATTGAAATTTCTGGGGGAGGCAACATGGCAAGTATTGTTTCTGTGTCCTGGGAAGAGCTGGTGGCAGTATGTTTTCCATTTGTTGGTGAATAGATAAGACTGAGAGAAAAATCATAAGACTCATAGAATAGTCTGAGTTGGAAAAGACCTTTGAAAGTTGTTTAGCCAACCCTGCTGCAATGAGCAGGGACATCTTCAACTAGATCACGTTGCTCAGAGCCTTGTCCAGATTGGACTTGAATGTTGCCAGGGATGGGGCAACTGCCACCTCTCTGGGCAACCTGTTCCAGTCTTTCACCACCCTCATTGTAAAATATATCTGTTATAAATCTACTCTCTTTTAGTTTAAAGCCATTACCCGTTGTCCTATCGCAGCAGGCCATGCTAAAAAGTTTGTCCCCATCTTTCCCCAAAAGGCCACAATAAGGTCTCCCAGGAGCCTTCTATTCTCCAGGCTGAGAATCAAAATCAATATTGAAAATCAATACCAGTCCAAAATAAGTGATCAAGTTTCTCATATTTGTCGGATGAAGTACGGGAATTGCTCTTCAGAAATGCGGACTGTAAATGTGATGAACTCCATGTTTTCACCTTATATCTGTTACTCATAAGCTTAATTACCCGAGTATTATGCCTAATTATTAAATTTTCATGTATCACATTTGGATTTTTATATCTGGTAGTCCTATTATAAGGTGTTTGGCTTTAGGAAAATATTTTTCAGTTAATATTTATAGAAAATAGTGTTGATAGTTACAGGTCATAGAAAGAATAAAGTGAAAGAGAGCAGATCATGTGATAGGCGAAG
The DNA here is from genome assembly GCA_013400055.1 of Nycticryphes semicollaris. NCBI lineage: Eukaryota > Metazoa > Chordata > Aves > Charadriiformes > Rostratulidae > Nycticryphes > Nycticryphes semicollaris. Next base: position 163,623 of record VXBJ01003098.1, read on the forward strand.
GCTTTTGATTATACTAGACTTGCCTAAAACAGCTATACAAATTTTGTCAGTTTTTAAGTGTTTTCAGGTACACTTGCTCTGAGAAGTGGATTCTGAAATGATGGTTAGATGTCAAAAGTAAAGCATCTACATAAATGCATTAAAATAAAGTATTGGTATGATCGTACTGCATGTTACCTTATCTCAGAGAATCCCTGGCTCATCTAATTAATGCATAAAATTCAGAGAAGCTTGGGGATAAAAGAGGTTTGTGTGACAAAGAAGGTTGCTGAAAAAGTTAATTTTGTGAATTACATGGGGAATTGCAGGAAGGCAGTTAAAAATCTTATATATCAGAGAGGTTGAATGCCACCTTCCAAAACTAGATTACTTTTTTTTTTTTATCTACCCCTGTACTGATTTGCTGAATGAATCACTTAAATGGTATGATTCAATTGGGTACCTGAGAATAAGTTGTCAAAAGTGCTGATTCCCCAAAGGGCAAGTTAATTCAATAGTATTTTAATTATGTGAACACTGAGCACTCAGTAAAGTTAGTTAAATATTTCCTACATTTAGGACACCAAACTAATCGCATTTTTGTTTTCTTTATAATGGTACATTTTTTGTGCCTCAATTTTTCAGCTGTAAAATGAAAATAACACTATCAGCTAATCGAATGGAGTGGTTGTGAAGTTAAATCTTTTGCTTTTGTGAAACAAAAAGCAAAATTTTAAGAAGATATGAGAAAACTGGTATTTGTAAACTTGTACACTTCAATTGTAAAGTTAGGATTGTGTAGAAAATAGGTCTGTGATTGCATGAAGAAAATGAAAAAAAAAAGCAGTTAAAATAATGGTAATTTTGATACCATATTTTATGTGTAATAATGTTAAAGAGACACACTTTACTTTCTTTTCTCTCACTTTACTTTCTTTTCTCTCTAAGTCACGATGGCTGCTTGTCCTTGTGCATAATTCCTTGTTGTACATTGTACAAGCCCTGTCAAACCACATGCCTCTGTGGGTACAGGTGGAATTCTGCTGCCTGTCTATGTTGTTCGTTGAATTGCAAAAGAATTTAAACAGCAATTTGGTACCTAGTTTGCCAGGAGCTATATCCCTACATAACTTGCAGATACTTCAGTAACTTTTAGGCTCATCAAGGAGGCAGGGTGTAGGCAGAATTTTTCAGCCCTTATCTCTATACCAAAGGTATGTGACTTGGTGCTCCCCCTTCCATTCTGTACCTATTCTCCATTTCCATTTTCTGTATTACACTGTTTCCCACATCTCGGGTCTCTTGACACCTGCTATCTAAAAACAGTATAGTTTTTTCTGAGCTTTAAAGCAGAACTAAAAGCTCCTACAAATGTGAGCTTGTAACATGGCATATGAGGCACCATTTGCTCTAAATTACACTACTGACTTCACACACGATCAAGTGTGTACAGACCAAATGAGGCCTTTGGGAATAGATCTGTAGAGAGAATTTTTTTAGCAATGTGGTAATGGTAATTAAATCAATCCGCCTGTCAGACACCATAAGGAAAAAACGGAAATTAGTTAACAATTTGGAGAAGAGGGTTACTTTTTGTTCAATTATTATAACTAAATGGGAAAAGACTTGCACTTAATTTTCACAGTTTACCAAAAATATTCCACAAACTGAATGTTTTTTTCCAGTAGATTACAGTTAGACCCAAACAACATCATGTGATATGTACAACAGCCTACCATATCTGTTTCTTCTCAGAATCCTAACTGTGATCAAACTTAGATGTAAGACATTGCAGAGCAAACTGGGGGAAAAAAAAAATCTACCATCCTTAGAACTGAATATGTTTTCAGCCCTTTTTTATAATGAAACTGATTGCATGGGAACAGGGACGGTCTCCGAGACAAGGAAACAGGTATTTTAGATTTCAAAAATCAAAGCTAATAGCTTACGCTCCACTCTGTCCAATCCTGTTCTCTCAGTACCTTTATTTAGGATAGATTTCCCTGTGGTTCATTGCTGCTACTTATTTGCATTGCAGCCTGTCTGTTCAAGAATTCCCTTTTATTTAGAAGGCATTACCTACACTACTAGCTTAGAGCCTAATTAAAGTTATAGCTTGAAAGGTTGCAAAACAATCTCAAGCCCTGCTATTAGTGTTCAAGCTCAAATATTGCATGTTCACAGAAGTAGTCTGCTTAAATATTTTTTTCAAATTTTTCTAGTCCCCTTGCAGTGCAAGCAACCTAACCTTCTTGAAATTTAAATAATCTGTTTCTTTTCAAGTGGACATTAAAATAAATACAGAGTTTCATATTAGAACATTTCATTTTGTAAAAATTATGTCAAGCTTTTGTCAAGATTCACTTATTTTAAAACTGATTTGTCATTTCAATGCAAGTACTTATTCTATTTTGTATTTCTCATCTTTAAGCACAGAAGACAATTTAATGGTCAGTAAAAAGATAAAAATCTAGCTCTAGAGTACAGGGTCATGGTCAAGAGTCTAATACAGCTCAAAGACAAGACGACTCCACCCCTTTTAATAACATGTTTTACATTTTAATTCAGAAGAGGAGTTTGGCAAGTGTAATTTCCCTGCCACTATGGATAATGTAGCTGCACTCCTTAAAGGTACCTTGTGAAGGACTGTTTTTATCTTAGGTTCTCTTCTGTGTACTGGATATACTACTCATTTTGGACATGAGTGGAATGTCAGTGTGAGAATTACTTCATATAAATCTCTCCCTTGATTGTCATTAGAAATGATCCACAGAAAAAATGGTTCATCTGAGCTTTTGTTTCACGTGTATGCTAGCAACAGAAGTCTAGGGGGAGAGGGGATTTGAAGTTTCCACTTTTACTGTAAAAGCACAATTCACCATATGTATTGTGATACACAGGAGTTTGCTTTATTCAAGGTGATTTTCTTATTTTACTGCATTTCAGTAATATAAAAAGACAGGACTACTTTATTTTTGTGTCAGTTAAAATGTTCCTTTTCTCTTCTAGGCAGTGGCTTAAATCAGAAGACATTCAAAGAATATCACTTCTTTTCTATAATAAGACTCTGGAAAAAGAAGTAAGTTATTTCACTACAAATTCACGGTTGATTCTTTCTTTGCCTCATCTTAAGTGAGGCTTGTATCCCTTACTTCTGTAACATAGAGCCATGGCCACAGCACCTCTCCTACAAGGAGAAATTCTCGAACCTTACAATAATGGTTTACATCATCTGTGGAAGAAATTTTGTGAGTATGATACCTGAGACCACTTTCCTTTTTGTAATACTCTGTAGTTCACTTGAATTCCTTGAAATTTTCATGGTCTCACAGAAGTGTGAGGACATTTGATAATCCAAATTTGGTGTAACTGCAGCAAATAATTTTGAAGTTCCATCACATACATCCTCAAAAGGCATTTATCAAAATCCACTGGTCTTGGTTATTTTTATTTTTGCCATGTCTCAAAGGTTCCACCTGTAGTAATTACAGTCTTGGAATGATATCAATTGCTCGTTGATTTTGTCTATATGCACTTGATACTCTCAGTCATTCTGGGGAAACAATACTATAAATGTTTTCTTAAGAAAAATGCCTAGCTGTCGTGGATACAACCCACAAAATGTTCTTGAGACTAATATGTGTAATAAAATATTTAAGAATTTTGTACACATGATGATACAATTTCTAGTCCTTGGAGTAATGATCAGAATTAAAGATTCCTCCCTTTTAGGTGACTGTCATGACCACTAGCCTAGAAAGTCAGGCCTTGTCTCTGTTTTATGGCCTTGTAGAGTTGAGTGTGTTTCTGAGACAGCTTCATCAGGAAGACTGGAGAGTTGCCTCTTTCTGCTTTCTCATAAGCAAAGGGCAGCTGATAGCTGAACAGTTATGCTGTCCTTCAGGGAAGGAGGAGGTAGGTTTGACCACAACTGTCTGTATAAATGGTGAATCTGGTGAGAATGGGGTAGAGAAATATTACCATACTGTGTTTACACTGTATAGCATAGGTGCAAGTATACTATGGATCCCATGTGGTGGTCAAAAAATTATTTAATTATTTTTGTAGATGTCTTTTAGTTCAAAGGATCAGAAATAATTTCCACATCTTTCACAGCTCAGCAGAATAGCGTTCCTATGGCCAGCTGCCAAAGGCATGTGTTGTGTGCGTTTGGCAATGCATTCAGCTGAAAAAAGTTTCAAGGCTTATTGAGGGTCTTTAGAGACAGCATAAGGGAGAAGCAGCCTAGGCCTGGTGTGGTCTCTTCCATAGAGTTTAAAACATACACTGAGTGGATCAAAGTTCTGCGTAGGAGCACATTCAGGTTTTAATCCAGATGGTACTAACTGATAAATTCTGAAATAGAACTTGAGAGTAAATACTCATATGTGCACTTTGGACAATCAGGGAATCATGACTCATCAGTCCAGTCTTGACTTTAAAGAACTAAGTAAGGACTTTAAAGAACTAAGTAAGAAGCCTGCCTTTGATTTAAACAGGAGCTTTTCAGGAGCTGTGGGGCCTAAAAGTGCAGCAAGGTAATAAAGCAAAATAATTATTTAAATTGTTTGAGTTGCTTTACTTCATTGGGAAATGTCTGAGAAGTGTGCAACACTCAAATGTATTTTCAAGTGGGTTAGAATTTTTTGAGATTTTTAACAGCAGTACAAGGTCCAAAAATTGTTGGACAAGACCATTAAGATACAACAAACATACTCAACAGGTGGAAGAAGAAAACTTACAGCAAACATACTCATTGAGCAAAGTCATATTTGTGCCTTGAAATTCAGTTAGGTATGTGATAATGATTGCTTTTAATTTTTCATACAACTGAAAAGTGAAAAAAAGCTGTTGAGTTGCTAAACTCAGTTTCTACACGTTCAGGTAAATTTTGGTGTGCCAGTTTCAAGGGCAGAATTTGGCACTAAGCACAAAGACAGAGCTGTTTTCTTGCAGTTAACAAGCACAGCTCACGCACTTTCCGCTTTATGAGATTTGCAATTTTGAGCACTTTGTGAAAATAAACTTTAGTACATTTTCTTTTAATAATCAAATCTTAAACTCATCTGTAGAAAAAACTTATATAGGATAAGTTCAATAGGTCCAATACTTAGGTCATTTCCCTTTGAGTATTTAATTGGTTTCAATCTAGACATATCTATCTCAAATAGCAAAACAATTCTGATAAATATTTCATTACTTACTTCTTACGTCTCTAGATAGGCTAATTTGAGATTCACAAATAGATCTTTTTCATGACAAAACAGATCAAATTTACTGTCTCCTAAGAATATCATGTGTCTAATACTATCAGTGGACATATGAGGCCTTTTAACACAGATATAAACTATTTTAATTGAAGAAATAGTATAGACCCAGTAAATATCAGTCTGATTGCTAGCTATGTTGTTGCAAATAGAATGTTCATACATATGTGTAGCACAGTTTACATTTTACTGCTTTGTGTGTTCAGAAGTTTCCTGTCTAAATGACTATTTTGGTTTTTTATAACTGTTTTAGCCCATTCAGTATTTATTAATAATTGAAAATCAGTTTGGGGAAATAATGACAGAGAAATTTGGGATTTGAAAAAAATGCTTGTCTATTCCTAGAAATATTTTTTAAATGTTTTCACTTTTTCTTTTTTAATTAAACTTTTAATGATATATTTGGGACAGTCCTGTTGTGCAAAGGAATAAGACAAAACCATTTGCCAATCCTTTTACTTCTTGAAGAACAGCTTAAATAGTAATAAAACCATTTGTGGAAGTCACTAAACAGTAGGAAATTTACTATTGCTAAAGGCTGCCTATACATATCTGTGTCTTTAAGCTGGAATTTCAGTTGGGTGATACTTTAGCCACTTTGGAAATTGTGTTACTAACTTTTTTTCTTTTTCCTTCTAGTATCGAGCAACTACTCTGCCTGCATTTAAATATTATGTGACTTGTGCCTGTCTCATATTCTTCTGCATTTTTGTTGTGCAGATTCTGGTTTTGCCAAAGTAAGTGGTGTCTAATGTAGTCATTCTTATGTATATTTGCTCATCAAAATAAACATGTATAAGTAAAAATTTTGGAATTGTCAGATTACAGGGGTCAATTCATGGAAATAAAACTGCACAAAGAAGATTGAGGATTTCAGCCCTTTTTCAAAGTTATGCTGGTTTCTAATTTTAAATGCCGTCAGTAGCATGGTGCCAAGCATTAATATCAATTCATCATTCCTTTTAGTTTTTCACTTTGCATTTAAAAATGTGCAATGATGACAGGAATTAAATTCATATGTATTAAAAAAAAGTAATACAAGCTATAAGTTTGTTCAACTAAAATTACGTGTAAAATAAGTGTGACAGTTGGGCGTTGAGGTGGGACAAAATGGATTGCAGAATTAGGTCTGTGATTAAATAAATGTATTTAACATATTACTGTGATAATATTGCTCTACTCAGAATCAAAAAGAGCATTATTATTCATAAAATGTTTCTAAATCTAATTTTAAAATATTATAATCAATTGCTAGAATAATTATTTTATCAGAATTTATATATTATGAGCTAATTCATATTCATGCATATAAATAAGCTGTCTTTCTACCTGTACATATTCTAGAAAAGCTGAGAAAACTAAAAAAATGTTCCAGTAAATAATACTTCATTAGACTCATTAAAATGCAATTCTGCTGTTGATTGTTTACATAGTGGAAAGTTGATACCTGTTTTATAGCAATTGTTTCCAAAGCCAACACTGTATATTCCCTCTGTATATTGGTGCCTCAACCACTTCCCTGGAAGTACTATAGCACAAGATCAACTTGATTGGTCTGGTACTGTAGTACTTACACTTAATTCAAGGTCAGAAAAAACTGTTAAGTCATTATAAATTTCCTTTCCATACTGCAGGCTTGTTTTATAGCATGTATAAAGTTCTATGGACTTATATTCAGATGTTACAGCATTTTCTTTGTAACAGATTTCCCAGCTAGTTTCTAGCATGGAGACAAAACCCACAAAGGAACACTCTTTCAAGAATTCATCACTATCCTGCACGTGATTCAGTTTGACTTTAGGCATTAGTATGCCAAAGTAGCAAATTAAGACTTGTGACTAATTATATTGAGCATAGTTTACAAGCTGATACTGTGTTTTAATTAGTACAGGAATTAATTAAGGGAAATTTGTAGTTTGTGATATACCCAAAACCAAACTTGGATCTAACTAGTTCCTTTCAGCAGCATGATTTATGAATCTACATTTTTGTTTTGATTTCGATCATGAAAACGAATGTAGATTTATCACCTGTCATACATGTAGTAAGATGCTTATTTTGCTATATCCTTATTGTGTCTCTTAAACCAATTGTGTAGCTCATTAAAATCTATCAGATACTTGAAATTAGTTAACTCTAGGGAGCTCTGTTCAACTAAATGTCCTCCAACTTGTAAAAGCATATGCTTATATTACATAATCTCCTTCTAACATCAGAGCAAAAAATACCTACGATTTATCATTTTCATTGCCAAAGTGTAAATTCTTTTGGTCCTTTTGTAGGGCTGCATATTAAATTGTGAAATCAAGAATGAATGGTATTAAGCTTCATGGGGTCTGTGAATTAATTTAAAAGATGCGGAAGTGGAAGACGGAAAGGCAAGGTATCACACAGGCATCTGCATATTTGCTGGAAAACTGCGAATATTGCAAATTAAAAAAAAATGTTAAAAAAACACCAGTGTATGTAGTGATCATAAATGTAGCTTAAATCAAACATACTCTGGTGCTGCAAATTCCTTCCAGCAATAAATAAATAGATAAAAACCAAATAAATCATAGTTTAGTCTCACATGCTATCTAGCCTTTTTTGTTTTCTTCCAAAAATTCTACAGGATTTTTTAATGGTGAGCTAAGGAAGACAGGGAGGTAAACTGTGTCTGTCATTGGGTTTTATTGATTCACTATTCCATTAATCTGGTTTTGCAGCAGTGTAATATCATTGATTTCTGTGCAGGCATACTACCTGCTGCTTTAAAGTAGATTTGGAGATATGTAATGGGGAGTAACATTCAGAAAGTTGCAAGTAGTAAGTAATGTCTCCAAGATCATGAGACTTTTATTTCAATGCTGAAATAGTTTATGAATGTTTTAATTTTCCCAGGGTCAATAAACTGATGTGGTGTTTACATGATAAACATTACACAAAGTGGCAGATATAAATGTAATCAAGTCAACGATAACTTAGGGTGAAATGTATTATGAGAAGTAGGTCTTTACTGTGACATTAAAATGACAGCAAATCTTGATCTTTACGTTTCCTCAGAAGAGCCCTTCAGTGGCTCTCTAGCATTCTAGGTTTACCTAGTGAAACAAGTATCTCTAATAATTCATGACAACCCAACATTCTTTGTTTAGGGAAACAGTCAACTAACATGGAATTGGTAGTGTGGTTTTCTGAAGTGCAAACTGTGAATTGATGAAAGTGATGAACTCCTTTTGAACAGCAGTTATTTCTTGTGCTGTTCAAGTAATGGATTTGTTTTGGGGCTACATTTGAGAGTCTTCCCAAGTCTTTACTCTCTGAGGTTGCTGTGTTAAAGAAATTGTGTCCTTTTGTCCTGAGTCACACCAAACTAACAATCATCTCATTAGTGGAAGGTGGTTAGGAGGCCTTAACATAGACTTGCAGTCAGGCAAAGCTGAATTTCCTTATAGAAAAGACAGTACTTAAAAGCTTTATCTAAAAGCAGGTGTGTAAAATATGACAGTGTAAATGAAAGAAAACCACCATTGCTAGCTATTTTTCTGCTGTATCTGATTTAAGAAAACCCCTCAAGTAGAATTACAATACTCAAATGACTTTTCTTAACACTGAAACTGCCGTACAGTTACTCTACATAACCATTGAATCCATCTGTGGTTTAAGAAAAGCATCAGTCACATTAAGAAAGAAACAGCTACTATTAGATAACAAAAAGTCTGAATTCAGTATTGCCTTGTATCATTGTCATTTGTAATTGCTTCATTATGATTTTATCACCACAAGAGAATTTGCAACCAAATAGTTCAAACATGAATGTTAATTATCTGGCAGACTAAGGAAATTCTCTACATCCCATTATGGGACCTGTGCCATAAGTCACATCTTTTCCCAATAACTACAAAAATGTAGAAATAAAGAGTTCTCTTCTCCCTTTTTTGTTATCTCTTTTTTCACAAATTTTTATTTTTTAGTCAAAATGTTACCAACAAGACATAAATATGTATAGATAGGTTTTTTTTTTTTTCCAGTCTCATACCACTTGAGAAGAATGAATTATTCAAAACAGATATTTACTGATGAAACCAGAAAAATGTGAGGATAGCCAAGATCATAAATTATTTAGAAAATGAAGTATCTGAAGTCTGGGAAGTTGTCATATTGTTTCATCGAGTTGAAACTCTGTCCTTCTGTAAGTTATTCCTAAGGGTTCCTGGTGGGACACTGTAGCAGAGAGCAGACCTTTCTGAAATTAGGGAATTGTTTTGAAGCATAGGAAGAGGTGGGTAGAAAGTTAGCTGGGTTATGGGATCCCAGGTGCTCTTATGAAAGCATGGTTTGCCTGAATCTGTCAATGCAATGCATATGGTGACCTGTGCAGTGCGTTTGATGACTCCACATTTATGACTCTACATAATAAAGGCGAGATTAGTTTATTCTAAAGAACTGTACTGATTTTTGTAATGTTCCAGTGACAAAAAATAAATGCATGTTCTAGCTTTCCTATGGTCATTGCCTCAAATTTTGATTATTTTGATTCCCATTATAGCATTTTCTGTCTAATTTTTTCCTTCTGGGAGCAGCATGAAACTGTTTCAGCTTAGTTTAACTGAAACAGAAGTTCCTAGAAAAGAAGGGGGTATGGGAAGCAAAAATCTTACAACTGGTTTTCTGTGTATTCAGCACTCAAATCTGGATTCTAACATAGCACTTCTCCTGATCCTCAGTCCTTTTTCCTTTGTCCTGATAATCAGAATCTTGTTCACCTTGGTATGTTAACTCTTTCTCTTGTGCTACCCCAATGACATCACTGATCATGTAAAACAGCTACAAAGACCTTTTGTTCTTGCCTGTTGCCCATGTAATTAAGTACTCTTTGCATAAGTTCTCCTTGTGCACTGTTAATTTTATTGCCCTTGCTCTTCAGTTTCTCTCACAAACATCTTCATTTCTTCTTCTACAAGGATGCACCCAAAATTGACTCATAAGGCTATCCTTGTGCTGAATCATTTCTTAAGGTGTGCAGACTCCTTTTTTGTATCCTTCATGTGAGAGAAAGAATAGCAATAGTTTGAAATGCAGGTATGGTTACTTGAATCTTACTCAAGGGCATACACGGTTCCAAATGCTTATGCATATATAAAGAATAACCCTGTTAATTATATTCCTTTTCTTTCTTCTGTTGCTTACAAGATTTTAAATTCCTACAAGTAGACTGTAGTTTTACATATGCTGATGTACAGCTTACTGTCTAGTTTCCATGACAAACTCTTGGAGAAGATGTATTCATAAGCAATAATGATTTTCAAATAACTTCTAAAAGAAACATTATTCCAATATTATTCTATGTTGTGAATTGTCAGTTTTTTGGTTTTCATCAGCTGTTCACATCGGCCCAAATTCTGATGAATACTTAGCATATAAGAGGTTCTCTGAATGATTGGCAGGGAAGCCCATAAATTATTCTCCAAAATGCTTTTAATGGCAGCAGTATGGCATCAAATTGGTTTGTGAAGTTAATGCTTTTTTGTTCTTTCCTCAAAATATTCTATTACTTCTATTACACTGTTGTTGAAACAGATCAAAAAGTTTTCCAATATTTGGACGTAATCTAAGGAAATTGATGCACAGAGTTCTACTCCTAACTTTTTCTAAAACGTGTAAATATTTGAATTCAGATTGTATCTCCAAAGAGTAGAGATATATGCTTTTATTAATGTATTTCAATAATTCTGAATCATACATTTGTTGGAGGAGTTAACATGCTTGTGGAAAAAGCTGGGATATAAAACTTATATCTAAAACATCATACCAAAATTTCTGTCATGTAAGATCTGATAAAATAAAATATTTGCTAGTTCTCAAAGGAGTTGAGAGATATTTTTTAATTCTGTAAAAATATCAATTATGTGGTTGAAACTGAAAGCAGACAATCAGGTGAGGGACTTCATGACAGCATCTAGTTCCCATGCTTGAACAATTCAGTTGAATAAGAGCTTCTGTTGTCCTCTTAGCATTCATTAAACATAATTAGGTCCTGCTGCATCTTTCCCTAGGCAGCAATGCTAAGTAGCACTCATATGGTGCCTGATGGAGCAATTACATTCTACTGTGGTATTCATATAGAGAGATTTCCACTTTGGCAGAGCATATGTGTGCACGTGTTGTTTCTGCATCCCTGTTTCTGTTTACTGAGCATCCAGTGATGATATTTTGGCTATGCGTTATCACATGCAAGAAAAGGATGAGCTAAAATGCTGAGTAAGAATGATTTTGGGAAAAGTACAGATTATTCAATTTTATTTTTTTCATTTAAAGTCTGTTGATGTTTTTTCATTTCTTTGTGGTGTTTGATTTCCCTTCCTATCCTTTCCTCTGATACTTCAGTATCTACTGGCCAGCCGGTCAAATTTGATACAGAGTGGAGTTTTCAGAGGTGTTGAATCTCTGTTTATTAATGAAATAGCAGTCCCTGTATCAGGGACTCTGGTGGCAGAGAGACTGCAGTATCACAGATACCACAAGTTCTAGCTGCAAGAATGAAAACTGGACAGCACTGTCCCATGCTATTCCTTTTCCTACCTTGGGGAGTGTGGGGGGGGGAAGGAATGTACACTATGAAGAAATTTATTTTGCATATCTCTTAGCTTCTTAAATTATATAATCAACAGCAGAAAAATGAAGCAATAAGGATCTTCGTTAATACAGGCTTTCTAAAGTAAAAACAAAGAAACCCCACAACATTGCTGTTGTTAATGCACTCTGTCATTTAACTTATTTGTGCGGAAATTGTTATCTTCTCATGGTAATGGTTCTGAAAAGTAAGAAGTAAAGCCAATTCAAGCATTCCTCAGTTGAGAAAATATCAGGAAAAGGGCCTGTCATTCTGATATGGATTGGAATTGTTTTTCCATGATATTGAAGTTTGGAAGTTGTAGTTTGCACGTACAAATTTTTTGTATCATTAGTATTGTACATAAAGAAAGGTCATGGTAAAAATGTGTAACAGAGAAATTAATACATTTTTTCTTATTTCTTGTAGAACATCTATTCTTGGAATTTCATTTGGGGCTGCATTTCTCTTGCTTTCCTTCATTTTGTTTATCTGCTTTGCTGGACAGCTCTTGGTAGGTATTCAAGGAAATGTAATCCAGTAGTTAATGGTTTCTTTTACATAACAAATTCTGATTTTGCCAAGTCACTCTGCCTTTGCAGAGTACCAGTTAAATGAAAAAGGCTTGCCTGCTCAGGCTTCTGAGGACGTTGTTTTGTCCATGTTATGTACTATAAAATGCTCCAATTTGTCTGAAAAATAGAAAATGCCAGTGTGGTAACTGACCGTACCTATACTGATATTCTCTTTGCCCCACATGAGGCTGGTTCCTCTGAGAGGTTTGCATTAGTGTTTCATTGTCTTTTCAAAATTTTTACTATTGTGCATACAGGAGGTAACATCTTGTGAGTGCTTTTATTTGGGGGACTGTGTATTTGTTTAAGTATTATATAACACCATTTTCTGAGTTTAGGGAATATTTCACTAAAACAATTTAATTTTATATATAAACATTTTACAGTAAAATTCTAATTTTGCCACTCAGTGCTCCAGGTATTATTGTAATGCATACCCAATAATATGCTGCATTTGAGACTTTCACTTAATTCAAGATTTGGGCAAACTTTTCATCATTTCACAATACAATTAATAAGTATTATTGTCCTCCTTTCAGTCATTGTCAAATAGGTCCAAGATACAGCTCCATATAGAACAAGGTTTGTAAGAATGTGGATGCATTTCAAATTTGGCATGTAATTACCCGTATATTGTCTTTTAATCCTCACTTCTCCTTCTCTATCTTTGCATTCTTCCACAAGCTCCCATGGAGAAAGCTGAGAGAAAGATCTTTTATAAAAAAGCAAAACATGCACATGGGAAAGACAATTATATCACTATGCAGTAAAACAGTATGGAAAGGTGGCCTGGCAGTTGAAGCAAGAAACAGAGGAAGCAGGATTTTATAATTTCTCCTCTTCCCTTGTGAGGCTTGTAATTAACCAGGACATGTTTTTAAGAAAATGTAATTAATCTACATCTCAGTTTTCTTTCCAATAAGGTAGAGATGTTGCCACTGCTCAGGAATTCATCTGAGGTATAACACAGCAGTATTTTTAAATATTTTAAATCCTTGGAGTGAGGTTCTAGAGGTATTGCTATTACTTAACAGCAAAAACTAGTTCTCAGGTACTGTCATGCTTGATTGCTGGCTTTTTTTTGTCAACAGAGGGTAAAATGATGGAGTCAGAGTATTGCTGTTGAATAGGCAAATTTAAAAAAAATCCTTCAAGGAAAAGCCAGCCTTTCTGAAGGAAAAAGAGGTGCCAATGAAATGGTTTTTAGAAATGCTGGGGCTTTTATTTATAATGTAGCTTAGGAGGAATACAAACATATTTTTCTGCAGTTAAAGGGATGTTAAGCAAATATCCCAAGTCAGAGTTGAGGATTCATGCCGCTTGAATAATATCTAACGCCTACTTTCAATGCTGTTTTTCCTATGTCCTGTAAATAGTTCCCAGAAGTAGAGACCTATTATTGCATTTCTGTTGAGTTGCGAGATGTCATGTTCTAACCTAAATAGCTTGAAGAGGAGCTATTTATGTCTGTCTTTATGAGTTCAGCTGCTCTAATGCAGAAGCTAGGCTGCTAAGAAGCCTTTCAGCAAGTAAGTTATGACCATAGTTGATGCAGCGCTGTCTTTCCTTCACAAGCATGGACGTAGTTTATGAGAGGCAGCAAACAAAAGAAGCACTAGGTTTATCTTTCCCCTGTCTTCTCCCTATGATTTCTTTCTTGTCAAAATCCACATATTTTTTGCAGCTTTAATCACAATGACACCCTATGTTGTGTTTCAGTAGCATATACATTGCAGCATATTACCCATAACCATAAAAACTTTCTTTCTAGAAGAAAAGGTCTGACATTGTCAAGTAAATAAGTATCAATACCTGTACAGTGTCAGTGTTAATAGAAATCAAGCTTTATCATTCTAATCCCGATTGGGTTTGTTTGTGTTTTTTTCCTACCAGTGTGGGTTTTTCCCACTTCCTTTTCTAAGAGGGTATATTTTGGATTCCCTTGTAGAATGCATGTAGTAAATGTGGATGTGCTTGTGTGTACAAACACCTGCACATAATTACAGAGTTTAAAATTGTCACATATCTCTCTTTTAAAAATGCACCCAAAAAAAGATAATTTTTTAGGCCTGGCTAGCCCTGACAGATGAACTGGTGGCTTGGCCTTGCCTATGGGCCAGGCACCCACCCAGCTGCTCATTTTCCCACTCTACCTCCTCAGTGAGGTGGGGGAGGCAAATAGGATGATAAGGCGGGTGGACTGAGATAAAGGCAGGGAGATCACTTACCAATTACTGTTACAGACAAAGCAGACTCAACTTGGGGAAAATTAATTTAATTTATTGCCAATAAAAATAGATTTGGGTGGTAAGAAACTTAAACATTAAAGCCAGACCATTCCTCCCCCTTCTCCCAAACTCAGCTTCATTCCTTCGCTCCAGACTTCTCTACCTCCACTGCACCCTGGGCAGCACAAGTTGGGGTGGAGGGCAGTGAGTACATAAACATTTCTTTCTGATGCTTCTTCCCGTCACATTTTCATCCTGCTCCAGTCTCCACAAGCTGTGGTTCCTTCAGGTACATCCACCTGTTCCAGCATGGGTCCTCCATGGGATGCAGTGTTGACATCTGCTCCAGCATGGAGTACCTCCTCCTTCTTCTCCAACCTTAGTGTTCCCTCTGCTGTTTCTCCCTTTTCTTATTCCCTCGTCCTCTCTCTGCCCAACTTTTTCTGCACTTTCAGACACAGGCTTTCCCCATGGATGAGGGGCTCAGCCATGCCCTGTGGTGGGGCCATTCCCTGCAGGCCTCACCACCAGCCTGGGCACCTGCACCCCATACATAAACTTGCAGCAGTAGTCAAATATTTACATGACTGTTAGGAGATTTATAGAGTGGGACATATAATGCTGGCAAAGACAGCAAAATCTAAGCTTAGGCTGGGACACCTGGTTGTCTCAGTACTTTGACACTTTGCCCTCTCAGGCTTCACTGATTATAAATGGCTGTCACCACCTCAAAGTCACACAAAAAAACAACTTGAAAAAAGTTTCTCTGGATGTTTTTAATTTCATTGGCAAATGAAAAAAAGAAAAAAACTGTCCAGACTGTAATGCTAAAACTACTGGCTCTTACAGAATTTAATTACAGTATTGTAAGAAGAGATTTATGCTCACTCTTTTACTCTGAGTTTATTATTAGTGGATTTTACTGTACAGCAGCACTGCAGCACGGTCCAACTCAATCTGTTGTAGAGTGATAACATCAGTCATTAAATAAGAATAGGAATGTTTCCATCAAACCACGTGGCAGAGCAGTAGCACGAATAATGACGATGGAGGCTACCCGAGCCTGTATTTATGGCGTGTCGTGGGCAACCAGGTAGGGGGCAGGGAGGACTGACAGTTCTCATAGAAAGTTCTTTGCTCATAGGCATTAAATCTCTGTCAGTCCTAGCTAAAACTGGCATATGTTCTGAAACTTGAGATGGATTTGTATTTTTTACATTCTATTTACTTCTTTGTGCCTGTGCATTTTTTTTTCCACTTTTTTAGGTAATCACAGTATTCAGAGTTAATTCTTAAGATTTTGAGTATTTTTGGTGTTAAAGCTCCTTTTCAGCTTATATTTTCATATTTCAGATGTAGAGTATTCTTTTTTATTAATTTTGAATATTTTCTTTGAATATTCCAAGTCATAGACAGATGGAAGACAATTGTTATCTTAAGCTCATATATTTTCTGTGTCTCTTCTCTTTATCTTCTTGAAGTATAGACAAGTTCATAGAATGAGTGTGAAATGCCTCAGACCTGGTAACTGTTAGATGTATTTTACCTCCTGATGTGAATGCAGGGAAGCAGAGATCTGATTAGCTAAATGAAACATTGAAAAATGTAATGCAATCAATAGGAAGAAAAAAAAAAACAAACCCCACAGCAAGCATGTAAAGGAAAGATCTCGGTGGTAGCTGAGGTAGCTGGCCAAAGAAGTATTAGTCTCAAGCAGATGTTCTTTGTGCATTGACTAAAATACTTTTCCAGAATTTCTTTGCATTACCTGTGACATGCGTGCACTTAATTGATACCATATACTCTTTGTGCCAGTTATTTTCAATGATTAGAGGGTTTTGTTGCATATATTTGTACTTTGTAAACCTATTTAGCTACTTCAGCTAACAAGGAAGATTAGAAGTAAAAATATTTTTTTTCTGTCATGTCATCTGAACACATTTATAGCCTCTCTTAAATACCCAACTGGACTATGGAATTAGCAGAACACGATACCAACAAAATAAACATCAGAAAATAACTGGTTTCACAGTTGAGAAAGATGCTCTGATTTCAGGTCACAGGAGCATCTATCAAAGTGCAGCCTGTATGTGAGCGGTCCTGTCCCTGCTAGAAGACAGTATGTTATTTATTAGTTGCATTACATCACACCACTGTGTAAAGTGATATACAATCCTTACTTTTGTTTGCAGGGATTTGTATTTTACTCTAAAGCAATTAGCATTGGTACTTAACAGGCAGAAAGCCTGTGTACGCTTAAAATACTTAAAAGCTCTGCAAGGACAGAAATATCAGCACCAGCACTACTTCAAAATTATTTTCAACTTGAAATCTTATCTTTCATATGAACATCTCTCAACACAGATATAAATGAAAGATTGAGGTCCTTCAATTTCTTCAACAGTAAGGCTTCCCTAGTAAATTAAAATTATAACATGGATGGTAGAGGGAGAACCCAGTGAGGCACTTTAGCACCTAAAACAGGGTCCATGAAAGAGGCTTATTAAAGCTAAAAAGTCATTCTGACTTCAATAAGTTAGCTGCCATCTTCGAATTTCAGGAACTGAAAAACTAACAAAAATCCTTCTCCTTACTCCTTCTTGAGTTATATGTTTATGATAACATCCTATGGTATTGTGACCAACTGAAGAAGTTGCCTAACCTGGTGAAAACCATGAGTTTCTTGTCTGTTGTGCCAATAAGTTCCATTTTAATATTTTTTGACGAGCGAGACTATTTTGAATTTTTTTTTAAAATCTGACAATTCTGCCTTTTAGTGTCTTTACCAAAGATTGTAAGCTACCTCCATATAAAGAGATATATGAGTGTGCTTCCAAATACTAGCAGTCCAGTATGCAAACAATTTTGTCTACAGTTAATTAGTAAAAAGGACAAAAGCAGAGAGCTTCCAGATTGTAGAAGAGCCTTCAAAACATGTATTACCTGTGAGGTGATATCCATAATGTGTAAGTACTGCAATATGGCCACAGGTCAGGGGGACTCCTGCTGTGTGAGGCAGTTTTTGGGTGGTAGTATCTTACTTGGAGATCAAGACTTGGCCAACGTAAAATAAAATGTTCAGAACTCCTTCTAGTTCAGTGCCAAGCACTATCTTTAGAGTCATTCAGCTTTGCACTTTCTCAAAACCAGAAGCTTTTAAATATTTCATGTGAAACCTAAAAAAAATTCAACGGGAGTGACTGAGAATGTCTTACCTTAAAATAGCTTATCACACAGCGAATGTACATTTTTGTTGAATAAGGAAAGCAGCACAGGAAGTACCAGGAGTAAACCCTGAGTTCCTAAAGGCACATTTATATGGCTTACTTCTGCGTTCTTTCCTTTGAATGAGCAGTTGAAGTGAACCACATACCCATTTTAACATGCCCCTTTGTGAAGGATAATAAACACTGCAAAGTATGGTGAAATTACAAATGTGATATCAACTTTAGTTTTCCCTGTCATTTCTTTATTCAGGATTCGAGCTTCTTTTGGCCAACCTATTATAACCAATATAAGTTCAGTAGACTCTGCACCTGGATGCATTTTGTGTGACTCAAAATGCCTGGCTTCAATTTACAAGTGCTGCCATATAGTTCAAAAGCTTGGTGTTACAGTACTCATTTTAGAAGTACTTTTTATTGACAACAGAACCATTCGAAAGTATGTAAAGTATAAACTTGTGTCTCTATACAAAAATCACCTTTCTCCAAACTTAGGTCAGCGTAATCACTGTCAGCCAGTTCTGTGAATTTAACTTTGGTGTCTTCTTCAAGTGGGAGTGAAAACAATCATGTGAAAAGAATCTGACTTGGGGGGCTTTTTGTTTCTCTTGATTTCATTCTTTGTAACATCAGTATTAGTAAAATATTAAGTTGTATTTGAATGCAAAATGAAAAGAACAATAATAGAACTATAGAAATGTGATTCACTGGCTTTCTGTAAATAAGAGGCCTTCAGTCAAGATGTTCCAACCTCTGCTAGCATGGTGAAGGAGAAGTGTGACAGTTCTTACGACACTGTCTTTCATCTACAACATAGCTGTCACAATTAATTCTCGCACCGGTTCTTGATCTCACTCACAAAGACAGCATTCATTTTGTTAAATGCTGAAGTAGGTTTTTGTGTGTGGAAAGACAACACAGGATACATTTTAATAACCTGAATATTCAGAATAAGTTATTACTCACTATCATGCTGAGCTGTCGTATCAGATTTAACACTTTCAGATGAAAAGGTAATACATTAGTCACCTTTCATACTACAAATACCTGTAATTTCTAGTTCGTAAATGATAAACACTGAACCATATTCTGCCAGCTCCACTTAGAATAAATACAGAAGCTAATGCTATTGAGATCTGATGTCTTACCCTTCTCGCATGCTTTCTAGAAACTAATACTGTCTTCCTTTGATCTTATTCTCCATTTTCTTAAGAAAATTTCAAATGAGACATAACCTTTATAAGAGAAGGTGTTTTATGTAAGCTAATGAATCAGCAAAATAAACTTTCATAGTTCTGCCAGTGCTACTAAGAGCCTGAATTTGATGATCCCCCCACCACTTCCATTCTGATTCCAGGAGTTCCCTTAATTTACAGCAGCACTTAACTGCTGCACTTGGGCTATATATGGACTGGAAAAAAAAGAAAGTTCATATTTAACAATTGGAAGTGTTGCTGTTAAAATAGAAAAGTTTGAGAAGTCTCCATCATTTGACACCAACATTCATGTATTTACATATTAGGAATCAACAGATATTTTCTTTGTGAAAGTTAATTTTATCTTCAGAATTAACATAACACAAGTTGCTCATTTGTGCAGACAAAGCCATCAATTTACGTTGCTTAGCACTAGAAAAACAAGAAAACATCTTTTTAATGACATTGTTTCGCATCTGTTACTGAGCCGTGTTTTTTAAAGTTCTGAAATTGCAAATGAGATCTGCTAGACCTTGTTGAATCCAGTGGAATTCAAGAGCAAGGAGAGTGCTCTCTCCTTGTCCACTGGAGCCCGATTTGACCGAATTAAAGACCCAGGGGATCCCCCTGTCTCATTCCCATTGACGGGATGCTGACAGTACTGTGTCCCAGGTACAAGCAGCAGTGAGGCTGAGCACATATTCCCAATAGACACAGAGCCATAGAGCGTACCCACAGGACAACCACACAGAGAGAGCAGCTCTTTTACCAGCACCCATGTAAAAGCAAGCAGCAGTCATGTAAATATGATCAACACTGATGGTCTAGTTCCTCCTTCCTCTTTGATCAGGACTGACGTTTGCCGGGGGAACATATGCACACTCTGACTGGAGTCATCCACAGGCACACTCGTGTTTGTGGGGCACTCAGTATGGACTTCAAATTGACTTAATATCCATGCTCAGTCTTTGCCCACCTTACACAGTGACTGGCTCAAACCTTGGGTCTCTCCAAATGTAGATCTCCTACTTACCAGCCAGTCCAGTTTGAAGCATCCTGATTCCTAATGGTTACACACACACCCCCTGTGTATCTCTCCAGGGACGGATCTGAGACACTTCACTTGCTGGCACCCGGGCCCTCAGTTGCCTCAGACTTGTGATATCTCTCTCTCTCCAGTGGCTGGCACCCATCCTGTGCTGCTTGCTACCTAGTCTAGCATGAAGTTTGCTAGCATTTGCACACATGCAGGTCCAGAATAGGGACTGCACTTACACAGAAGATGGTTAGAGATAGGATTTAATAAGAATGGGCAATAGATTCTTTTAGACAAGCATTTACAGCCATTTCCTTTCATCCCCTCTGTTCTCCATTTACCTGCACTTGTTCCTTCCTGATCTACATTTGTTCCATTCCCTAAACATACTGTAAGTTTTCTATATACCCCCAATGACCTTAAAACATGCCATTATACAATTTGAAGTTTTTCTTTGCTCCATTGCAAAATTACTTGCCCTGTACCAGCATACTATCTTTTCAGGCAGTAATTGCCTTTAGTCTGCAGGACATTCTGGAAAGGGAGTTCTTTTCATTGAAGATTCCTGGTAGGTTTCCCGTCAGAAACTGTGACTGCAGCATTCTCCTTTGATGGTCTTAGAAGCAGCAGATTCAGTGGCTTCTGATCTTCACTGATTAGGTTATTTTGCACTGTTCTTTAGGTCATTGCCAGGTCTTTGTGTTTCATTTGATTAGCTTTTAGTCAGATAACCTAAACCCAGTAAAAATCATAAAATGGATCTGGTTTAGCTTCTTTTCTTGGAATTTCTTATTCTAAGAACTATATAGCTCCTAATTCAGAAAGGAGAACATGATGTACTGCTTTATCTATATAATTTCTTACCCACTTTATAGTCCTTATACTTTTGCGGTGTTTCTGCTTAGTTTTGTTTCTAATCCAATTTAAACTTTTCCAGCAATTTCTAAACCTCCAAGAAAATCACAGAACAATGTTGGTGAACTTTTTGCAAACCTCCAGGTGTGCTATAACAATGGCAAAGAGTAATTTAAGGCATTATTTCACACTGTTTTAATTAGCCATAAATCCATGCTCCCTGACTCATTAGGCTTTAGGCAGACTAGACAGATATCCAAATGATTCATTTTCACATGGATCCATTCCCTGCATCCAGCAATCTAGGCTTTGTGCTTTTTACTTTATTAAAGTGGGAAGGCTGACAAAACCTTTCTAAAATCTACATGTGGATTCAAGTTATCTTGAAATTTGCTATGTACTTAAGGGTGGAGAACAAGGTTTAGAAGTTCAAAAAAGCATTTGAGCAGGAGTTTTGCTCAAAAACACAGGCCCTTTGAGTTTATGTGGGTTTTTTTCCAATATAAGGAAGGAGTAACGTGTACATAAAGCTGCTTCTTTTTTCCCTTTTCTTTGTCCATTCTTGAGATTCTGATTATTGTTTTGACCTTCCTAACAGTTACTTCATTCACTCAGAATCTGTCCAATCCAGTATGCAAAACTCCTTGTCATAAAAGGAAGCAATATGTAAAAAAAGTTCTAGCTATGCAGTGGACTTGTTCAAATAGTATGGAATTAGGAGGGAAATAGTAATGTGCAGTATGGCAAAGCCTTTAATGTAAACTACATCATATGTATTGGATAATAGAGTTATTTAGTTCAGTGTCCCATAGCTATTGAACTAACCGTTATGCTATAAATTAAATGCTGTATTTGGTAGCTTTTAGTGCTTGAGTTCTCATTTCAGAGACTTCTTGTGCTTATATCTCTTCCCATTGCTGTGAATGGGATGAAAGCAATATGTAAAGTGATCTCTGAAAATATTAAGTAAATAGAGAAAATGAGTTGATAAAAAGCAAATACTTTTGTGGGATTGTTGTCATGTTCATTCACTTTTTATTGCCTTTAGGTTTCAGTATAGTTGAATTTGACATTTGGAAAGGGCACAAGATGCTTCTAGGCAACCTTGCCTCCTTATTGCTAAAGTTTTGAGAAAATTAATATTTATTGGATATGCCACAAATTGTTGTTTATTCCATGTGAGCATCTTGTGCCTCTAGGCAGTATGCCTGTGTGAATGAAGGCTACTGCAATGTGTTCTTGGAAGCAGGTTAAATGAGTCAGTCTTTTATTGTTAATTTTTTCTGCTATATAAGAAAAATATTTCCATTCACTAAATACTCATTATGTCTTATTGTTGTCTAGTTGTTATATGAAATGCTTATTTGTTTTCTAGATAGTTTTAGGGAAGGTTGATTTGCTTTCCGAGTTACCTTTTACTTAAAAGGTATTATCAAACAAACCCAGAAACCCTGCTATTTTGTAGACTGACAGGGATATATCTATGTGTACATCCTTTATTCTGCATGAAGAGGCCTCTGTTTTTCTGTCAAAGACGGTGGAGAGTCATTACTCACATTTTGAAGATTCCAGAGGCTACTAAATATTACTTCTTCAGTTGAGGGAGGCCAGTTTGATCACATGCTTTCTACTGATAATATAGGTAATGTCACTGCTGTCAACTCTGTATTTGCTTTTATGAGTAATGTATATTACATGGTTAGTAAGGTACTTGAAAATTATAATTATTTCACAGGATTTCTATTATGGCAGATACTTTAACTAAATTTGCATTTAGTATCATATGTAATCATGGTCTGTAACTCTTATGAGAGTATAATAGTTGAATACTTCTGTACAATGTTTCAAGATTACTGCTGCCCTCAATCTTAAGCCTTCTTAATTCTACCCTTATTTGCAGTAGTTTAAAACACTAAAGCTATTTTTGTTTCTCTTTTTTAATCTCTTTGCACTTAGCAATGTAGCAAGAAAGCATCAGCTTCATTGTTGTGGATCCTGAAATCATCTGGAATAATTGCAAACCGTCCTTGGCCACGGATCACTCTTACATTGACAACCACTGCTATAATATTAACTATGGCTGTATTCAATATGGTAAGGGGAAAAGGGGTAATCTTTCTTGCTTTTTTGATCATTTAAGTTTGGAGTTTTTTGTTCAGTATGTGTTCAGATGTCCAATTTATGGTCCATGGCTATGCCAGGAGCCTACATGATAATGATTGTCAGAGACAAATATGTAAAGCAGAGCAACAGAAAACATATTGCATAATGGGGACTTCTGCAAGCAGGATGCTCAGCAAGGGCTTGGATCGTCACTAAGTTTATTAAAGAAAAAGTAATTTATAAGGAGTAGAAGACATTTAAATACCTGGTATGAATAGTTCAAATCCCTTGGTCATCCCTTGCTTGGATAAACAGAGTATTCCTCAAAGAATGAAGTATCTCCTCACAAGTTGTATGGAAGACTGTGCAAAACAAGCTAAGCTTTATTCAGATCTGTGATCACAGAATCACAGAATCACAGAATCACAGAATCTTAGTGGTTGGAAGGGACCTTTGAGATCATCGAGTCCAACCACATGAAAAAACCAAAAAANTGGTATGAATAGTTCAAATCCCTTGGTCATCCCTTGCTTGGATAAACAGAGTATTCCTCAAAGAATGAAGTATCTCCTCACAAGTTGTATGGAAGACTGTGCAAAACAAGCTAAGCTTTATTCAGATCTGTGATGCTCCTCTGCTCATCACTAAATGATCATAATGTATACATTATTGTATTTCATGTGCTTGCCTTTGTTTTTTGAAAAGGGAACAAATTTCAAAATCACCTATAAGCTTCAAAAGTCTTGAGCTACAAGTTTGTTAGGGCTTACCTCTGCTTTAGACATTTTGACCTGTACTTGTACTTTCTCTCCTAATAGGGAAAATCCATGAGATTCTATTACTCTTATGTAAGTAAAACAAATGCAGAGTAGATCTGTCATTAATGTGCATAAAGCCTGAATCTTAATGTCCTCATTTATTCTGCATTGAAAGATGTGTTGTCTAGTGGGTTGAGCAGTATATGGAATCAAAAAACTTCCTTTTTTTTGCCCCATGGGCTGAGCTTGATTTATTTCTTCTTAAAGTGGTGAAAGTGTTCCAGCTCAGTTCTATATCTGCAAAATGGGAACTGTAATATTTATTTAGGAAATGTTCAAGAGTAATGCATAGCCATTAGTCACATTTCAAGTGAGCAAGATTTGTACTTCAGTGCTTTTGAAATTGCAACTCTAAGAGCTTCCTTGAGTTGCTGGTACTTTTGTTACTCGAGGTTCATAAAGGAATTAAAGATTGATAATACCTACACTGTTTTATTTTGTTTCCCCACAACATTTCAGGGGAACCCTAGTCAGTTATTTGTTACAGTAAGTACTAAACTTGTCAGAATGATGTAATGAGGTAATGTGGACTTTTAAATGTGAACATTTGAAATCTCTGGTAGAGAGATTTCTGTTTTTTCTATCAAATGATCCTAGTCTTGTTTTTATTGGTTTTCTTTTCAGGAAAGTAGGTGTTTTCCTTTCTTTCTCCTGCTTTTTTTAAGGAGAGTAGATAGACTCAAAAAAATTCCGTGCTTAAAAATTTAAAATTTGACTAATTGAATTTAGCATTGAAGGCTGGTAGAAATAAAATTCAAAGAAGCTGTGGCTGGAAAATAAGAAAATAAGCTCATTTTTTTAGCAGATAAGGCAGTTATCAGTGGGAACAAACTATTCTGTAAAGTTGTTAATTCTCTATCACCTCATGTCCTCAGCTGAAGCCTGTATGCCTTTATTAGCAGTAAGCTTTAGCCAAGCAAAAGATATTTACCATGCTACAGAACAAAACCTCGAGATGGAATAGCTTGTAAAATGTAGGTCAGATTAGACTTTCTCTTATTTTGAACTCTGTAAACTTATAAGAAGAAATTAAATAACTACTTGGGTTTAAAGTACACTTTTAGTTAGAATTCATACAACCATATGGTTACTTATTAAGTGGAAAAGTATAAAAGAAGATATGATCAGCAACTGTTTTTCTCTTATACTGAAGTTCTACTGTTGTGTGCATCCCACTTCAAATTTGGTCTTCAACTAGTAAAAGACATCTTAGCAAAACCAGGAATTTTTTGGCAGATCATTTTTAGAAAAAGTTTTTCATTTCATTGGTTCAAGTCCATTTCTACGTGAACTGAATGTTACGGTAAAACTTAATAGACTATATTTTAAAGTTTTTGTGCCTTATCAATAAAAACTGCAGTATTACAAATAATCATGTTCCATGATATTGATGAGATTATAATTTTAAGTACAATTCCGACTTTGAAACTAAACCTTAATAGTGTGACTAGCAAAAATTACTTTAAATGGGATTGTGAAATTTGCATTTCCTTAATATTAATAGCAAATTGTGGGAGAGACTCTGAAGTATCATTATTATATCTCCAAGCAACATGTACTTAATAGCAGAGTCCATTAACTGCATTTATTTCCATGAACTCTTTCAGTAGAAAAAGGCAAAATGTAGCCATTAAGATTTAATGGCGATAAAAACCATCTAACCATCCCACACCTAATAAATTATAATTAAGACCAAAATGTCAAATAAAACTCAGTCTTTATGGTCAAGGGACATTAGAAAAGAGTGGGGGTACAATTTTATTTCAAATTAGCTGTTTCAGCAGACTTCTGCATCATGATCAGTGAAGGGAAGTTTAAAAAATAGCTAATGTGACATAAGTATCAAATGCTTCTTAGATGAAGGGAGAGGGTGATTAATGCTGCTTCCATTGAGTATTAGATCTGGTGCCATATATAGAGCAGGGCAGCCATCAAGGGCTGAAGAATCCTGTTTTTGTGAAGCTGACCTGCATTAAACAGAACCTGAGAAAGTATATTGCGGGGATCAGGGCAGCCCCCTCACAGAGACAGCAGGACTGCATGACTGGGGCGACTCTTGGAAGTTCAATGAACAACCATATTTGATACATCAAATGATTGTGCCTCACCATCCTCTGGGATTCATGTGATCTCAGCGGAAGTGGCATGATGAGAGACTCCCGGTAGAGCTCTTTGTTTCAGTGACTTCTGTATCAAATTCATGAATGGCTCTTGGCACAGTAGCAGGATCTCGAGGCTACACTGTCCCAGGAAGGTGCCTGGGCTACCAGCTTGCACAGTCAGGATGTTAACTTGCTTTCCCATCTTCCCTCCAGTGAATTTTCAACAGCTGGACTATTTCCTTTGAAAGAACGTATCTTTAGAAATGTGATGACTGACAGAGGTTTGAATATTTCTGTTCTATTTTTTAATGTCTGTCTGTGAGCCTGACTTGCCTTAAATTATGCAAGTGTTGGCCCCGTGTTGTTCTCCCACTAGTCAGAGCTGACATCTCATGTTTTAATTATAAAAAATAATTAAGCAAACCTGCTTCAATTCCCATAGAAAAAAAAATTGTTTATTTAATACATCTTCCTTTTAGCACAGCTAACTGTGTTAATGCAGTTGCTGACCTTGTTCAGGGCTGTGTTTTTAATAGGCAAGCTCTTTGGCAGATACGCTTTAATTATATGTCCCCACAGATAATGCATAGTGCATTGAAGACCCTACTTTGAAGGGTGCCTTAATGCACATCTTTTAAAAAGAATAATCAGACACTGCCTAGAGCTTGACCTGGCCTAGGATTTAGAAGGAGAAAGGGGAATGCACAGCTGCGGTCGTGTCATTTAAGTGGCACATGCAGGGCGCCATCAGAAATCCATTCCAGATTATATCTAGAATTTCAGAAACTTACTAAAATCAATATCAGTCTAAGTACACTGGACTAGCAGAGATGCACTAGCAGGTGAGATAGGAAGCACTTGGCATGAGCTGTCTTGAAATAATGTTTACAGCAGTTCTGGTGTGTTTCAAATGTGTGGGGAGAGAGAGAGAGAGTCATGCTGTCACACGATCGTTTGCTCCACAGTCCAGCAAAGGTGAACCCACATAAGTGAGCAACACTCCATATCTGTCAAATACCATGATGGTATCTGAGTCTATAATGGCCCAGCAGGCTCCTCATCTCTCTTACCTAATGCTGTTGGGAGCTTTGAACAAGGCAGTAGCTTGCCACCTCATATTGCCTCTAGAGTGACACTGGGACTTGAATACATGGGGACACACAGATATTTATGCATTTTCACTTGGCACACAATTTTTTATAAAAAATTAAATTATTGAGTAACTTGAATTTGCTAAGTTTCACGATTATCAGGAGACACATCACAGGACACCTAATAACACAAGCGCATGAGCACTTTGAAGCTAAGAAGTCCTGTACAAACTCAGAGACAAAATGCTCTAAAAGTCCTATTCTGTCTAGTCCAGTACCCCAGATCTTTGTCATCCTTTTCCAACTTACCAACATCTCAGCATCACCTTTTCTTTATTCAAATACTCTAGATAGAAACTTAGCATTCCAGGCTCTCCTTAAACTTCTGCTTATGAGTTTATGAAGATGAGGAATGATACCAGAATTTGGGATTCTTCATATTATTTCTAGGGCGTTCATGCGGGTATCTGGGGATAAATTCCTGATTAATCCACCAGACCAACTGGCATTTTTCAAAGGAAGTGGTGATATGCTTTTTGAGAAGAAAGTTCTCCTGATCCATGTAGAAATTTGAAGAGTTGGTATAAAAATGGAAAACAAAGATGAGGTGTCCTGTATGTCTGCCTTAGAGGCTCAAAAAAAGAACAACGCTGAACAAAACCATCATTGCTTCATTTGTTTGTGTATTAAGAAAAATGTAAATCCTCTAGTTCAACCTATACAACAGACTTTTGTGCTTCTCCTATACTTGAAAGTACACTCTTCTCACTCTCTTTTGCTGAACAAAAGAGTATGGGCCCAAACAGGAAGAGCTTTTTACAACAGTATTATAAAACTATAGACAGTTATCTCTTGAGAAAATTGCATAGCTGTTCTGCAACAACAGAAAATTAATTTCAAGTATAGTCGTGTGTTCATATGAAGCAAGAAGGTAGTGGAGAGACAAATAGAGATTGTGACAAAGATGGTTTCTACACTTTTCTTTATAGTCCTCACATGTCCATTTCCAGTATAATTTTGTATAATAAGGAAGAGGAAACAGTGATGGGATCAAATTAACATAAGCTGTAAATTGAGTTGTGGTGCATTTATTGGTAGCACGGTAGCATGCCAGACCTTTGTTTTTGCTGTTTGTATTTCCATGATTAAGCAAAGCTCTGCTCTGGAACTGCTGCACCTGGAGCATCTACTTCCTAAAGAGCTTTCCTCTGAGCTGTGGGGTTTCTCACTGGTGTGTGAAAGCACACTTTTTAGTTTTCCGAGGGTAGCCTGTGCATTCTTTTTGCACAGAAAATGATAGTAACGTTTGTCTTTACAGATGGCTACTGCATCATTTCCTGCTACCACAGTTGATGGCCACAGGTGAACTGTCTGTGTCACAAAATTAATTCATTTTGCCTTTTACTCTGTGATTTTATTCTGTGTAGTTCAGTTGGGTATTTCTCATCCCCCTCCCTCCTGCCCACCTGCCACATGGTCAACCCATTCACATTGCAACTATTTAAATTTTACACATTTTATTGGTTATTCCATAATTGTTTACTTTAGTGTGCGTTTGATTAGTACACTTAATATTAATTTCTGCCACCTTTCCTTCTTCTTAGTAGGATGCTATTTTATGCACATTAACATGGAAATCAGCAAGCCCACTTGCTGAGTATGGTGAGGTACAACCCATTCAACTTGGTCACATTTCCAGTCTATCAGAGCGTGTTCATTGTGAAGCCTTGGTTCTGATGCCTTTTGGATTGTACAGGAGGGTTGAAAGTACCTTGAAGAGAAAGTTGGCTTTGTTTTTAGCAAGATCTAAACTAGTGCATTATGTAGTCTTGTGTAAGTTCTTGGTCAGATACTGAGAGATGCACTAACTTGCTTATCCCTTGTTGTGGGGGGAGGGTCTGTCACCACATGGTTTCTTCTGAAAGAAATAGCAGCACAGCAGGTATTTTCATCATGTGAGGCAAAAAACTTACAACTGAAGATTGCAGATTATATGAACACAAGAGAAGGAAAAGCTGTTCGAATATGAAGTTAAAATGAGAATTTAATGGTAGTGTGCTCAGATGTTCCCTGGCAAACATTTGTATTCATAAAAAATATTGCTTTCATTGAGTCATTTGAGTAGGTGTGACTGCTTAGTAGGACCGAGCTGTCTCTTAGAAAAAAATACTATGTTGTAGAACAATATATATCTCTAAAGCGTGATAGCAGATGTAGATAACTGATGAGAGACAAGAAAGACAAGTACAAACACATCATTCAGAAATAAGTGTTGTTTGGCTCATGGGATATGACAACATTTCCATATCCTCTTTTTTTTCCTTTCTATGTTTATTTATGTATTCATAGATATGCCATATTTAATATAGAATTCTGTGTATATAGATCACTTTTATAAGTCAGAAATGCTCTGTACAAACCCCAAAACCAAAATTAAAATGCTTTAATAGAAATTAATGCATATAAATATATATATACATACATATGTATATATGAGTTCTTTATGATATATAATCTTTTGCTCAATGGGCATACATGGGATGGGATTCTGAAGCTAAATACAGTTCCTTCATGTTTCCAGAAAAGGTAAATGCACTATAAGTGGAATGTGGAGAGTCTCTTTGCCCACCCTTGGCAAATGACCTAGTGAACAATACCTACTAAGAAATGAAAGTCAGTGTAAGTGGTTGGAACAGGGAGATGGATTAAATACCGCTTTAAGGCTCTGGAGGGCATTTGCCCCAAACTGTTCCTGTTAAAGAGGAATTCCAGCGTCCGCTGGGTTAAAAAGCCTGCAAGTTCCTAACAGGAGGCAGAGATCTATGAGTGTAAACAACTGACTGTCAAAACCTGGTCTGACATTGCCATAAGTCATCCCTCTGGTATCACACCTCTGCCTTGGCCAGTGAGAGCAGCCTTAGATATTGGATACTGTGAGCTGCTGGTTCTGCAGCTGGTGGGGTGACAGCATGGAACGTGACAAGCAGGGACCCACACATCAGATTTGTCTGTGTGCATGAATTCATGGGGCACTTTCTCACCAGCTTGGGCATTAACCAATTAAACACTAACTTGAACATAAGAAATTCCTTCTAAACACGAGGAGGAATGTCTTCATTTTGAGAGTGGCAGAACACTGGAACAGGCTGCCCAGAGAAGTGGTGGAGTCTCCATCTCTGGAAACATTCAAAGCCTTTCTGGACACATTCCTGTGCAACCTGCTTTGTGTGGACCTTCTTTGGCAGGGGCGTTGGACTAGATGATCTCCAGAGGTCCCTTCCAACCCCATATCATTCTGTGGTTGGTTCTGTGATTCTGTGAGCTGGCCATGGCTACTAGTTAAATTTAGAAACAGTTTAATTGCTGAGATTTGAAGCAGTGGAATAAATGTAGTCAAATCTAACATGTTAAGAAAGCACTGGATCAATACATCAAAGAGTAATATATGATGGTGGCTATCTGGGACATCAACTGGCTGAATTTGATGACCTGGAAGATACTGGTTCCATTCTTTTGTTTCAATAACATTAGTATCAATATTAGCATCATTGTTATTATGAGAAGGATTACATATATGTAAATGAACGTCAGTAAAGACATCTTATTCTTTCTTTAATTCTTCATGTATTTAAATAGGAGGTTCAGCTGAGGTAAACCTAGGAATTATTTATATTTAATTTATTTCGTCATTGTCTCTTGTTTGTGTGAGTTTCTCATACATGAAAGTAATATAACAAAGAGCCTTTCATCTTTTATTCAAGTGGAGAGTGTCAGATGGAGGTTAACAAAGTTGTTTTTGTTTGAGCATGCAGGAACAAGTAATCAGGTGATGTCATTTTCCCTTTTCTATTTCAATTTCCAGTGGAATACTAAAGATAAATGATTATTGGCAAGGCTTTCTCCTCTTCTCCATTTCTCTTCTGTATTTTAACCTTAAACAGCTGACAAACTAATGGATTATATGTTGTTTTTCTCTAGTTTTTCCTGGATAATGCTGTGAAAGCTTTTCCCTCAGCTCTTAATTCATCAAATGCAAGTTTTCCTAATTCAAGTAATCAGACACGGTGGTGTATACAAAACAACTGTTTTTTCCTACCGGTAAGTTCGTTTTACATTTCTTAGTTTGTTTACAACAATTACACTAAATTGACTGTTGCCAGATCTGCTTGAAGTTAAACACCCACCAGTTTTTAAAACTGCAGCAAAAGCTTGGTTTTTTTCCGTCACCTGAAACTACATATGAAGGAATGGGAAGCTAAAGGAGATTAATACTTCTGAAAGTAGAGGTTTTAATGAATACCAGATTAAAAAACAGGAAACTGTCTGATAACTGAGAAGTGTCTCATCCATGCAAACAAATGGGCATTACAAGATTTCAGGAGAACACACAGCAACTGCGAAGCAGACTGTGTACTGAAAGCTCCACATGGTTGTCAGTGAGAAAACCAGGTCAATCTCCAGACAGATTTCACAAGGACCAGTGGTAGACCTGAAAATATTAATCACTTTTATTATTGGTCTAGCAGTAAATGTGAAATCTGCAATCAGCACACTTCTGTCATTGTGTGTTTGATTAAGAGGTGGAGCAAGAGGGGGGGAAATGTAAAACTCATGTACCACTTGAAGGTTTGAAGGAAATGTCTTGGTGTGAACAAAAACACAGTGGCACGTGCAAGAAGAGGGGGAAGGACAATCCTGCAAAAAGTGGGATCTGTATCCTAGAGAGCAATGATTCTTAACGGGATTACAAAAGACCTACAGTTGAAATTTTTGGATGAATAAACAGGAGGCAGTGAGAGGAGAAGGAAGTTTATTTTATCTCTATTCAGAACTGATGAGACCAGTAGCAGAAAGGTGTGTGCTGATTTCCACACACTGTTTTACATGAAAAAAACTATTCACTGTGTCAAGCTAACCAATCCTAAGCACACACAAAAGCAAGATGTTAATTATATTTAGAACTCTCTTGGAAAAAAACAATTGCAGTAACCGCAGCACTTGCAAACTTCCAGTATCTCCCTGATAAAGCAGAGCATGAGTTTCTATTTCTTATTTTCAAGTTTAGCTAACTAAATACCACCAGGTATTAGTATTTGGCCCTGACATCGAGTTATCCTTGTTGTCAAAGTGATGCAGTCCTTCTTCCATACATTCACACTCACAAGCACACAGAAATAAATTATTCCAATGATTATTTATATATTTTTGCTTTTGTAGTTAGCAGGTTTTCTAAACTGTTTTTAAACATTTTTTTGTCATAGTTTTGAACATCTTTAAATTAGAAATCATAGAATCATAGAATTGTCTAGGTTGGAAGAGACCTTTAAAATCATTAAGTCCAACAATAGACCTAAGTCTGATAAAAAACAACTCATCACTAAACCATGTCACTAAGCACTATGTCAATCCATCTTTTGAATATCTCCAAGGATGGTGCCTCATCCACATCCCTGGGCAGCCCATTCCAATTAAAGTATTTTGTTTTCTTTTTTACCAGTGGGTTCTCCAAAAAGTATCTGAAGGATACAGTTTTCATAAATTATACTTATTATTAAGATTTAATCTGTGGTTTTTCAGAAAAAAAAAATTGTGTGTCTTTTTCTTTTGATTTCCCATGTATAACATAGATGTTTACCAGCTCTTCGTGTGATTTGGCACGTTGCATCCTTTATCAAAAAACTTTGATAAATTGGCACAAAAAATGTGCTGAAATGTCACTTCTGATAATAAATGAAAGAGTTAGGTTGGCTAAAGTTTTTAAACACCGATTCCCTCACTTTTTTTATCAAACAGTTCTCAAATGCACATAATTTTCATCCTCAGGCACTGCATAACTTCTAGCTTGAAAAAGTTACAAATGCCTGCCAAGTTATTAATTTTTATTTTATTTTTTTTTTAAATCTGGAAATAAAATTATTCTGTCTTCACTGAATGAGATATTGAATACTTAAGTTGGCAAATGTTTGTTTCCTTAAATTAAAAATTCAATTGAATCTGTGCTTTAATCTGTGTTAGCTTTAAGCTTTATTTCTACAGATAAACTTCCTGTGATTTATGACAGTGAACCTGACAGATCTATTGACTATGTCACCTAAAATGAGTTAATAAGAGATTTTTGTATTATTTCAGCCCCAGTAGAGTTTTCTGAGTAGTATTGCTTGCTTTCTTGCTTTTTTTAAAGGCTTAAGAAAGATTATACAGTAAGTTTTAGGGACTTTGTGTTTAGTTATTGATTAGTTTTGCTATGATGATTCTGTAGTTTCCATATAATAGGAGTTAGGCCTGGGAGTTTTCAAGTCATGCGTATATCTTCCTGTGATAAAATATAGTGTGGTATCAGTGCTGCCACCTCCACATGTTAAATAAATAAAAGTTGTAATACTGATTTGTGAAAGATGCAGTTTTTGGAATACATTTTATTTGACTAGGGAATTCCAAAATTACTTTATTTTTTCAAGTTTTTCTCCATAGACATATTGGAGTAGAATTCTTTTTTTACTTTAATAAAGATCTTTATAACCACCAAAGTCTTAAATTTTAAGAGCAGAGACCAAATGCATTGGGCTGGAAATAAGATCCTAGAGGTGTAGCGCAGTAGGGCAAGGCACTGGGCCTACAATCCTGATAAGAAAGGCACTCAGACACTGTAAGTTATTGCTTAAAATACCATTTATTGGAGCTAGCACGGAAATCAAAAAGAGGGGAGATAGAGTTACATCCCATCAGATGCTGGGAGCTCTGAATCGTGCAGCATCAGATGGTCCTCCAGTCAGGGATGGCATGTGGTGCAGACCCCATCTGTGGAGAGATTACCTATCGATTTCCTCTTCTGAGCTCTTACAGGATTTTCTTAAAAGGAAACATTTCTGTTCATCATTTCTGCTGTCAGGCCAAAACAATGCCTGTGAGAACTTGCTGCTGCGCTGTTAGGGAAAGTCGAGGCCACACATGTGGGATAACCACCCCCAGCACAGCATGGACCTGCATCTCCTCAGCTTCACTGCCATGTGGATTGCTAACTCCTCAGCGTGCAGTGGTCTGTCAGTCAGGGTCACAACAGAGGATTGCTATCACTGCAACTCTCTGCCTTGGGAAAAGCCCCAATGCCCGTGTAGTCTGAGCCTTTTTTATTCTTCAGTAGGTTGTACAGAGGTGTAGGTATGAATGAGCCTGAAATGGGTCTTCACTAAGAAGCAAGCCCAGTGTACCCGCGCACAAAAACAGTAAATTTTTTTTCCCAGCTGGGCATTAATGCCTCTGTAGGAAAGTTCATGTTCATTTGATGAAGTGAAAGCAGACCTCTCAGCCCAGGAGACGGGCTGCCATTTGTCTGACAGCTTGCAATTTTTGCGCTTTGATGAAGACCAGAGCTCTCACACTATATATATGACAGTAATTCCACCAGTCATGATTTTCTCTATGGCTACTTTGACTGTTCCTTCACCAATCTGTTGATGTTTTCTGGTGTCTTGCCTGCTTTGTAGCTGCATGAATCTGTCTAGCTAGACTGTCAGTAACCTTTATTCCTCTGCACTGTATCTTTTGAAGCATTTTGGCTTGCAGTTCCTCTTCGGTTTTCCAGCCCCTTTTCTGAAAAGTTGAAAGGGTTAGAGAAGGAGTCAAGCTACAGTACTTTAAGCATCTACTGAAATTTGAAAATTCTGTTACTAAAAGGGTGAAATTTCAGTTCCTGTGACAGGAATTGGAAAATTTATTTGCAGCATTGAGCACTGAGAAACAATAGCCTTGAATAGCCTTGTAAGGTACAGGTGGGAAAATGTTTCTTTAAGGTGGCATTCTCAAAAAATAGTTTCATAACTTGGTGTGGCTGTTCAAGCACAGTTGCCTATAGACTCACTTCCAGATTTTACTGAAATCTTGCATTACAATACACAGTTTCAGCATCTGCATTCTTAAATATGTGGCTGTGCCTCTCTAATCCATCCACCCTTCCTTGGAACCTTAGCTAAGAAGAGACTGTGAGGGACATGGTTCAGTAGTAACTTGGCAATGTTAGATTAATGGTTTGACTTGGTAATTTTAAAGGTCTGTTCCAACCATAATGGTTCTATGATTCTAAGACTTTCAATGTGTATTTTATGTATTCCTGTGGAACACTAACAAAGACTGTCTATTCCACTTGGAAGTTTCTTGATCTTTGTCAAAGTGCATCCAGTTGTGGATTCAAGACTGCCTTTTGTTTTCTTATTTCTTTTTGGGAGACTAATTTCACAAGTAGTGTGCCTTACAGAGTGAAAAACAGGTGCTGCTATTTTATGTAACACTGAATTTGGAGTGTGACCTCCTGTGGAATGCAGCCATCAGAGAAGTTTTATTTTTGGTGATTCTGAACAGCAGTTCTGTTTCTTATTTCAAGCAGATCTGCAAGGAAATTACAGTAATGGCAGAGATTCACATGGCAGATGAATTCTCTCTGATGGGCGCTGTGAAAATTATTCTTCTTAGTGATCCTCCAAAATTAGTATACAGTGATTCAGATTCTGTCAAAAGTACTGCCATCAACAAGTCAACAGTAGTCTGAAAATAGCATATCTTGAAATAGAATGCTTTGTAGTTTCAGAAAAGATAACTTCCTTACAAGGTCCAGGACTGTAATTTTCAGGAAGTGTTTTTGGCAAAGGTGCTGTATGTTAAGGACTAAGATAATGATTCTAGTGAGAATGTATTATTCCTGTCTTACTATTAATTTTGATGTCCTGATCCATTTCCAGAAAGTATCCATAGAAAATATTTTTCCAGGAATTTAACTTCAACCATACATGGTTTAGTTGATATATATGACATAGGAAAGAAAAGGGGCTTTTTAACAACTGTGTTCTTTGGTTGTCACAGCTCAAGTGTATTTAACAGGTTTTCTTTATGTTACGCACAGGCCACATTAAAAATTTTATATCCTGCGTATCCTAGCTTTATTTCTAGAGTTTGTAAAATTGGATATCTATGAGGCTTCTAACAACTATGTATAGAATCAATTTATAAATTTATACTGCAAACGTACTGCAAATGAAACTGCTGTTTACAGATCTTTAAACATTTTACCTTGGCCCTTATGCTAGTAATACATATAGGGTAGATACTGAACTCAAGCATGAGTGAAAATCATACAGTGGCACATGAATAAATCTTTTGTCAGTCTGCTGGCAGTAGGCTCTTGCATTAGACCTCAACACCAGCACTGGTGTCCCACAAATAAGTGCTCCTTGCTACTGCAGATGAGTAAATCAAAAGTGACAAAGGGTGAAAATTAAGAAGAATAATCTGGATTCTATTGAGTTTTGGTGGTGGATTGGAGTTTTGGGTGGATTGGAGCCTAGAAAAGAAAGGCTCTATTTTATGAAATACAAACACCTGGTTGTTATTGGCTGTCTATAAACCATAATGTCCCAGGTTGTGATAGATTCCATGCTTAAGTGGTCAGTCAGTAATTTGTTTTTTAAACTCGCCTGAGCGTTTCGTTATGTATGATTTCCTTCTCAAAAACCAAAGTCTAAATATTTTCCATTTAATTTTTCTTTGCCAGTATTTTATATACAGCTGCATATTAGGACTCATTTCCTGTTCTGTTTTCCTGAGGATAAATTATGAGTTGAAAATGGTGATAATGTTGATTGCATTGGTGGGCTACAATGTTATCCTTCTGCACACTCATGGGCCCATGCTGGATGATTACAGCAAATTTATGTATGCAATGGCACCTCTTAGAAGGTAAGTCCTTCAGTCCTTCTGAAATTAATAGTATACCTATAGCAGTTCTTGTGTCACAGAGCAGATTTTTTTTCTCTGTGTTTGATTTCATAATCTACAATTCACAATTTAAAACCATTCCCATGCTACAGTTAATATATGATTTGATGTCACACCTCCAGAGCATTAGAATAAAAGAAACAAATCTGGGCAAGGTGTTTAAATTACAGACTATAGGTAATAGAGTTTAATTTGCATTTTTGTAATAAAGAGCACTAAGAAGAAATTATTATTAAGGTCGTTCAGGCCTCTGGGAGAACATAATTAAGGCTGCTAAAGCAATTTTGCTGCAAGCCATAGAAAATCAACTTCCTCAGAACTAATACATTGTCTTAAAACTTTACAAATGCAGTGTTAGCTGTTGAAAAAAATAGACCAACAGTTTGGATTTTTTGCTGTGCTTGCAAATTTGTATGCTAAATTTTCAGTGAGACTGCTGAAATCTGTTATACGTGATAACATATAAGATAAAATTATGACTCTAATTCTAAGTATTTCTGTGTAAAATAGTTTCTAGACACATGTATTTTCTACATCATTTTCAAAACAAAGAGTTAGGCTGAGTGTGCTGTGCATATAACTGAATATTCAGAGCAGAGTTTCAGTATCCTTTTTTTCCTGTGCTGTAATCCGCTTGAGATCTTTAAGACACAGAAACAACCATGGAAAAGGATCTGAATTAAAAAACAAGTGTATGGGGTTTTTTTTCTCTGAAATCCAAAGATTAATAAACAAACCTGTAAACCTGTGATGGGATGGAGAACCACGTGACAGGTTAGATTTAGCACGTGCTTCTGGCAGCCTTGATTTTGCCAGTCAAGTTGGTATTTTCCTTCCTATATCTCTCACCAAGGTTCTTCTTTCAGTGCACCAGTAGGAGAGTGCTAGTGCAAACTGTATCCCATTACTGGCAGCATCTTTTCCCAATGCAGAGTTTTTAGTAAACTCTGCACAAGATCTAGTTTATGCCTTCTTTAATTCTGAGGTGAAAAGGCTTAGGAGTTAGGTGCTTTAGTTTCTGTTTCTTCCCATTTATTGGATATGGTCAAGCTCTCTGTTATGGAAGTAGTATTATTATGTAAAAAAATTTTGTTTCATTCTGCTTGTATAGAATAAGCACCAAATTCTCTCCATTTGTAAGCAAACAAGTTTATTCCTTTTACTAAATCCTCATCTTATTGCTGGACTTCAAAATGTAGGCACATTTGCACAGGATGTAGTGGAAGTAATTAAAGCTACATAATGGAAATAATAATATTTCTCCAAATAAGAAAGCATAGCATATATAAATGGTCTTAATTTAAATGCCAGAAAGTAGTACAAGTTGTGGTGTTATTCTTGTGCAAAAGCAATTTTGTTTTAACGTTTGAGCAGCTTGCTTTACCTATGGTTTTATTTTATAGGCCAGGAATACTGAAAGACCTGAAGACAATGGGCTCAATTTCTTTGTTTATATTCTTCATCACATTACTAGTCTTGGGTAGACAGGTAAGATGCACATCTTCATCTGTATCAGTGGACACAATGCCAGCCTCCACACATAGCCTCCCACCTTCTCAAGCAATTTTAAGATTTTCTGAAAAACACCTGTCTTCTGTTCTGCCCCACGCCATTGCAAAGGAGTGTCAGAAGCATATAAAAAGAAATTTTCTTTATTTCCTTCCAATATGCCCTTAAAACTCACCAATAACTGTCATTGAGACCGTAGACATTATGCTGATAGTGTGCTGTAACTATTGCTTGTCATGCTGACCAATATTGTCTCATAGCTTCCTAGTGTGCTCCCATCTGTCTGCATCCATCTGCTGTCTCCCTGGTTGCTTAATTACAAGCTATTTTCTTCACAGTTACTATTTGATACGGCCACAGAAAGAATGTAGCATCTACACAGAAGTGTACCACATGCTGAGGCCCCAGTTGCACTAAAACTATGACCCAGCAGGAAACTACTCTTTTTATTATCCAGTTGTGCTTTTTCAGTACAAACATGATGTCAGCGGTCTTCCCCTCTATGAAGCTGAGGGCCAGGTAAAAAGGCAGCTCTTTCTCTAAGTCCTTGGGTCTGTACATGATCCATGCATGGGCTGCAATTCCAGTCAGTTGTGCCAGGTCCTGCAGTGCACAGGATAGAGCTCTGAGATGGAATCCATGTGGAGCCTCATGAACAGCCTGTAACTCCATAGCCTACAGCTATGTTGGGAAGTATCTTATCCCATACTGTCTGTAAATCACTCATTTACATTACAATTCCCCAAAAACATAATGATTGTCATTTAAATTGCCAAGCAGGCCCTGCAGGTTACCAGGGAAAAGATTCTTATCTGGCAGCTTCTCCAGTATTTGCTGTAATGGGGAACATCCTTCCTGAATTGGAGATGAAGTTCTTTATCTGCCTTGCTGCCAGCACCATATTAGAGTTTGCTCATTTGATGACAGTGGCCGAGAGTGGGACTGGGAACAGCTACTTACACTCAGAAAAAGGGATAAATACTTCTCCCACCAGTTGAAAGTCTTTAATCCCTGTCAACCAAGATGTCAGGTGGAGATGGTGGGTGTGGTACCAAGAAAAAAGGAGAGAAGGAATGTCATCTTCACTGGGCAAGGAGAGTATTTCTTTGTGGGTTCAGTCACATCAACAAGGAAGTGGGTTTTTTGCATACAGCAGCATGTGTCTTGTTCCCTGTCACACCAGTTGAAAAATGATGTTGTAATGGAAAAAGTCTTTGTTTTAAGATCTGTAGCTCCAAGATCCTTGTCATGGTACCACTTGTTTGTGGATCTTCCGTCTGTTGCCTTTGATTTTTCTGCTTACTTTCCCTTAACGAAGGAAAAAAAATCTCTGTGTTTTCAAACTCTCTGAAGCAGTCTAAATTATAACTAGAAAATGTTATGGACTCACTTTTAATACATACCTGGCATAAGATCTGCCATTTTATGGTACTGATAATGATACTGACTGGTAGAATACACTTGGGGAAAAAAAAAGGGAGGAAGTGAACATGCGTAGAGCAACCCTTCCAGGGACATAGGCTTCCCAGCTTCTGCCAGTTGGCATTTCTGTGGCAATGTTTAATTGCTATTGGTTGTTCTGCTTTCTGTTACACTGTCCGATCCCTTTTTAATCTATTTTATCTTCTTGGTCTTCCCAAAATTTGATAAAAAGTCATGTGAAAGTGTCTATCTTCTTGTTTGTTTTTAAACTTTCTGCTTGCTGCTTTCATTGCACTTGCAGAATGCTATCAAGCCATTTTTTCAGTGTAGGCAAAGTAAAATTCTTCCTTACCCTTCTTCCACAGAGGGTTACATGCAAGTAACATCTCTTTTTGATGTTATATTTTTCTTCTTTACAGATCATAACACATCTTTACTCTTCTCTTAATATCTCATTATTTTGACAGTGGTAAAGATAATAGCCAATGATGAAAAGAGTGGTCTTTCCATTTCCCTTAACCCGGCATTGACGCTCCTCTATCCCCAGAGTGAGTAACCAGAAAGTTCATCTAAACAAAAAGTGAATGCTTTCCTACAAGGCAAGCATTATGAACCGGCTCATCACTGGCCAGAGAGATGCCTGCCCTGATGCAAGAGGAGGAGGAGGAAGAAAGTGTGTCTCTAGTTGAATGGGGACGAAGAAAGGAAGAGCTAGTATATCATTACATGTTATGCAAGCCAACTTAATTCTCAGGACCAGCTAACACTTTTAACTGTGCAACCAGCATCCCTACTGAAATAAGTAGGCCTTCCCTCCACTACTTATTCTTATCCTTGTACCTCCCCATTTGCAGTGGCATAGCTGCCTGTGGAGCTATACAGAGGCCAAAAATAGGGAAATGATCTGGCTTAAAAATTACCACTGAAAAAAATGGTTGGCTGTATTTCCTGATCTGGTTCTATGGTGTAGCTGCAGCAATCCTTGTGCCAAAAGAATGAGCACAGGATGGGGGTGAGCTGCCAGAAGTCATGCCAGTGTAGGCTGCAACCATTCCCTGGCACTCAAATCAAATCAGACATTTCATTCTGTGTGCATTACATTAGAATTATTTGAAAATAGGCTGGCAGAGACAGATATCTTGAGAATGGCAACTCTTGCATCCTGCCCAGGCATTCTCCAGGAGAAAGCAGATTGGTATGAGCTAGACTGTGTAAAATGTATGCTCACATTTGAACACTATTGAGCATTAGATCTCTCTTATGGCCCAGTCTGAATTACCAGTATTGACATACCCTGTGAATTCCTTCCTCATCAGTACTTAAAATTACACATCCCATTACTCTATAGGCTAGGTGAATATTTTGTTTTTCACCCATGATTGATTAAACTGTGTTTATCTACACTTCATTGGCTGTTTTACTGCTCATATGTTTATGGCAACTTTCCTCAGCTGTGAAAACTGGGGTTTTTGTAGTCTCTGTTCTGTTTTTTAGTGACCTTTTATTCTGTGAGAGGATCCTTCTCAGATAATGTAGTCTTTTCAAGAGCCTCTTCTGAAAGAATTTAATGAAAACTTATTTCAAACTTCACTTCTATTCACATGCCTATTGACTTCTTTGTAACAGATGAAGGCATGTTAACAGAAGAGGTGTCAGCTCTTCCCCATTGTATCAGCTTTAGCTCATATGTCTAAATAGCTCTTTTCTTTAGCAAAGTTTTTTTCCAAAGTACTTTGCTGTAGGGTCACACTAGTAGTTTCCTAAAGATTTGCTTTATATTCTTACCATTTGTCAGTTCTCTGACACTGTGGCTGTTTTGAATGATCAGGCTATCCACCACAAGATTCAGACCAAGAGCTTTCCATTTTCCTTACTTTAGAGCTGATCACTTCTTGTTGATCAACTTAGTAATGTGTTCCAAGACATCCTCTGCTGACACTCCATGTTCAGACAGTTACTCAGACTTGCTGCCTGCAAGTAATGGCTGTGAGGTGAGGCTCCTTAGCTCCCTCACCTGAAGGAATCCTCAGGTTTAATTTCTAGTGATCTTACAAGCTTTAGTGCTGCCTTTGCCACTCCTTTGCTGAATGCCACAGCATTTTCACCTCCCCTGACTGCAGACACCTACAGCGTAGGCAACTACTCTCGAGCTGCTTATCTTGACTTTCTATGTGACATTCTTTCAATAAAGATAATTAGTTCATTGCTTCACTCAGGCAAATATTGAAAATAGACTCAGGTGAGTGTCCCACTAAAATTTAGAAATATAGATAAACCCATCTCTGTGCAATGAAAGAGAAATGAATAAGTTCTTGTTGCACTTAACTGCTTTCACCCAATAAGTTGCCACTGATTTGAAGCTCTGGGTTTGTGTTGCATTGCCTTGCCCAGGTGCATGGTAGTCTCTTGTCCTGGAAGAAGGCAATTGCTCTGTGGTGCCTGGAGGAATGCAGTATCTCATGCCTCCCTGGGTGTTCCTCTGCCCTCACCCACTGGGATGTGCTGTCAAGTAAAGCAGCCTAAGGTGAAGAAGGAAAATTCTGTGTTTGAAGAATATGTGCCTGCAGATGTATAAGAGCCATTCTGAGAGATTTATTTTCTGATACATTGAAAAGGTTCTGTAAATAACATGTAAAATAGGAAAAAAAACCTTGGTTTTCATATGACTGCAAGGCTACAATTATTGAATGGTATCTTTAAAGACATCCATACTAAATTGGCTAGATCATACAAATAAAAAAATCCCATGATTTAAAGTAATTTTTCGTAAGGTAGTGCTTTTATTTTTTTTCAAAAACAAGCCTGAAATTGGAATGTTCTATTTGAAATAGGCAACAATGACTTTTTTACTTTCAAAGCAAATTGTAGAATACATTGTACTTTCTGAGTTCTCTGCCATTTTTAGTGGCAGCCTAAATTTTATAAATAATACAACAGTAAATAAATTATCTGTTTAATATTAGCTCTTAAGAAATATATATTTTTGAAAACTTCAGCTTACCTAGTACATTTTCTTTTCAATACAAAGTTGGTACAATGTATGGATACCTAATTTTAATTTTATTTCAGGCATCCAGTTTACTTTTGTCAATTTATGCAAATAATCCTGACATCCCAGGCTTTTATTGTTTTTTTTTTTTCTGCATGAATACAATTGGTGGCATTTGAATTTATCATCCATGTGAGGAACTTGAATGTATACATATATAATATACATATTTAAAAGCTTGCCAAGTCATTTTGGTACCATCTCTTTTCAACTTTCCACCCTAGCTTTGGCTGTGATCTCAACAAAATATGTATGAATCATTTTGA
Organism: Nycticryphes semicollaris; assembly: GCA_013400055.1. Classification (NCBI taxonomy): domain Eukaryota; kingdom Metazoa; phylum Chordata; class Aves; order Charadriiformes; family Rostratulidae; genus Nycticryphes; species Nycticryphes semicollaris. Next base: position 206,703 of record VXBJ01003098.1, read on the forward strand.
ACTGTGACAGCCACTGTCCAATCAGAAGGACTACTCTCATTTTGGTTGGAATGCTTACTGACTGCTAACACCAGCTAGCATTTTTAGGTTTTTCTGTAATATGATTGTCATCATAATTATGTTTTCCTGGTCAATAGCATAGTCTTCATTGAGACTGCATGATAGCGTTAAACCAGTGGACTACATCAAAATAGCTCCTGATTTATATCAGCTCAAGTGGTATAGTCAGGCCAATGGAGGCTTTACAGTAGAAATATTACCATAGAGTTTATCACAAAACATTAACAATACTGAAAAGAAGTAGAGAGAGCTCCAAAAAAATGCATTTTTCTTAATGTCTCAACTTCTTTTTAATGAAATGGGACAAAAAGAAAAGAAGGATAAAGTATTATAGAAAGCACCACAAAAGAACAAAAAAATAAAATGCAAGCCAAACAAACCAAAAAAAAATCCACTTCAACAAAATGAAAAATGGGTTGGCCCAAATGGCTGGGCCATTTTTGATAATCTGATAATGATTTGATAAACTGAAGACATGGACTATCAATAGGCTGTTTTTCTCTTGTACTGCCCCCTTTTTACCAGGCTGATCTCATGACATAAATTAAAATTGGTAAAAGTTTGAGTCTTCCTGAAATGCCCTCATTGTAAGTGAAATTCTACATTTCAGCTAAATAAGTCATCATCTTAAATTACAAAACTGAAAATTGTTTCCATAACAGTGATTGAATTCTGGAATGTATTTCTAATTAAAGCCTGAGAGTAAATAAATGCATCCTCCGTTTTTTCAAGCACCTGTCCTGGGCCTTTTTGTTGGGGGGGAGCTTATTAGTTTGATTAAATGTATGTGTAGTGGCTGGAGTGGCCAAATAATAAATAGTCTTGTAGAGGTGATGCACTGTGCTTATTTTGTCTCTTAAACCTGTACTCCATCAGGACAAGATGCCTATTGTTTCTTTACCTCTGTGTCCTCTTGTAACAGAATGAATATTACTGTAGGTTAGACTTCCTGTGGAAGAACAAATTCAAAAAAGAGCGGGAAGAGATTGAAACCATGGAGAACCTGAATCGGGTGCTTCTGGAGAATGTACTTCCAGCCCACGTAGCTGAACACTTCTTGGCAAGAAACCTGAAGAATGAGGTCAGCCATCTCTGTATATCCTCTGCTCTGGAAGAAAGCAGCATATCCTGAAAATAACAGTTAATGCTGATTTGAACAGGAGTCAATACAGTGAGATTGTGGATTTACAGTCACTTTCGTTCCCCCTTACCTACCCGAAAGGCTTGCTTTGCAGCACTGAACGCACCTTAATACTTTGCAGTAAATAATGTGAAATTATCTTAAGTGGCAACGCACTTTGCCTTTCAAAGGAGGGGAGAAAAGGGTGTGGAGGAAGAAATGGATGGTTGAATCAACGTGGATTTAAATTTAAACCATATGCATTCAGATACCTTTTTCTTTGTGATTAGAGTGGAGTTGCATCCAGGTTCTGAATTTTCTTCTGGTGACTGCAGACGTGGCTTACTGGAGTGAAAATTAACCTTTTCCCTGAAACAGTGGCTATGCTAATTCTAGAAAAGGGTTCAGAACACTGAATTACCTGTTTACTTGCTGCTTATGGACCTGATCCAAGCACCAGGAAAGTCAAACAAAAGACCCTGGTCAGCATCAATAGAAATTAGATCTGCTCCTATTATTGCTTTGAAGTGTTAATAAAGAGTAGTATTATAGAGTAGTATTTAGCAAGAGTAGCAGTTACAGAGATCTTAAACTTGTGGTTACTTGTGCATAGCAAACAATTGTTCCGAAACTGAGAAAAGAGAGGGAGGGCAGTTTTAAGGATTCTTAAGGATTTATCAATTCTTAAGGAATTAAGGATTCATCTCCTGAGTCAAAAAGGCCAATGTCTTCCCTTTCACTGTGGTTTGTATTAAGCACTACTAATCAGTACTTTGTATTGTATCAGTACTTTAGTACTACCTGCAAATATTCATTTGGTAGCTAATATTGGATGAAAACTGCTGTGGGGTTCCTTTGAATCCAGTGAAGACCTTGGCTGGAAGCCAGTCTGGCTCAGCTCCGGTTCCTAGTTCAGGCATTAAACACAGCAAACCATCAGGAGATTGCTTTCTCATTTATGTGCTATTCCACCTCAGCTCCCCAGCAGAGCAACACCATCTGCTCACCTTTCTATTGGCAACTGGATTTATAGTGTCACCCCACAAGATTCTTAGGTTGGAATAAGCTTTAGTAAATCTAGTGAAGATCAGAAATTGTAAATGTGCTGAGCTCTACTGTTGTGTCAGCCGATTAAAAATGATTTGACATAGTTTTAGTGGCATTTCTTTAAAAAAAATTCTAGTTGTTTCTTGTTTAGTTTATCTTTAAACACAGTTTTTAAAGGGGGAAGAATCTTTCAAATCCCTGGACATATCCAGGATTATAAGCATCTGTCATGTCTTAAGATTTGTTTCAATGTCAACAAGGATGTGTTGAGCCTTAAAGGACATTCTGTATATGTGTATGTGGATGCACCTAAGAATATGTTAGGACAGATCAAGCCTTTGTTGCCTTTGTGTGGATACTCAGGTAAATAGATACTGAACTGAAATTTTTCCCTGTTTTCTTTATTGCAAACATTCATGTTAATATGGTTTTATGTATATTCTTTTCTGTTTAAACCAGATTTTGAGATGAAAATTAATCTAATGGGTGAATAGTCTGTTTCAGAATACTACTTACCTTAGAATTTTATGCATGCATCTGTGTGGAGAAAAAGGAAGACAAAGTATGCAGCTGAAGAACAGGGAGCAGGAATGAAAAGGGGGAAAATGGGTGGATCAGTGCTGACTGGGAGTAGTGGGACTGTACTTTTAGACAACCAACAAAGGTCTTTTCATAACAGGATGCACATTGACTAATGCTGATACGCTAAAAGCAAGTTACTGCAGAGCAAACCATAATAAAGGTTTGTTTGCTTTACTAGAACCTCTGGCACTGGGTTTCTGCTTACAGTCTGTATGCTGAATACCAAGCAGGTTGCTTTGCAGTTGAGAGAGAGAAAGATAGGAACAAATATAAACTGAAAAGCAGGAAACGAGGCCAAGATTAACTGTATCTGCACGTCACCTGTGCAGCCTTTTCTTTTTTACATTGTTAGCATCCAGATTGCCTGTTAGTGAAAAGTGCTCAAGAGCTTTTGTGCTGGAAGGTAACTGGCAAGAACATTACTGAGCAAGGGAAATCCTGTTTCGTTGGCTGCTGGATGGAGCCAGCACCCTACTTAGAGCAGAAATTCTGTCCCAGAAAAGATGATGTGATACACTTCCAAGAGTTAGAATGGGATCAGTTTGCCTCCTCCATCCCAGGGAGGTCTCCAGGCATTGGAGAAGAAGAGGGGAGAGTAGAGAGAGCCAACCAGCAGAAATTCAGGTTTTACCAAAGGAAAAAAAAAAGGAAAAAACAAGAGTCTGACTGCAGCAAACAGGATGACTTTGTTTTTGTTGAAAGAAGCAAAGCCATTCTTCCTGGAATGGTGTTGCATTTAATTTTCTGATTAAACAGTTTGGAGAACACTGTTTCAAGAGAAGTACTCACAGAAAAACACCAAATTGCCACTGCCTTCATTATTATGAATGATCGAAATAAACTAGCTGAGAATACCTCCTTAAAATTCTTTGACATTTATTGTGACAGGAACAATTACTACTCATCTGGTTGTAAACAGTGCTATTTGTTGTTGTTTCTATGCTTCTACTGTGCTATAGAATGTTAGTAGGATGGATATTGCCCCAATATTAAAGAGGAAGGAAGATAAATGGGACACCGTTGCTGAGCTTCAGCATATGACAAGAGTTCACATACAATATGTTCATTTATTTTGAGGTGGAGGAGAGGAAGGAATGACAGCTCTGGTTATAGAAAAGGAAGATTTGTGTCTGTAATTGTAACAGTCAGGCATACAACCCTTTCTTCCAGGGTATTTGTCCCTGTACTGGGTGGACAGCCAAGAGCATGAAGCACTGATCTGCCTGTGTCACAACAGCACTTTTATTTGAAACTCTGCTCCTGTCTTTTGCTCAGTCATATTTCTCTTCCTGATGACTGTGACTTGTGCAAGTTGCCATGATTTATTCTGGGCAACACTTCTGCTTTCAGGGAAGACAGGAAAAGCACTTCCTAACAGCTAATTAGAGCTCTGCAGCTTTTTTCAGTGGCAATCGTAGCAAGACGGGAGTTGTCACCCATCGTCAGTCCAGTCAGTATCCAGCGCAGGGCCCAGGCAGTATCCAGTGTTAGATACTTCAGCAAAAGTTCATGCAACAGCTGAAGATCAATGTGTTATCCACCATTCTGCTTTTGCCTGCAAATGTAAGGGCATATTTTGCTTCTGCAGGTGTTTTTTATACACTTGCTAGTTATGCATTTCCAGTATGCATGTAAGCATTCAGGTTTTTAACCCTCGAAGCTATTATTATCATGTTGTTGAATAGCAATAAATATTCACTTTATATCTCTTATGTAGAATATTTTTCCTTATTCTACTTTTAAGTGTTCTATTTATCTTCTGGTTCCTGTATTACAAGGTGGTAAAATGAATCCTTTTTCTACCATCTCTACTTCGTATTATTCAGTAATATCATATGCCTGCAGCACTATATAGTTAGTTTCCTTTTGCTGTAAGCATTCAGTTGTAGCTCCTAACATGCCTGTATTTTTATGACTTGAAGTTATATTCCCAAATAAACCTTTATATGATGTTAGTTTCCATGTATTAATTCAGATATAGCACTCTCCCAGTATATCAAATCTGTGTGTAAATTTTGCCTGTTTCACAAAATTTACAACCAGTATCTCATCAGTAGTGTAATGCCGGCACATTTTATATTCTCAGGATGCAAAATCAGCAGTAATCAATGAAGAAAATAAACCATCTGCTATTTAATGTTTATCTGGTGAATTAAAGCAACTTTTTTTTTTCTTTTTTAATAATTAACAAAATTCCTTGGACAATAGAAATGGGCACTAATATTAAGTGTACTATTAATTTACCTGCATTTAACTTACCAGAGTTTTCCAGCTGGTAGGAATATGAACAAAAATGTGAGGTTTTTTTTTTTAATTATTTGACCACAGATTTATATATTCTGTTTATTTTGTCAGGTCAAGTTTCAAAAGTATGTGTAATAATCCATGTTTTGAGAATTAATGGTCTATATTCTACTATAAATACTCTTGTATCTCCCTCCAGTCTTTTATATAACACTGTGAATTTCCTCTTCTGGAAGGCCCTATATTTGCGATGCAGTCGTCTTGTAATAACCAGCGCCACATGTGTGGCCTGAATTTCTTCACCCAAAATTGAAAGCCAGTTACCTGGAAGGTGACCTGAGGGAATAAAAGGAAAGCTAAGTTAACTAGAGAAGGCAAGCTCTGGAGCTGTTCTGCTAGCTTATCTATGAAGAGCACTCAGTACACCAGATATTAACTTTTGAGTATATTTATATGCAAAACTTACTGCAGCTTCGGCGTAGACATGCCTGAGATAAACCTGAAGTAAGTAGATGTGAAGCAAAATGCAGCTGCAAATGGAAAATATTTGAGGAATGAGCCTATTAATTTTCTTCTATGGCTCCACTTAACTAATTTCGAGTTATATATGCACCAAGTCTAGGTGCATACATACTCAAGACAGCTGCCAGTGTATGTTACTGCAAGTATTAGAGAGTGGACCTGGTTTTAAGAGTGGGAGACTGGAACCAAGAGAAGTCCTTTTGTGCCTGAGCTCCAGAATTTCTTAGTCATCCTGTATAGTTCTCTATACGCCTCCTGAGCGCCTGCATTAGGAAAACTTACTTTAGACTTTTTTCCATAGCTGACTGAGAGAAAGAAACACTATATGAGGTAATTCTGCCATCTGGCATTAAAATGACCTTCCAGATAGGCACATCTGCTGTACTGACAGTATTAGGACACATGGGATGGCTGTGCTCTCCAAGCAGTGCTTAAATTGCCTCAATTCAGCCAGAGGGGTTTCCTCTCCCCACCAGTTGATTACATTATTGTATGGATTAAATTTATTAACCAGGTGTTTAAGGAGGTGGATAAAATAGATGGCACAAAAAAATAATCACAATATTAGTTCTTCACTAAAAACTCTCTTGGGAAAAGGACAATGAAGATCTAGAACTGCTTTGAAGTTTAGCAGTGATCTGACACTGAACTCATCAGCTTGGACATTTTGTTTAGTTGATTTTCATTTGCACAATGAAGTGACTTTGAAGTGATACAGTTTGTATATATGGCTGTAAGTTGGGTGTCAATACAGATGGGCAATTTCAATCGGCTCAGCTTTAAGAATATATATAATAATGGTGAATTGCAATGTTATATTCCATTCCCACTACACAGTGGCATGGTAGATCTTCAGGGATACTCTGGTTATGGAATTCTTAGAAAATAAAGGGGCAGAAAAATCTAGTAATAAATCATCTGCCACCTCCAGCTGTCCGCGTTCCTCCCTGTCTGCCCTTATTTTCATGTTTGCCCAGAAACAACTCCTTCACACCTGTTCTGGGATGAGGCAGTCAACAGATTTCCCACAGGTCTGCTATTTTTCCGTTATATGTCACCACTAGAGATTTACTATGTATGGGCACATGCATGTACATCTTTCCTAAGAAACCCAATCAGTGAAATTGAAAAAAAACACCAAAAGCTTCAATAACTGAAAATGGAAATATTTGATGCTTATTGAAACCACAGAACAAATCCTATTCACATTATGCACAAGTATTGAAAACCTTGTTTTACTCTATTCTATTTTATTTACTTTATTCAAATAATAACTTGAATAGAATTTCACTTTATAGTAGCTTACAGCATATTTTATTGCTGTGGTTACCTTAGTGTGTAGACAGTAACTTTTCTAAAGTATTGGTTGAATATTCTTCCCTTACTTTCTTTCAGGATGTGATATTTTAATGTTTAAGGGCAGTGGAGAGGATCTTAAGCAAGGGGTGGTGTGGTCATTTTTAGCACCAGAATCTTCCTGTGGAGCAGAGGTGCTTTCATTTCAGTGGTCACAGAAGGCAGTGGAAATTCTGACATGAATAAATTTTAGTTTAGGTCACTTTTTTCCCTTTGCCTCCACAGCTTGTTACAGTAAAGAAATGACAATTATTTTGTCCTTTTAGGCATGTTATGATTTTAGGTTAGGAACTATCAGGGTTGTGTTGCATTATGCATTTCTAGTGCATTGAGATTGCGATTTTGGTTCAGTTTTCTAGCTTTTACAATAACACAGCTAATAACGGATTAGAGATTATTTTGCAAAATACAGTTTCAGCCGTGCAAGCCTGACCAAATTCTCTAATGAGAATCCTCAGAAATGGGCCCTGTCTAACAAACTGGTAAACATTTTAGGTTCACAGATTTAATGTTCAGGAGGGAAAAAAGATAACTTTGAATCAGTAAAATATTTTCAGCTCTTTAACAAACAGGTTCATACACCATTTAAAATTAATAAAGGCAACTAAATGCAAAAAATACCCAACCACTGTCTTAAAGCATTCCAACCACTCCAACGCCTCCCTTTTCAGAACCAGGACACTGCATTTTAATAAGGAAACTTTTATTTAGAGCTGGCTATTTCAGATTTTTTTTTTCTCTATTCTTTTTTCTTTTTGACAGGATCTCTATCATCAGTCATATGACTGTGTCTGTGTCATGTTTGCCTCTGTTCCGGATTTCAAGGAATTTTACACGGAATCTGATGTAAATAAGGAAGGCTTGGAATGTCTCAGACTGCTAAATGAGATCATTGCTGACTTTGATGATGTATGTACTTCTAACAACAAACAACATATGTTTTCAATCTTAATGGGTGTGCAACAGTAAGCAAATGTACTTGAAAGGGAGAGTGGAAGAGCTGTCAGAAAAGAACTTTTCTGTGCCTAGTCATGTGGAAATTACTTACAGGGAGTATTAAAGGAAAAAGAAAATTTATTTGGGCTAAATCAGATATTGATCTGACATCATACTCAGTTGCTTTTGATTAGCTATAATGAGAATCCTATGTGTATGTCTAATGGAGAAATTTTTGCCCTTCAGCTGCAGTTTATGAGGCAGTCAAATTACATACCATATAGAGTCATAGAATCATAGAATTGTGTAGGTTGGAAGGGACCTTTAAGATCATCTAGTCCAACCATCAACCTAATTGATAAAACCACCAATAAATCATGTCCCTCAGCACCATGTCTGCCCAGCTTTTAAGTACCTCCAGGGATAGTGACTCCAACGCTTCCCTGGGCAGCCCCTCCAATGCTTAATAACCCTTTCAGTGTAAAAATTTGTCCTAATATCCAATCTGAACCTCCTCTGGTGAAACTTGAGTCCATTTCCTCTTGTCCTATCACTTGTTACTTGCAAATATATATTAACTACCATTTCTAAATACTAGTGCCTAAAGTCAGATATGTAAAACTGTGACATCCCCTAAAATGATACAGTTTTGTGTTGCACCTTATCCCAGTTGATCTCATTATAGGGAGTGTTGATCAGTTGATACGTGAGCAACCCAAAGGATTGTGTAAGTTTTAATATTCCATTCTCTGAATTTACAAGCAAGTACAGAGTATGATTACAGATGGATTGTGAAAAGGCAGTTGTAGACATCTCGCTGAGAACAGTGTTTGTCTTAAAGTTCTCAGTGATGAAGACACTAGAAACGAGCGCTAAAATGGTGTTATGACTCAGAGAGCACAGTCTAGATTTGTGGATCTGCAGCTCTAAAGGGTATTTGAGCAGCAAACCCATTTGGAGAACATTGGAATGTTCAAAACAACTTGGGCTGTGAACTAAAGTCCTTGGATTTTAGTCCCATCAGCAAGGAAGAGATGTTTACTTTCAGAAAGCTGCTTAAAGCTTAACTGTTGGCTCACATGGTGACTCAGTTCCAGTATCAAAGTCTATTAACTTTTAAGAGCTGTATATACAATAAGGTGAAGTTCATGCTCATTACAATAATTGAAAGGTATTTTAGCAGACACAATTTCCCTCTTCTTGGAGGCTGTAAGCATTGTTTCATCCATCCTTAAGTCCTTCATCCTGCATATATTTTTGAAGCCATTTGGTGACTATTAAGAAACTCTTACAAGAACTGATGTTCTGAATGCTGTTAGTAAGGATGCTGTTAGGCTGCTGATCTGAATAATGAAAAACCATCCTTGTTTTGCAGTTACTGTCAAAGCCAAAGTTCAGTGGAGTTGAAAAGATAAAGACCATTGGAAGCACTTACATGGCAGCAACAGGACTGAGCGCCACACCAAACCAAGAACAGTGTCAGGTACAGGAAAAGGTTCCTGCTTAATAAAAACCATGTTCAAATGAAGGCTAAAATTCTGTTCATTAAACGGCAGGTTATGTATAATGTTGTGACCTAATTTTTTTCTAATTAAAGTAGATGGCATTGTACTGGACAAGTGTATACTTTTGTTTAGTCTCTGGGAATTATTGTTCTTCACATTATGGTTTGAAAGTGCCACCTCCGTATTTGCTAAGTCTAAACCAGGCCTTCTGCTCACTATACAATACAGCATTTAATTGCTATGTGCTGCAGCAGAAATGGATTTATAGACTGTACAAAAGACTGCAAGAATGAGTATTTTCCGTTGTAAGCTGGGAGGGTTGAGTAGGTGAATTAACCATACACTTGCAGAACCTTCATGCTCAGCACTGAGAATGTGTTCCTTTGTTTCTGGTTTACTTAATAGAGTAGGATTAGGAACTGCAGTCAGTAGAAATAAATTGCAGAGAAGAATTCATAACTTTCAAGCGAAAACCTTGCTTTTGTCATGATCTTTAGAGTACTATAGGTTAGCGACAGAGAGAGAGCAATTATGAATCAACACATTCTCTGCTAAGGATTAAAGTGTTCTTGCCAAACTCCTGTTCCTTCTTGACAGAAGCAATTAACACCTGAACTATAGACCTTAAGGATCCTGAGGACAAAAAANCAAGTAGGACTTGAAAAAAAAAAAAAAAAAGAATTATTTTAAATTAGCTCTGACATCTAATATAGGGAGGTGAAGGGGATGAAGGAAATGCAGAACTGTAGACTGAAGATAAGAAGACATAGAGGATCTATCGGTCACAACTTAAAACTAGTGTGTGCACAGGAAGAAATTTATTGTTTGAGTTATTTCCATAAGCTGTGAGTTGAGAGATCCAAGTTTCGGTGTTCCTTTGGTGATTTAGTACACTTTTTCAAAGGGAATCCACTGAAACTCAGCAGCTTTCAGTCTAGATGCCCAAAGACCCACAGGTCCTGTAGTACCTAGTGTGGCAGTGGCTGACTGCTAGGCGTACTGCTGGGAACAGCCCCCAGCTTAAAACAAGCACCCAAGGAAGACTAAGTGCCTAAGGAGTGGGACTGAATACATCAACTGAACAGGAAACCATCTGTCTTAGCTAGAAGTGAATTCCAAAAGAAACAGACTTCATTCATCTAAACAGCTGCTCTGGCAAGCAACACTAATGTCCCACCTAGGCTGATGTACCTACTCTATGAATTATCTCCCAGAGTTGTCATCTGTCCATCTCTCCTGTCACTTTATACCAAGAGATAAGGAAGATTCGTTCATTTCTCATAGGGATCAGTGAGACCATCTCTTATGAAATCATCCTTTTGTCAGGGTATGTCATCCTTTTGTCCCTGGCCTGTAGGATCTCCAAAACCAATTTTCTCCTTAGCATGAGCAGATTCAAACCAGTACTTAGAAATCAGGCTACACTGTTGATGTATGAGGAGACATTAAGTCTACAGCTTTTATAAGTGGTGTAAGTGCTGAGCGAGTAAACTGGGAGACAGAGGAGGGTGGGTTGCCTTCTTCCTCTCTTTCTCTTGTGTTTTATTCATTTTCAGGTATATTAGATGTTCTCAGAGGTGCTGGTTATCTACCAGATGAGATCAGTGGAGAAACTCTTAAAATTGTGAATTTCACTGGAGTTTAACCATTAACGAGGGTGCCGAGTTGTGCAACCGTGAGAGGGAGAAGTCTCTGTGGCACTGTTCACAAGCATTATTTATTATTAAAGGGCATAAAATAGAAGCAGATACTAGGAGAAAATAGATGAACAAATCCTTGGGCGCACACAGACATTGAGTACCTTTGAGATTACCTAGCAGCTAATCAGTTATTTGGCAATCAAAACTTTACATTAGATATGTTTTGGATCTATCATCTCTAGGTTGCTTTATTATGTACGTAAAACACATCCTGGTCTATTGGCCATTGGTTGATCTAACTGATGCTGGACAGGACACCATCTTCTACATTCATTTTCTTCTGCTGCCTGCTGGCATTAGGACATCCCTAAAGGTTTCAGTGCTTTCAAGTGTTCCGCATATTGTGGTTGTATTCTTACAGCAACTAAAGCTAAGGAAAAATATTTTATTCTGTTTGTTTGGCTGTTTAAATTCAGGAACCTGAACGACAGTATATGCACATAGGAACCATGGTGGAATTCGCATTTGCCTTGGTGGCAAAACTGGATGTCATAAACAAGCATTCATTCAATGACTTCAAGTTACGAGTAGGTATGTATTGCAGGGTTTTTATGAGACTATCACGGAGGAGGGGGAAAGTTCAGTGTGAAGTATCAGCTGACTGAAGCGTTAGTAGGACTGACCGAGAAAGCCATGAAAGTAAGTAGCGTCATCTTTACCCTGGTTAAAGGCAGCCTTCATGGTATTGCCCATTAATCATAGCTGCTGTAAGAGTGTTTCAAGGCAGGACTCAAAAGAGGGCAGTTTTCCTAAGTAATGAATGGTTGAAAAATGCATTCCCATGGCTCTGAATTGTTTTATAGTAACTCTATCATAATTTTTCTAGATTTGTTAACAGCGTAAATTTTTTAAGCTTATCAATACCAGAGGACACAAGAAGACTCTAAAGGGGGCTTTACAAAACCACCTGGATGGTTTTGGAGGACAAGCACTATAAAGGTGCTGAGTTTGAAATATTTTAGATATACTTAACTCAAGGAAGAGTTCCCAGTGTTAGATAAAGGAGAATATTTCTCATGGTCATTCTGTGGTTATTGACGAACAAGAGCAAAGAGGACAAGTTGTTTATATTTGAAAGGGGTATCCCTTATTATTTCAGCTTCCAATTGCTTCTACTTGTGCATCATGGTATTTTAAAAGAGAAATAGGCAGCTGCAGTAAGCCAGAGAAAGCATGATGAAATAAATTAATTCAGAGCTGGTCAAGAACCATATGTTCCAAAATGTTTATTTCCTGATAGCAATACCCATCAGTCTTACAATGCAATATGTAACTTGGAAAGTGTGAAATGAAAGCAGTAAATAAATATTGGAAACCCATAAATCCTGTAAACATGTCAGAAGTATTTGATTTCCAACAGTTACTCTCCTGTCTTGTCTTTTTCTTGCTGTGCTGCTTGCTTTTCCTTTTCCTTTCGGCTTCTCCTTTCATGTTTATTTCACAGTGCCACCCACTGGCAAAACTTCCCGTCTTCTGACTTGAAATATTCATGTGCTCCTGAGAGCGCTTCTTTGCCAGTATGTTCTGTCTTCCTTGCTAGAGTTAAAAACTGACAAAGCAAATCTGAAGTATGCTTCCTTCTCAAAGTGTTACAGAACTTGATGGGTTTAAAAGGAATGCATAGAGATATCATATTTCTGTCCAGAATAAAACTTCCGTTCTTACCAGAGGTGACACATGCCACATACTTGCAAACGTACTTGTATCAGCAGTGTCAGTAGGGATAAAGAGCTGCTGAGTGTTGGGGCTAAATCTGCAAACTGATTAAAGCAACACTGACTCAGTTAAAGTTGGGATCGCAAAGCAAACTTTCTAGGGGGAAAAGAAAACAATGTGCTTGTGACTGTTAAAGTAGCTGCTTGTCCTATTGCTATAGGTTCCAGAGAAGTCAGATCCTTTGTTTCATGAAATGATGAACAATTAAATCTACAAAGGGACGCAGGTCCCAAACTGGCACTCTTGCCACTTTAATCCAATACAGGCACCACTGTGATTTTGATTTTCCATCTTCACTTCACTTCTCCATTTCCCACCACCACTTGACCATGAAAAGCATCTGATATCCATAGCAATTAATGCCAAGGAAACATCCAACATGATGCCTGCTAGAGGAATTTAAACCCAACGAGCCATTTGTAAAAATCTTCCTCTGCCAGCATCTAACCCTAGATTTGTTGCAACTCACTAGAGGTCACAATTTTCAACCTTCATTTTCTTGTGAGTGCCTGAAATGCTAGATGTGCCTTAGGAGGTACACAGCCTCCTCTGATGCTGTCAGGCAAGGGAGGCGAGCACCTAGATTATATTTCAAGCATCTCTCTCCTTCCGTTAGCGAAGGTGCTTGATTTATGAGACAAGCTCAGATATGCTGTTGTGGCAAGTTTTGCACAGGTGCTGCTTTTTTTCAGAACAGAACAGAGGCTGACATGTTGTTTTCCATGTAGCTTCATGGTTAGAACATTCAACTGTGTTGTAAGTGAACTTAATTTGATTTCTGCTTTTGGCTGAGGCTGCTCAAGAACAGGGATCCCAGTTCCCTGAAGAATGCTATGATCTCAGGCTGCAGGATAGTTTGGAATGAGATATTCTCTGTCTGTCCTGATGAACAGTATTTGTTGAACAATATTTGAATTTTCATGGAATAATTAAATTTTCCTTTTGATATGAGAGAAGGAGACATTTGATATCACCCGCTGTCGGAGCACTCACTTGGACTAAGAATACTAGTCTTCCAGCCTTGCCCCATCAAACATTCAGGTGTGTCATGGAAAGAAGACCCACACTAGCAGGAATGACATAGAGCAGCACACCCCAGAATGCCTGGGAGGCCAAAACACATTCTTAAGAGTTACTGGAAGAACTCTCCTCGAAGGTGGAGGCATCTGAAGCTGTCTTTCCAGCCCCCGAGGTATTATTCTAACCAACAGCTGTGGTGGTTCAGGGAGGAGGTAAAAATAAGGCACCTCCTGGCCCATTGTATGTGGTAGGAAAGTCGCGCTGCGCTGCTCTAATTTCTGGACCACGACAGAGCGTAGGCCACACAGATCTCATCAGTATTCCCTACTAGCCAGCCTGCACTACTCAGCAGGTGGCTTTTGTGGATTCCACTCTCAGGGCCCTAAACTTTCCACACGTTGGATATCATGAGGCAGAAATACACACCCATGACTTGGTTGTTAATGCAGACTGTTGTGAGGCCTAAGTCCCTTTGTGCATTCAATCCCAAGCACTTAGAGAAATATTTATCAGGTTCTATCTGGTATTCCTTAGGGTTTGCATGTTTCCTCAATTTTCTAAATTTAACTGCTACAGTCACTTTCTCCAGCGTTTCTAGGTGGGCTTATAGTCTGATTGCTAGCCCATGCTGCCATCTTACATATGGTCCATACTAGATGACCCAGCTCTGTGATGCCTCCCCATGCTAAAATCACACTTTCTTTTTGCTGCATAGATATATCCGTAATGGTGGTTTCTGCCAAGGAATTAACAGAAGTCAGTTATTATCCATTGTTGTGGAGATAATTTTAGAAATTGAAACTACTTTCTTATCTAGGGTTTATTTCCCACTAGGTCTAACTTGGCTTTCCTGTTCATTGGTATGTATAGTTAGAATTATAGATATTTGATACCAGTTAACGATAGTGTTTTTGGTTTTGTCTCCAAGTTTCCTTCCCTACTAGCAGAGTACAACTCACTCCCTTTACAAACATAACAGAGGATACAAACTGACTGCAAGATAAAAAAATGCCCAGAGTCCAATGAGGGACTATACGATGTTGTTCGTTCTTACAGTGTACATTTCACAGCTAGCAATTTGTCACTCTTACTCTGTGGTTATTCAAATTATTTGAATACACATATATATATAATGCAGTTATTTAGGACCATTCTATGGGCAATCCAGCCTTCAGATCCTTCCAGCTCATTCACATTAGTTTGTTCTACATTCAAGAGGCAAAGAATACTGTAATAGTAATTTGATTTGGCTATAAACTATTGCAGAGAGGAGAAGCCCTTCTCACTACAAGTTGAAATGAAATTATTATCTGTTTGTTTTCCTGGGAGCTGCTGCCCTCCCACAGTGTGTTCCTCATGCATTCTAATACAGGCAGTAGTGGGTTATTAGGATACTAATGGTTGAAAATATCAGATATATTCAGCATGGGAGGGAGCTGTAAAACTAAAACTAGATGAAATAACTGTTGGCATTTTTATAACTAACATCCCCCTGATAAAACAGCAAGATCAGGCTATTGATTGCTGTACTCACTCTTCAGTGTGGGCCAAATGCCATGTTCATTGACTTGATTTGTTATCAGATGCACTGTGTGTGCTTGTTTGGTGGATCTTCTTTTTCAATGTTAAGTTCTGATGTTTTTCAGGTATCAACCATGGACCTGTAATAGCTGGAGTAATTGGAGCTCAAAAACCACAATATGATATCTGGGGCAATACAGTAAATGTGGCCAGCAGGATGGACAGCACTGGTGTCTTAGATAAAATACAGGTAAATCTTGGGTTTGTGATAGTATTTATCTGAATCCTTTGAGTTTGGTGCTGAAAAAACATCATATATTTGTAAACTAAACAGGTCTGTGTTTTGGAGCTAAGATGCCTACAGAAAAAAATTACTTTCTAGCTGTATCTGTACATTTCAAAGGAATTAGACCTTGGGCAGGGAAGTAAATAATTAAACTAAAATTACAGGGAAAATGGGAGAGGAATCAAAAAAAAGTCTTGACCCTACAAGGCAATATGGAGGAGGAAGTCATGAGCTCTAGACTAAGAGAGGATTTGAGAGAAATCATGTCTATTATGTGAATTTCTAAACTCATAAAATACTAGCTACCTTATCTCTGAATGACATTCCTGATATTATTTGTAAATGAAGGAAATTACCATAACTGCTGTTAAATCCATAAAGTTAAATCCATAAAGCAATCATGAAATTTCCCTTTTAATGAGCCATGCTGATTAATCTTTATAGATAAGTAACTGTATAGATTATAGATAGATCTGTGTAGAAAAGACCTTCTGTTTACTAACTTTCCAGTGATTCCATAGAGATCACATTTTATGTATCTGCCTACTCTGCTGCCTAGCACTTTAGGATCCCAGCATGTGACTGAGAGCACTCCAAATCTGTGATTGAGACTATTCAGAACTAAATAATGGAAAAGCAAAGTTACTGGTCAAAACTCAAAACAGAAAGGATGTCAAAGCAATGACATCTACAAACAGTTGGTTGCTTCACAAAGAAACACAGTCTGAGACAACTCTGTCTCCTCAACCTCTGTCGAGGAGGTTGAACAACCTCTGTCCTAGTGGGCTTTCACCTAGAATGGCAGAACTGCCTAAAGTTTGGTTCATTGCCAGTTATGTGAGAAACTGGCAACAGCAGCTCTGGGAGATGATGCTAATGTCTGACTGTCACTTCATTCACACAGCCTTAGCATTTGCAAAAAGATGGGGAAGCTGAGGTCTGCTGAAACGGGAAGCAGTTCCGGAAGTTGAGAAGAATGTTTTATGAGTGTGTTGTCCCTAGTGCCATCTGTGTATCTACAAGCCCTTTGTTTGTGACCCTAGGTATAGAAATGGTTGTACCCAATGCAATACTTGATGTAAGAGATTAGCATCCGGCAACAGACTATTTGAAAGCTCAGGTGCTAAAACTTCACTTGAGACCCTTAAAATCCTTATAAGCATTAAGAGCCAAACCCTTATAATTGCTCAGCACGTACATTCTCTTCAGACTCTGGAAGAAGATTCTGCTTTATTCTCTTATCAATGCTGGTTGCATTACTGTATTGTTGCAGGTTACAGAGGAGACGAACAACGTCCTGCAAACACTGGGGTACATGAGCACTTGCAGAGGAATAATAAACGTAAAAGGAAAAGGAGAATTGAAGACATACTTTGTACATACTGAAATGACAAGGTCCCTCTCACAAGGGAACGTGGCATCTTGAAGAATGCTTGTACGTGTCATCAATACCATATTTTCAGGAAAGTATCACGCACTTTTTAACTACATTTTGGCCCTTAACATGCGTGCTATTTTCTGGTATGTGGCACTTATTTTAATATGGCTGCAGAATAGTCCCATGAGCCATCATTTTGCACCTTGATTTCCTATGTTCAAGGACAGTTGCGATGTACGCTATAGGACTGGAAGATTGTACTGCTCCTTGCACTGCTATTCAAAGACAAGAAAAGAAGGAATAGGAATTAAAAGGAGATACTCACCCTGAAAGGACTAAAAAGAGATGTTAGTGACAAATGCAGGGAAGAAAGGCAATAAAGCTAGGGGTGCATACTATTTTCTGATGCATGGTGTTTTCTGGAAAATACAGTTGCTCCCCAATGGCATCCACTAATCTGGTATTAAAGTATACAGTATTTGTAAATAAGTTTATTCTGTCCACACATGATTTGGATGTGATCACCAGTTGCATCTCATAGCCAGGGACACGTTGGGTGGCTTGCTGGCATTCTTTCTGAAGAGAGAACTAACAATGCTGGAATAGTTTTGTACAAACGTGTCAAATGTTTTGAAGCTATTGTCTTTTGTAAGGTTAATTCATTAAAAAGTTTGTATGTACTTTGTCTTACTGTTGCTGTCTCTTAGTTTTGCTTCCTTCCATGGCTTCTGTCGCTTTAAACCTGCGCGTCCTCTGCTGCTGCCGCTGCTGCTTTTTATCCAGCAGGTTTCAGATACTGAGGCAGGCTACGGCCAGCAATGGCCTCAGCCAGTAATATCTGCTAGGCTTGCTACTGCTTTCCAGAAACTGAGTCACCTCTATTGTCCTCAGTTTTGGGCAGCATCCTAGGCACTTTGCAGTCATTTACTCCCTAGGTGGTAAAGAAGACTTACCTCAAATCCATAAATACGAGCAAGGCGGGGGATACTGGAGACAGTAGTAGTGTTGCTCCTTTACCACTGGCCTGCGATGCTTAAACAGTAACTAGGAGAAGCTGTACAAGAGAAGAAATGCCTTGTTTGTTTTGCACTTTGACAACTTTGTTTGCCCTTGCATGCCTTGCACTTAACGATGCCACATTTCGTGGGATGTTTAAAATAATCTACTTTCTCGGGACATGAGCGGAATGTACAAAAAATGCTACTTTATATATATTCAAGATTAATTTAAAACCCGGTGAATTAAAAAGAATCACATTTTTGGAGTTTCTTAGATAAGCCAGCTGAAAGACTAAAAAACCAGGCCATTGTACTACATATGCTCTTTTGAAGCATAGGTAGTAAAGACTAATTTCTGCTTTGCTATAGTCAGTACTTGAAATTAACATATTCTTTTAGTCATAACATCTTAACAAGACCAAAATGAAAATCCTCCTATTTGCAAAATGGCATATAATGACAAGATTTTTTTCCAACTGGTATTATTTGAATATAGAAGTCAACTCATGCACTATTAGCACTGGCATGTTAAGAAAATGTATAAAGTATTCCATTTTCTCATTCATGGAACATACATTTACATTTATATTGCACTGGTGTCCTTTCAGAAGGAGTTATCAAAACTGTGCCTCACAAACAAATGGCATCATGACACAGTCTCACTGATTGTGGCACCATTTACTCACAGCAACCATTTGCTCACTACCGAATTCAAATGGCAGTAGATTTCAAAACACCTACATCTGCAGTAAAATAGACAAACTGAATTTTGATCCCTTTAAGTTAGTCTGAAAGCAAAATGCAAGTTATTTCAGTTACATCCAACATAACACACTTGACATCGCACTCAGAGCTGGAGACTTTTGATCAGTAACTCTCAAGAGAGGTGCTCAGTCTGTTAAATCTCTGCTGTTGTCTTTATGATTTCTTCCTTTTAATTAAGTTAAGATAAATATTTTCCAGTGGAGTGAAAGCTTTCCAAATAGCTCCCAGAGCAGCAGAAACGATGTCTCAGTCATTGGCTAAACCAAGCTATCATTTAGCTGTGCTTTAAGGCTTCTCCTAAATCCCTTCTCTCCACTTACTATAAATTTGTCCTAGGAACATGGAAAAAAAAAAATTAATCTCTTAGAATTGGAGTGTACTTTGGGACCTTCAAATCATTCTGGTATTATCACAGGTCAAAGCAATCATTTCTTACTGTGGATGAAAATGCTTTATGTAAAGTTGATTTTACTGTACTGTTGTATCTATGGGCAGCGTTTAGGCATAACCTGTACATTCAGGATTTTGCTTTTAATTTGTATTCTTGCACATCAGTAGCAAACCTTGTACCTAATTTGATAGCCTTGTTTCTATGATTTTGATAAAAGTTAACCAACATTATATTTCTGTAAGCCATGAAACGTTAAAACATTTGAATGGCTTTGAGCTGACTGGTTCAATGAACTATAAAGAAAGATACGTATGTGCCCTCCAAGATCACGTTGAAGATGCCCTTGCTCAGAGCACTCATCTTGCACTGGTGGTCTTCTCTCATTTTGTAGTTGTATCCTGATTCTTGCAGCCAAATCCTGCTAAAGAACAAGAAAGTGGGCAAAAGCTACCCGCAGTATGACGCCCAGACAAAGAAAGGTGCATACCATTCTCTCTCTAGCCTTCAGTTGCTGAGTATTATTATTATCTTTCTAGTGCCGAGAAGCTATTTGTATCCAATAAATACTTTTTGTCTTCCAATGCATTTTACATCTACTGTTTATACTGTTTTATTTTTCCCCGGTCTAGAGTGACCCAAAGTACTTGTATCCTCTTTCTTCCTCTCCTGCAGTGATTTCATCTGCTTCATTATCTGGGTATAACACTGCTCATGTATCAGTGTGCAACCTGAAAAGCTTTATGATAACCATACCAACCTGTATTTGGCATTCATATATTCTACATCACAGTAAGGCTTAAGCTCTCTAACTTCCATGGTGGTGCCACAGTTCATGGGTCACAAGGAGCGTGACTTCAAGAAGTACAATGCAAATGTATTTCACACCGTGAGGCAGCAGCCAAAAGATCAATGTAAGAGTGATTCACTGTGGTCTGGGAAAATGAAATCTAAATGGGAACACTTGGGGAACCTGCCGGTTCTCTTTTTCAAAGTCAATGCTTTGCTTCAATTTATGGAGGGCTACCGAAGGACAGGGAGAAAAATTAGACCTGTAGATATTTTTGTTAACGACAAAAGTTGTTGAGATTATCTGTAAATTAGTGCTATTTATCTGCTGTTTCTAAAAAGAGACATTAGCATCTTATTTATGCTGTGTGAAAAATGTTTTTAATCCTCTTTATATTCCTTTATGATTCCTTTATTTTGTAAAATACCTACAGACCTTCCCTTTTCCTACTGTGGCACAAGTAGGAGTTCAACCTGCTCATTTCTAAAGCAACAGCTGTGCACATCTGAAGGTAGAGCTGTTAAAAGTCTGTCCTGTTTTGTTTTCAGAACTTCATATCAGGGCAAATAATTTGCTAAATTGTCAGGATGCTTTATATAGCCACAGATTTACTGTTAAAAGCAATGATTACCTTGTCCTTTCATATGTATTTTTCCTTTTGAAAAGGAAAAATATCTTCTGCATTAAGGTATTTTAATTTTTCATTTTCAGCAAGTGTATTCTCCTTCACAGTACCTATATATTCCCCTTCAACACTTTTTACAGGTGGACCCCAAACAATTCTATGACTAGGGCTTTTTTAGTTTTATTCTTTCTTTCTGGTCAAAATAGTGGAGTGGCTCTGGGGAGGAAACAAAGGTAGAATGAAGTATACGTGCCTTAAATAAAACATGTAATTAAGAGTTCATTCTTGTTCCTTGAAGTACTTCAAATTTGTGTGGATTTGTCAAAAGTGGTGTATAAATCACCTGTAGCTGGTTCACCCTAAAGTTTGCTACATACTATTTTTAAACACTTTCAAATTTAAGGGCAGAAATTATTCTGGAGAAGGTAGTTTTTAATATATCAAAATGCAAGATAAGGACATTTTAATCCTGTTTGCAACTATGAAGATATGACCCCCTTTATGTTGTAGGATGACACTGCTTAAAATAAAGATTCTGCCAAGTTTTGTTTGAAAATTCTTGATGGAGTATTTTTCAAATATATTTGTAGCCACTGAAAATCTGAGTTTTGATAGAAAGTAATAGGTGAAGTATTTGCAAAGACTGACATTCCAGGACTAGAAATTTTCATGTTTGCATTCCAAAACAGTCTTACAAATAGCAATTGTTTGAAAGTAATGCCCACCCTGTATAAAATTGTGTATTACTCTACTTGCCAAAGGTGGTTATTGAACAAGAATATTTGTCTGACTCAGTGAACTGGAATATCCATCCAGGAGATATCAGTCAGCATACAAATAATAAGTGAAAATGTATCAGTTAACCAGTTATCATTTTGTAATTGTTTTTTCAACCATTAAAATAAAAATAAGTCTAATTATTTTAAAATCTTAATTCTCCACTCCAGCAGTTGAAAGTGTAGTCACAGGCCAACCAGGAAATGTTGGCAATCTGCAAACCAAGGCTCAGACATAATGATTGTGTAGATAATTATTTGAAACAACAGATATATTAAAATTAAAAAAAAAATAAATGAGCAGCTCATGAACAACAAAAAAATCCCTGAAGACTGCAAAAGGTGAGCTCATTTCTACTACTGATGTACAGTTGTGTCTGTTCTCTTCAGAAAAATGTCTGAAGAGCCTTCCTCTTTGGGACAGGCAACTTCTCACTAATTCAGGGTCTGGAAGAAACAAGCACTGGTGTGAAATGCCTGGCTTGGACCAAAGCTATGGTAGTGAAAAGGGGACGGAGTTTTTGAGCCATTTTTATTTCAGCCTCTTTTTCAAGGGCCATCAGGTGCAGCGTTTGCTGGCAAAGGCTGTCTCTCCTTCATGGATCAGCTGAGGTTCAGGAATGTACAGCCATCTGACACAGGCTGAGGTCAAGCAGCAAGGATGGGAGATGAATTGCTCAGCCTCAATTTGAGACTACCTGTCTCAGCTCTGAGTGACATGAGCCTGAAGCAGGTATGTCAGCTTGTACTAAGAAAACAGCTACTGTGTTTTTTCTGTCCAGTTATAATGGCCAGTCCAGTTACGTGTCATCTGTCCTCTTGTGTCCATCCTGTCTCCATCCCCCTGTCATTGTCATCTCCATCCCATCCCGTCCCCCTGCCCTCCCACACCTTGTTACCATTTGCTCCACAAATTCCTTTTAGGAATTTTCTTGCAGAGTTATTCCATCAGCCAGTTTGACATTTCAGAACAGTGACCCTGCCTTTGAGACACCTTTTTAACTCTAGAAGTCGAACATATTTGAAATTCATATTTCATATATGAAATCATCAACATATTTGAAATTCAGGAACCTTAGCAGTGAAACCTGAGGGAGATATTGCTAATCCCTAAAAAGGCTGGCAATTGAACTTCTTCTCCTTAATCTGCTGAATTCAAAGCAACTTTTAACACTTTGGTCTCTGAGCTCAAGTGTATTTGAATGCTTACTTTCGACCATACGGATTAAAATTGCTCTCCCAATTGTTTTCATGTTCATATTTAAATTATTAAGGAAACAGACTGACCTCCTGTGCTACTCTATAACAGAACCATACACTTAACAGTAGCATAATACTGCCCATGGCACGGGGGTTGGAACTCTTTAAGGTCCCTTCCGACTCTAACCATTCTATCATTCTATGACAATAGCAGCATATGAGCTAAATCTGGTTGTAACTGGAACAAAAAACCCTGGGGTATTCATATCCTGCATCTGGGGAGTCTGCAAAAAGTGACCAGGAAGAAAAAAGCCTTTGTAAAATTCAAGTAGTTCTAAAGCGATTTTTTATCTTCATTGGAAGGAAAAACGAACTGAAAACCATCATTTTAAATTACTTCAAAAGGTTGGTTTAGGACAAATCTGTAACAAGCATCCAACAGTATTTCTGATAATCTGAATTGCATCCAGACAGTGCAATTCAATTAATGCCATCTTAAATGTTAATCAGAATGCGCTACACGTGAACAGTAGAAGGAAAACTGGAGAGAAACATTTCAGATCTGACTTCAGAGCTCTTGCCTAGCTTAGTTGAGATTTCTGGGAAACTGTTTCTTGCAGCTCTATTTATAGCTGCAGCTTCAGCTGAGCTGCTTTTTATAAATGGGCTTGCTGTCTCTTGGTGCTCGGACTAAACTACAAAAAGCACTTGCACAGTGGCAAACGTGTCTCTGCGTGGGAAGCTGATGTAAGGCAGTTGTTGGGTTTTCATTTCCACTGCTCCCTTATGCTGCACTAATTTGGCCCATGCTGCAGAAAGCAGAAGCCCTAATTGGTAGAGGGACATTATTAGATAAAGCAGATGGGAATTGTCACAAACAATTTAAAAAAACCACCCACCCAAAACTGGAGAGTATAAATACCTCCACACTGCACTTTCAAAGAAGCAAAAGGCTGCATTATTCAGTGTGTT
This sequence comes from Nycticryphes semicollaris, assembly GCA_013400055.1. Classification (NCBI taxonomy): domain Eukaryota; kingdom Metazoa; phylum Chordata; class Aves; order Charadriiformes; family Rostratulidae; genus Nycticryphes; species Nycticryphes semicollaris. Next base: position 230,210 of record VXBJ01003098.1, read on the forward strand.
AGTGCTGGGAGAGTGGCAGATATATAATAGGGATGGCACTTTTACACCTAATTTTACAGTAGACCTGAATTATTGCATTGGTCCATGATGCCCAAAAGAATTGGTTGCAAAAATCTCTGATACCCTGAATGTTGGGTTTGTTCTTTTTTTTTAAATAAATCTTGGATGTGCAGTAAAAATAAGATGCCTGGAAGACTGCTGTCATGAAAGAGCTTGCCAAAAGACACTAGTAGCAATAATAATAACAGCAGTGCTGTACATACAACGTGTTAGTTCTACAACTGTGCTTGCAGAAAAGGTAAAACAAACCAAGCTTGTCACAGATTCCCAAGCAGCACAGTCAGTGTAGTTACATGTATGTATTAAAGCAGGATAACCACAGGGTGAATATTGAAACCAGGAGATACCAGGGTAGAGCAGTTTTAGAGTCAATCTGTTGTTAGAGGTTTGCATTGGAGAGACAGTCACTTTCAATGCTCCCAAAAGAATGTTTGTGTGTCAGAGAGACTTCCAACAGCAGTGCCCAAAATGGCTGAGGAGGCACAGGCTGAAAAGACCCCACATTCCCCAAGAGTCAGGATCCTCACTCTGGTGGGAACTCCACATTTTGTTATGGTTATATTCAACCTCTCCACTTAAAGGGGGATTTCTGGATTAGCCCAAAGAGCCACAGGAATAAGTCAATCCCGGTTGGCCAGGCTTTGTCATAACCTTCTTCCCCAGCTTCCAAGGATCAGGGAGCTGGCTGTGAGGGCACTGGAGCCCTGGGCCGGGCAGCTGCTCAGGCTGCCTGCTGAGGAAGCCCTGGGGCCACTGCTCAAACCTGGGCCCAAGCCTTTATCATGTCTGTGTGTCTGCCACTCCATGCTTACGGGTTTACAGAACCAAAAGAAATGTAGGAGTTGGAAGGGACCTTCGGCGATCATCTAGTCCAACACCCCACCCGCCACCCCCTTTGCCAAAATAGGTTCATCTAGAGCAGGCTGGACGGGAACACCTCCAGGAGGGTTCTGTATATCTCCAGCGAAGAGACTCTATGGCCTATGGAGCCTGTTCCAGTGCTCTGTCACCCTCAAAGTAAAGATAATTTTCCAGGTGTTCAGGTGGAATTTCCTCTGTTCCAGCTTGTGTCCATTGCCCCTGTCCTATCACTGGGCACCACTGAAAAGACTCTGACTGCATTCTCTTGACACCTGCCCTTGAGATACTTACAAGCATTGATGAGATCCCTTCTCAGTCTTCTCTTCTCCAGGCTAAACAGACCCCAGTCTCTCAGCTTTTCCTTATAAGAGACATGTTCCAGTCCCTTGATCATCTTTGTGGCCCCTTGCCAGACTATCCAGTAGTTCCTTATCTTTCTTGAACTGGGAGGCCCAGAACTGGACGCAGTAGTCCAGATGTGACCTCAGCAAGGCAGAGCAGGGGGGATGACCTTCTGGCCACGCTCTTTTTGATGCACTCCAGGAGACCACTGGCTTTCTTGGTGATAAGGGCACATTTTTGGCTCACGGTCAGCTTGTTGTCTAATTGTTTAATTAACATTGCTCTGTGGAAACGTCCACAGCTCCTGCACAAGCCCCACACACACCCCACCACCGCAACCACCAAAGCCCAGCCGCGCCCCGGGGCCCGGTTCCTGTCAGGCTGCCTCAGACTCCGGATCGCTGCCGGGGAGAGGGCTCGGCCCGGTGTGTGGGACTCCCGGCCCGCCCCGGCCCTCCCTTCGCCACCGGCCGAGCGTTGCCAGGTAACGGCGGCCTCCCGGCAGAATGGCCTCCTCCGCCCCGCCCGCCCCGGAGGCAGAAGGGTCGGGAACGGCGGAGGAGGCATTCCTTCATGCAGTGGGAAGGATAAGGCGGAGGCCTCCCCTCTCCGCCGTCTCAGTCTTCAGCTACATCCCCCCCAGACGGGAAGGGCCTCCGGAGCTCAGCTATTTCTACCGGGTGGCCAAGGTGAGGGAAGGAGGGAGGGAAGGAAGCGGGCCGGGAAGAGGTCGAGGGAGTGGTGGGGAGCCTGGCTGGGCCTGGCGGTCTTGGAGGGACGAGGCTTTCCCCTGGGTTTCTCTGCAGCATAAGGATATTGTGCTGAATCCCAGTGCGAGGGCTTGGCCTTCATCCTGAGGGACCTGATCAGGTGGGTGTCTTAAAAAATCGTGTTAATAATTTAAAGCCCAGTGGAAATGCTGCACATTTGCTGCTAGCTAAGCTATCTAATGCCTAAATAGAAGGGGTTTGCTTTAGAGGCCTTTGGAAGGCGTAACAGGTGTTTGCTACTTGTGGAAAATTAAGGTAATATCTTTCACTGGATGACAAGATAAGGCAGAGACGTGGTTTGCCAGAGATTAAGGACCAACCAGACACATGGTGTCACCAAAATGTGAGATATCTTTAGGGGGAACACTAGGAAAGGCACCATCTGGCACTAGGTTTGGATGCAGCACCTGTGCTTTTTCTGGTAATGCATGCTCCCAGGGACTCTTTAATAGGAAACAGTTCCATTTTCAGTTGAGAGAAAAGGTTTTCAATGTGCATCATGCAAATTTTCCATATGTTGAGCTTTAAATAAAATCACGAGAGCTACTAAAACAATAATATCAATATGTGCTTTGGTAACTGAATGTTTCTGGTGGTGTTGCACTGACAACACTCAAGTAGACTAGCACAGAGCCTCGCCTCTCACTCTCTGTGGCATTATATCAAACCTCACCTGGGCTATACTTCCTGGGTAGCAAACCTTTCTCTCTCTCAAAATAGTCATATGAGACATTGAACATAGCAGCTTCTCCCTGAAAAAAAAAAAAAGCACAAAACCACAAAACAAACAAACAAAAACAAAGAAATAACACCAAAACAAAACCATTGAAAAGTACTGAAATGTCTGTTGTATCAATGTAAGATAGCAGAAATATGACAACACATATTTCTTTGTCACAATAAATACACCCTGTGAATCCCCCTCCCCACCCAAGCGACTGGCTGCTGAACATGCAGAACACTGAGCAGGGACAACTGACCACCTCTGAGAGTCTGCAGGGATGTGGAGAGGGTGCAAACCAAAGCACAGTGCTGGGCATTAAAGGAGCAGCAAAACCAGATTTCCAGCATTGACTGGGTGGCCCTACTGAAAGACAGGTAGATTTGTAATTTCAGGTTCTTTCATGTTAATTTCAGCCTTACCTTGGGAAGGTGCTCTGAGCCAAAGGTGAGTGGGCACAGATGGTGCCACGCTTAACAAAACGCGGTAGAGAGAGCACAACAAGAGTAAGGCAAGGGTGGGCCAGAGGGCTCGCGGGGTGCACTTGGGGCTTGTGGAGCTCACAGTCTACCCAATCTGCATGGAATTATCAACCATATGGTAGAGCTTTTGCTTACATTCTAAAGTCTGCTTTTACACTCCCGATGACCTGGTTTGTGGAAAATGCTGCTCCAGTGGCATGGAAACAAAAAGTGGTAACATCTGTTGAATAGGTTTCTTCACAGCACAGGCCTCAGTCACAAGGGGGGGGGAACAGTTTCATCTCATTTTCTGCGCAATTAAGGAATTAAATAATTTGAAATTTTTTATTCGTACAGGAAGGGGAATTTTATTCCTTTCTGCAGCATAAATACCTAAACCCAACTGTATGCCAGAGACTGAAGGGGAGAGAAATAGAGGAAGATATGCTCAGCACAGAAGCTAGAAATTCCTGCTTTAATCCCTTGGCTGACAATTGCTCCCTCAATTGCTTTACATAAGTTACTATAGCCAGTTTGTATGGTGTTTCCCCTTCTGTGACATGGAGAAAGCTATTACCTATTTTATGTGTGTCTGGAATATAAGTAAATGCTTTCAAAGTCCTTGGCTTTAGTAACAGAACGTGGAGGATATCCACCCTGGGTGCATATTTATTGTCTGCTCTGAATGATTCACTTGCTCTGACAGGTTTAAGAAATGGTTTCCCCACCATCACCAACTAGGCCAGCTAAGTCATTTAACAACAAAGAGGAGCTACAGAAAAAAAAAAAAATCAATATATTGAGCACAGAAGTGTTGCCTCTACACATCTGGCAGATCTTAAACAGATTATCTGGGACAGGGCTAGTTTTTAACATAACAGGCTGGCTACCTATCTGTGAATTCCAGAAAGAGTAAATTATCTGCTCTGACACAGATATCAAATAATGGACAAACAATGCCACATTAATGTAATGGAGATAACCTTCCAAATGAAGTCTATAACTGCAGTTGTGCCTCATTAGTGCTCTTACCTGTGGTTTACTTTTAATGGAATCACTATAGCCTTCTTGACCTGCCCTGACTCGACTGTTTTTGGAGGATAGCATTGTAAATTGTAAGACTCCAAATACAAGAGTTTTTCAAAGGCTAAATTTGGCACACTGTAAAATTAGAGGTAAAAAAAAAAAAGCCTAAAAAAATGCACAATTTTTCAAAATTGTAGTCAGCGTTCACCTAATGCTATATATGCAGTCTTATTAAGCATTGAGTTATTAAGTATTAATTCAACTACGTGTATTCTGTAACCTGTAAAGTTAAGCAATACTGCAAGTTAGACATTTTTCCCCTTTTCTCAAGGCAGGAGGTGTTTCCACTTACGACTCCATTTTTAATAGACCAGAGGGTTACAACAAAAAACTTCGTCGATGTGACAGAGAACATGCAAAGAGTCATGGTCTTCACATTCATGAGGAGGTAACCCTTTGTTAATTTCTTAATTATTTTTGTTAAAGATATATTATACTTTTTGACATGGGTGGATACTATAAGCATTGTTTTACCCTTTATAATTCAGCCTATATGATAGCAAAAGAATTGGAAGGACATAATTGTCCTCAGCCTGGAGGTTTAGGAAAAAGTATTAGCCATTGAAGACACCTGAATTAGTTCCTGCTCTTTGGCATCCTCTAGATTTCTAGGTGACAAGCCATGAAATAACACAGCAAGGCAAACCCTCTGTTACAGACCTTCAGGGTCACTGAGGTGACTTCTGAACTGTCTGTGCCCCTTGAGGTTCAGATGGTCCTGTAGTTGTTTCTGTGATGCTTGAAATTTCTTCTCCCTGAGGGGCCTGGATTCAGGGGCCCAGAATCAACCCCTGCCCCTTGACATCCACACTCCCTACACCTTCATTTGCTGAGAGAGCCCAAGTCTATTGAGTTTGTTAAGCAAACTTATGCCAGATTGCCCTGTGGGAAGGAAATTCACAGGGAGCTTGTGCAAAGGAGGGGTCAATCAGAAGACCACAGCCATGCCTGGAAAAGGCCGGGCAAAGCATTCAAGGCCAGCAGAATTGGGTGTGCAGCCTGATAGCTAAGGAAGTATGAAGCCATGTTTCTAAACATCTGCCTTGAAAACAGAAATACTATAATATATATAGATATAGAGAAATAAGTATTTTTCCATGCAGCATCTGAATATACACAAGTGTGAGTGCATATATGTGTTTATATATATTCATATACACGTAGGCTGCAGCTGTCAAAAACCAAATGAAGTACAACCTCTGTGTGTTAATGGCCTCAAAACTCCAGTGGGTTCACGGCATGTAAAGAGATGGATAGGCTAGGCATGACTCTCTGTTGCTGATTATATTTGACAGAGATGGAAGAAGGAAGAGAGAGACAAAAGTTGAAATTACTGTAATTGCTGTGTAATAAAACTGCTGCTATTTTGTCACAAAGGCCACTGCTTGTGATTCGTCTCACTGGCACGTGTATATGCCAGACAGTTCAGTGCACAGCCATAATGCTCTTCAGCTGTAATAGACAGAGCAGGGAGTGTTAGGTGCTCCCAAAGGAGCGCCCAATGTCATCACCTGTTCATGCCTAGTAATGCAACTGCAAATCTGCGTGAGGCCAAAAGCCACTCCAATTAAAAATGAGCCTTTTTATCTAAAAAAACCAACCAAAGCCACCCCCCTCGCTCAATAGGAAGCCCAACCTCCAGCCTGGAAATTTGTGTCGAAACAGAATGCAGAGTTAAGGTTTTTTACTGAGCTCTTTTTGTGTCCTTTCCATATCAACAAAACCCACTTTCCTATCAGTTTGCTTCCTAAAGCAAATATATATGGGCCAGAATTCATACCAGCTCTGCTGGGCAGTGCACACAAGGGACTCTGCCTGAACAGGTGTCCCTTAATCCAGCCCTTTAATTAGCATGGGGGCACATCAGACCCACAGCTGTTGAACGTTCCAATATGATCCTTCTGCACATGATGACACCCAACACTGACCTTACCCATAATTAAGTACACATCACATAGTCAACTCCTGCTCTTTAATTATCTCAGTGGCCCTCACAGAACTTTTATATAATAAAACGTGTAAAAAAGGCCACAGTCAACATCTGTCTAGTACAACACTGAAAGGAGACAGGCCAGATCCACCACAGTACACTCCTTTCCTTGACATAAGCCCTTCCCTTCCTGCAGAGAGCCTGGGTGCACCCAGGGAATCCAAGAGTAGGGTGACAGAGACTTGGTTTAGCTGCAAGTAGCACAGTGGCTGCAGCGGGGTGTTTGCACAAGGCTGCCATTGCTGATTTCAAGTGTTAACAGTGCTAGGATTACACGCTGTGAAGGCATGTAGCAGGATGCCTCCCAGCCAACTGTTGGAAAATGTGAAATCTCCTTACTGCCAAACCCTCAAAGATGAAATGCCACTGTGCACAGGCAGCACCGTGCTACCAAGGATGCTGAAAACTGAATCTTATTTATTTAAAGGGAACACAAAATATTGGAATTACATACTGCTGCCCGTGGCTAACACTGTAAACCCTGTATCACTAGGAAAGACTTTCTTCGTGGTACAAAGATTGAGTCATTTCTCCTTTTCAGCATTTATCCACAATTAGAGAAGGGGGACAAAATGGTCTGATTTTTTGCCTGCCAGTCTTCTTGACTTGATTTTTGCTCTGGTCGAGTTAAAAGTTGGTGTACTGAATAGCTTTTAATGAGGTGGAGCAAGGTAGGCAGGAAAGGTAGGGGGAGAGTTGGGACATGAATGATTGTTTGGAATGGGCTTTTCTGTTGGGTTTATTTTTGGTTTGGGATCTTCTGTTTTGGGTGGGGTTTTTTGGGGGGTTGTTTTTTGTTTGTTTGGTTGGTTTGGTTTTTGTTTGTTTTTTGGTTTTTTGGGGTTTTTTTTAAGAGTTTACAGCCTCTTTGCAAGAATCTCAAGTCTACTTCTGTCCATGAGTCTGGAAACGTCTCACAGCTGCTTGTCCTCCTGGTGAGACCCCTCAGATGGGTGCTCCCACCTGCATCCTCGAAGGAAATGCAGGGGCTCCTGTGCTTCACGGCTTCTGTTGTAGTAGCTCAGACTTGCGTCTGTTGTAGCAAAGAAGTCATTTGTTTGCGCCTGAACTGTGGTGTGGCATCTGCATTTTGATTCTCCTTGTAGGTATTATCTCATAAGACTAGGGAAACACACTGTGTTGGCCAGTGCTCAGGCATACAAGCAGCCTGATAAATCAGAGACCTTTGGCTAGGGAAAGTAAAACGAACAAAGCCCGTCTTTCCCTTCTGACTCCAGAGCTCCCCATTGCTGTAGCACAGGAAGGAACTGCAGATTGCAAATAGTCACAGTTTACTAAGAACAGGCTTAAAACAATCTTTTATTGGTCAGGTTATTTTTCACCAAGTCCACTTCCCATCACTGCAGAGCAGTTATTTCTGTATTCTTACAGTTATAAGCATTTTCACTAAAACCTTTCGTTGTGCAAAAATACAGTAGTATATGCTTTATGTCCTTCAGGGAAAGCTTGCATGGACTAGTGGTGGCTCAGGGATTCTCTCCAGGCTTTTGATTTTTTTCAAAGCTGTGCTTTCACTGAATTGTGCAAGCAGGGTAGGTGTTCCTGTAACAGGGGGCAAAAATTAAATCTCTCGTATTTTTCAAATGAATCATGCAAGCCAGTGCACAGGAAAAATAAAAATGAAACTAAAATCTGTGCCACTTTCCAGTAAAATAGCATTTAGTTTGCCAGTAATCCCAGGGTAATTATCTTCGTGTGTGTGCTCACGCACCTGCGCGTGTGAAAAACTACCAGTCCATGGCACAGCTCTGTATCTCATCATCTTGTCATCTAGTCATACATTCGTGGTTTATTAATAAACATAAAAAACTAGGTCAGGGTCGGAACAGTAAGAGTGCAGATCTCTGCTAAATAAATACAAAGCCATATAGCAGGTGCTATACAGTTCTGTCTGGTTTTTTGCCCTTGGCCACAGCACATTTAGGAATAGATAACTGACAAGTATTCACTCTCTGATTTTCTTATAAGGAGACTTCTGTATTTTCACAGGAAATGGCAAGACCTGTCGCTGTTTTGTCATCTTCAGAGTATGGGAGACGCGTAGATAAACCCGTAGAGCAGGTGACCAGAGAGCATGCACGGTTTAATCTTCTGGAAGCAGAATTCTACAGCAACAATGGCATCACCTGCTTAGTGGAAGAACCTTCTCCAAGCCCGGATCCGTGTTAAATCTCTTGTCTGTTTCATTGCCAGCAACATTTATGTGGAGAAAAAATCCACCTCACATCAAAAAGCAGTATGGTGTTTTTGCTTTTTCCTCTACATTTTAGTTAATGAGAATTATTTGGATGAAATAGCAGCTGTACTTTTCCTCATGCTAATTCAAATGTATGTCTTCTCCTTACAGTCTCATTGACGTCTAATGAAAAGCAGCATCCACTGTTCCATGATTCTATGATTTTAGGCAGCAACAGTGGAAGCGAGACCTGTTGGGTCAACAGCTGTCTCTGAAATTTTAGGCAGTGCTTCTGCATAACTATTCACAGACTGAACATTTAAGCAAGCTGCTTCTCAAGGTATCAGTGGTCACTGACTTCTTAGTTTGTACAGTGTTGTTACAGAATTGCAAGACGTTATTTTATTTGCACAACAGCTGAAACAGGGATTCAACACAGATTTTGCAAAATGGGCAAGTAAAGAAAGGAGCTGACTTAGAGAATTGCTTAGCAGTTTCAGTAGACTTCAAGTGGAAGTCATGTTAATGGGAACGAAGATATGTTCAGCATTTAAATAGACAAAATCTGGGCTTAACTGATTTCAGACATCCATTTTGCTGGCGTTCACTGTATGAATGGCGTCTGAGGGATTCATCTGTTCAAGAGTGTCACAAGAAAAATCATCTCTGGTTTTGTATCCAATGCTGAAAAAAGAAGATAAAAAAAAAAAAAAAGGTAGTACTAGCAGTACAAGCACTAACTAAATAGTGTGATAGAAAGGATGGAAAAGCACAAAGAGTTGAGCAGCAGTCATTTAAAAAGCATGTTTAGAGTAAACGTCTAAATTTGCTCAACTGCTCAAACCTTTAGTGCCTTGTATTCTCACCGAATCCAGTACTAAAGTTCTGTGGTGATTTCAGGAGAAGGAATATCTCCTGCAGGATTACACATCAGCTTGGTTCTGGAGAGCCATTGATCCTGCTGTTGTTTAAAGCTGGGGCGATATTGTTCAGAAAGGGACAAGAGCCAGACTGCTCACAGCAGAACAAGGACTGTAACTCCACAGCTTTGACTGACAGGGGAGTTCTCTCAGGTGACAGACATAGGAAACCTGTATCACTTGTAAACACAGTGAGTCTCCTAGTGAAAAATAATGAAAACAAAGAACTTCTTAATTTAAGGCACAGATAAGTAGTAAATGAGACGATCAATAGCACTTGTTTGGTATGATGCTAGAAGCAGAGCACACAGAGCAGCCTGTTCTGAGGGGTGTTTGGTGTTTGTTACTTTCATATATTCGTGACCTGCAAGTTCCTCTATATTCAGTGAGCTAGGGACAAGAGAGCAGTAACTAACTGCTACATTCCTTTTCAACAACAAATACTTTGTTAAACAAATCCAGCAGTATTAAAGGAAAGGTATTACAGTAAGAACAAAGTGAGAAGGAAATGTTTTCTAACAATATCAAAATGCTTTTTCAAACATCAGTATCAAGTGTATACCAGTGAAGAGTGAGCTGGAATATGGCCATATTGTAGACAGGTTATTTTTAGTTTGGGACAGTCAGTACAAATTACTTCTTTTAAGGAGTCCCTATTATATTTACAAACCATCTGTGTTTGAAAAGCTACAGGAAATCAAATCTGTTTGGGAACACCACCACCTTCTGGCCTGTGTGAGAAACAAGCATCACACACTGACTTCCCCCTTGGAGAAAGGCGTGCGTCACCGACACCTATAGTTTACCTCTCGCATTTATTTGATTGTTTCACCCCTTTCCCTTTTCATTCCCATCTCATCCCTCCTCACTTTTGAAGGTTTTTCACAGACTACTCCTTCTACTACTTGTTTCTCGTTTAGTTCTGAGTGGTTGACTTCTCCCATCAGTGCTCAGCTAGTGACGGTATCTTCTGCATTAGGGAGGAGTTCCCTATGGATGTCTGCAAAGACATTTCAGTCACTTTTCCTTCAACTTCTGTTTTGCTGGAATAACAACCATTAGGTTAGTGATGGGCTCTGAGCTTCCTAGTATCCTGTTGCAAAGTAATACTACACCTCTTGGTGCTCCCTCACCTGTCGGTGCTGGTCTATTGTGTTGAGTAAAGGTTTTATACCTGCGACAAATTATCGTGAACAGAATGCACAGTGTGACACAATGTAAATCATATTTTGGATCAGGAATTGTTGGGACAACTGACAGACACCTGCAACTCAAAAATTACTAATAGTAGCCTTGGAAGGAAAAAATGGTCACATTCCATATCTACTGGTGAAATATATAGAACTTCAAGGACGTAAAAGTTTCAGCTTTTTTGTATCAAATCATAATAGTTCAAATCAAACCAAGTGATGCTGAGAATTCTGCTTTGCTACTCATAAATAATAATTCCACACAGGACGGAATTCACAAGCTAAGCTGAAAATGTGTTCTATCAGCAGTTACATGATCAGAACTAAGGCTACATTATTTTCCCTTCATCCATCTGTAAAGCAACATGTTGACTCAAGTTCGGGCATGTTTGTTCCAGCTGAAGTGATTACAGGTTCCAGCTCTTAATTCTGGCAGAAACGTGGAACTGATACTCCTGCATACAAAAGGACTGTGCAGGACACAGAACTGTGTCAGGCCTTCAGAGCAGAGTAAGTATTTAGGCCAGAATGGCAGGCTGTGAACTGAAGCCACTCCAGAGTGCGTACACGACCCCATTTAGCCAGTTCAGAGAAAACCACCACCCCAAAGACAATACTACAAATAATGTATATTCAGAACATCGGGTGGCCCCCACAGAGACAGCTGGGCAAGTCCTCTGTGGCAGCTGTTCTTTTACAGAGAAAAGCGCATCTTTTTATTAAAAGCTCTCTAATTTCTTGAAAGGCACTGCTATTTAGTGCAACTCTGAGAAATATGCAAATAATGCTTGGGCAACTGCTGCAAAATTTAGTTTTCTGAAACGCTTGGGATATCACATGAACAGCTATGAGTAAATTGCACAATTTTTCTTGCACAACAACAAGAAAAGCCCTGCTTGGTTGGTAGCATGGCAATTTCTGTACATTAGCACCAGTCAGTATCCTTGAATAGTTACATCTGTCTGTTTGCAGTTGTGAGTTAGAACCAGTGAAATTACAAAGGAAATGCAGCATTGGCTGTCTGGCACTTACATCTGTTACCTTGTAAGAAATATTGACACAAAACTTAAGAAAATATGTTGGTCTTTATTACTCATTACATGTCAATTGTTCCAAATATTGGAAGGTGTCACATTTAGAAGCTTAAAACATCTCAGGTGGAGTTATTTAGAAAACAGAATTGTTCTTACATGCCTAATATTTACACTTTATAGCACAGGAGGTCAACCAGTGATTTCGTATTATTCTCTAGTGTCAGCAGCCAAGTCAGTTGGTATCAGGGAAGATTTTTTTGTGTAGATATTTTGCCATTTTTCTGCAATTTTGTAGACTCTCGATCTCAAAAAATGGAATCTGGAAACAAAACAACAATGATTGCTGGAAATACCTTCTAATAAACAACTGGGTAACACTGATGTTCATTAAGCAGATGTAAAATTACACATCAAACATTTGTCTTTTTTTTTTTTAAATTAAACACTTAATTCTAAGAATATCATTGATCTGTAACTCACCTGAATAGAGGTTATTGTAAACCAAAGAGTGATATCCATAACAGTTTAAACTAAGTTAAATATAACCAACATAGGCTTATGTGAGAAGTGCTTATAAATTAAAATCTCAAAAATCTAAAAGCAACTGGTTTGGTCTGAAGTATGTTTAAAGGTAAAAATATCCCTATCAATTCAGCAGGCAAAATACAGGAAATAGAAAATACTCTTCTGTGAAAAGTATTATTTACAATACAAAGCAGTTCCTTTTTTTTTTTTAAACTATTCTTTTTTAAATTCCAAATTCAAATATTTTTTTTTAATGTATTTAATTAAAATTCTGAAGTCTACTGGACTCTTAGTCAAGATTTGACCTTAATCACTGCAGAGAAGTACTCTTTCAAGCAGCCACTCTTTGGCAGAAAACACTTATTGATCCAAGGAAAAAAAAGGAATTTCTGTAACACCCTCAAAAAAGCAAAAGTTCGGCAGAGAGAACATAATGGGGAAAGGACAAGACTGTATCTGCCTCAGGAAGTAATTGCAACTACAGTTTTAAGCATTATAAAATAACAATTCTGCACTTGTTTTCTTAGTCAGAGCCACTGTCTTTGGACTTTACCTGCACAACTTCATAACCAAGTAATTGAAGATGTCTCTGTTTAATAGCTTGTTCTCCCAGCAGATTGCGACTGTTAATGCAAAATCTATTCCGACCATCAACACAGAGGGCAATTCTGAAATCAAGCACAAGTGGAGCATCAACATAACCAACCATATACTTTAGTCATCACAATTATCACAGTTCCTAAGAAGTGTGAGACAATAACCCCCCTCTTACTTCCTAATACCTCACAGAATTAGATGTTATAGGGTGGGAGTTACCTAATTCATTCAATGTAAATCACTCAACTTACAAGTGGGAGAGGGGAAACCTGAAGATCAGTTGAAACTAAACCTGAAAAGCTCTGAACAAAAATTACCATACAAGTTAGTAAGTTTGATGTTTTTAACACTACTGTTGCTAAACTGTTTGAATTCTGGCTTGAAAACTTTTCAGCAGCTGAATTTATTCAACTTACTAGTGTAACTGTTAAACCTATTAGAGATTAAGTTAAGTTTAAGCTAAGTCTGTTTAATTTAAACCTGTATGTACGGTTGGCAGCATCCAGATTCTATTTCTTCTACTTGGTGATAAATATCACATCAAATTAAAGAAAAATTTGTATATCCACTGTAAAAAAAATACTTAAATGTTCAGTATGTTAAGTATATTGTGACCTTATTTACACATAAAAGCTGTATTTTTTTAAAAAAAATAATCAAAGCCTATTCTTAAATATTGAAGGATGGGATTTTTGAAAGAACCTGTATTACTCTGTGAGTCTGGTGAAGGTTAAGCTGGAGACAACGTAACCTTTTCAAAGACTTTTGCTTTATCCACAGAAGTGCGGTTGCAAATAGCACAGGGGCAGGTTGCTTAACTTTGTATCCAAGGTTTCTCAAATTAATCCTTGTTTAACATATTTCATAAACTTCATGAATTTTTCAATAAAAACAGCATCTGTAGCAAATATCCTCATTAGACAGGATTCTTTACAGAAGCAAATTTGTGAACTCAAACTGGCTTAAGCTGTGTTAAATCTATGTGGGCAGGGTCAATTAGAATTAATGTGGTTTTAATTTGAAAATTAATTCCCAAAGATTAAAATACATTACTATAAGCCAAATCAGGATCACTTTGATCCTGATTGCCACAGGGCAAAGAGACTAATTGTCAGACACTGTATAGTCAGGAGGCGAAACAGTGAGGAAAAAGTACAAATCATTACTTTTGCCAACTTCATCCATTTGCCAGTGGTTTCACTGTGAAACCTTAGTTTTGTTGGGATCAATGGCAGAACTCCAACGTTAACATTTTTCCAGTGGTTTCATTTTTTCCTCTTACCGTCTCTGTACCTCTTCACATTGGGCAGCAGGCAATACAAAGCCTTCTTCATCTAATTTAATCTCAATATCTAGTACAGATGAAAAGAGAAGTGACTTTAATACTCATTTTGTATAACAAACTTTTTGCTATAATTCTCATTCTCTTACAGTTCGTTGTTTTATATAATAACTAAAATATCACAATACTTTTTCCTGAATCACAGAGGCTTGCAAAAGAGACGCAGAGACTATTTATGACAAATAAGTGATAGTAACACTTCATCCTTCCTTAATGCTAACAGCAAAACAGTACTCCAAGTCCAGTAAAAATGTAATGTAGTTAAATGGCACTTTGCTGAGCTGGCTAGGGCATCTGGAATTTTGAGAGCACTGGAGAGAGAGCCTAAACCCTGCCAACTTTAACCCCATGTGGAAACTGAAATGCAGAGTAATTCTGAAAGCATCCCTCTCTCTTGATTTTTGTTTTTTTTTAATCTCTTCATTGTCCACAGGGTCCAAGAGACCCTTTCCTCAACATCTTATTTATCATCCACCCCTCCTAGGCACAAATCTTTCCTCATCACTGCCTTCTTTCAGTATCCTTTCCTGGCAAATGGCAAATACTGCCTTTCTCTACTCAACACCAAAGCAGAGAGATCAAGCAAGTGGTATTAGCTCATTTTGCTTTATGTTATACAAACTGTTTACAGAATAAGTTAAAAAAGAGCCAATAGTGAAAATAGAGAATGGAAGAGTTAGCAGCTAGTTTCAGCGCAGACTGGCTGTATAAATTTCAAGTAACTTGGCAGTTCTTTTCTCTCCCTGTTCTCCTTTCTGACTTTGAAAATGCATTTCCTTGAAGTTCTCACAACGCTTCCTCATTTCAGACCCTCTACAGAGTTCTGTATTCCAGTTTACTTTATCTGCACAATTCAGAATGCCCATAAAGAGAAAAAAAAAATCAATCATTTTTATTTCTAGAAAATAACTGAGTTTTGACAGCACGAGCACACATTTGATACTAATTTAAAGAAATGTAACTTACCAACTGTATAGAAATATGGTGTTGATACCTCTGTTGCAAAATATATTCTTTTTTTCAGTAAATAAAGTAATCCAGTCTTCACCCTTTTGAGGAGGTGAACATCCAGAGAACTGCGAGGCATGAGAAAGGCCTTTACTTGATACTTTGGAAGGAGTTTGGGGCCCTACATAATGACAGAAAAGCAAATCACACAAAAGAAAAAGAAAGACAACATTTTTGTAATTACCTCATATTAATGTAGCAAAAGGCATTCTGTGGATTTCAAAGCCATGTCTATTGAGGGACCCACAGTCTGAGGCGTGATCTGCTGGAAACTTAAAAAAAAAGACCCCAAAAGAATGACCAGAACATCCTCAGCAACTTCCATGCTATCACACCGAACACACCGCTCGGAAGAAATGCACAGCTGCTTCCATTCATCTGAGTCAGGCAACATCTAAGTGCCTCATCTCTTTTGTGCTCCAAGACTTCGGAAACCAAACATAAAAAAGGAGTAGTTGTTGAAAAAGTACACAGAAATACACAAAAAGCACTTTAACTTAGAGATAGTCAAACATAAAATATATCAAATGCTTTGTATTTTCATCAAGGGAAAAAGAAAAAAAAAAAGCTGTTTTGGCCCAATTCCAGCATTTTTACGGGGAAGACAGTTCTCAACTAACTACCAACAGGGCCCTAATGACTTTATCAGCTCTTGCTAACATCAGTCTGGTTTCGTATGTACCATACCTCATAAAATGGGCACTCTAGGGTAGCAGTCAGAAAAAGCTGGGTCAGCTGGGAAGTAACAATTCTGTCCAAACCAGGTGGCTGAGCTGAAACAACAATATTCAGGCTTTCAGGTGGACCTTCAACAAAGTATTTTTTTACAAAAAACAATATGCACAAGTAGGAAAAATGTTCAGAGAAGCTACTTGATCGTTACCACTCTTGGTCACTGAATGAACAGAAAGACCAGTTGCAAAATGACATAGTTAGAAAAATGAGTAAATAATTTACAGAAATATATATAAAAATATACAAGTAACAAGATCTTAGTTAAGACTATGATAATCTTTCAGGGAAAAAAAATAAATAAATCTGAGAGATGCAGGACATTCTACAGGGAGGAATTAGTTGGAGTTGAAGTCCTGGAGAAATATCTTATTTCCTTCATCCTACAAGCGCTTCTCCCAAAGTTATAATCCCAGAATCACATTGTTTCACTCAGCTGGGCTTTTTTTCATGTGAAAGTAGTGGATAATAACTAATAACTTCTGGAGATTTGTTTACAAGTGTATACTTGAAGCATCATTCATGTTACATGCAAAGTATTATTACAGAATGGTAAAACCCCTATGTAGTACAAGAGGCTAATCATGCAGGTCATCTTCTCAAGTTCCTGTCCTGAACTTTGACCACGATGGTAGAATATTCTTTTTTTTATTTATAAGGACATATTCAAAATAAATGGTACTATGAGGTTTCTCATTTTCTAACTATCAGCTTCAGAACTTTAAAAGACATTCTGTTTTTTAGGACATATGCACCCCTTCAGGTATTTCATGTTGAACAGCTAAAACTTGAGTGACCAAAGTCTCTAATCACTTTGAAAACTTGACCTTATACAGGGTTTTATTAACAAAGCAATCTTAGCTGAGATCCTGAGAAGTCACTTTCTGGCATAACTTATATATCCCTGTAGTGCTGCTAAATATGCTTTACCATCTAACACAAAATTACTTAAAATCTATAGCTCACAACTGTGTTGTTTGTGATAGGTTTGTGTCCAAAAACATTGGATTATCCAGCAGTTAGATTCAAGGACAATCTACCACATGGGGGTTCTTCTAGAAGCTTACTAGACCAGAGGGAAAAAAAACCCAGTTAGGCAAAGGCAAGCCTTGCAGACTGTCTTCGAAGCAGTGGGTGAGCAGACTCTGAGATCTCCTAAGTAAGATGGGATAAACTGTGGGATAGATTTTTAAATTTCATAATGTCTTCCTCAGTACGCTAAGCCACAGGGCCAAATATGGGGCTGTAGCACTTGCTCAGAGGAAAGGAGCTCAGGGCACAGAACAAAGATGGGCAGAGAAAGCCTCCACCCAGAGGACTGCAGTGGGCAGACAGGATGCCAAAGGGAAGATGCCCCACATAACCATATCAGATTCTAGCTTAAAAGTAATTTAAAAACCAGGACAAAGGACCAATCCTTTATGCCTTGAAATGTGAGCTTTGAAATTCAATTTCCATTTCTACCTAGATAATTAAAAAACCCATACCAGCCTATCCTTGGTCGCTCTCATTTGTAATGCTGTTAATGTTTTACTGATGCAGACCTCACTTCTATTTTAATTAAGCCAACAGTTATGACCTGCAAATTAATTTTTTCAGCTTTATCCATTTACCCTTTTCAGCTTTCACAAGCTGATCATAATACAATATGAAAGAGAAGCACGAATACGACACAGTAATTATTATCCTGAAAGAACGGAAGAGTAGAGATGACCACAGAAGTCAGTACCCGGTTCTACCTTACCCCGGACCTGCAAAGCTGGACACGATGCAGGCTGGCAGAAGGCAAAGAATACAAGCACTAGAATCACTCACATGCAATGGAATTATAAAGCAAAACAGTGTTTGGAAAACGCATTCTGTACTGCCCCAGATTTACAAATTCTGTGTCTATAATTGTAACACGTTCTTGTCAGTAACAGCAAATTCTTTTTGTCCCAATGTTACACTTCAACTCAGTTGTCTCTCGAATTTGTGCCAATCTTGAGCATTATTTCAGTAATAGTAGTAGGTGACCTTACTATATAAGTAAGCTGTGGAACAGTTATTGTAACTTTTCTTGTGTACTGTAATTTGGTCCCAATTTTAAACACTGCCAACAGGTTTTCTGACAACTCTAATGATTTACCTTGCCCTTAAAACCTCAGGAAGAGAGTGGCTTCAATGCTTAAGAAAATATCCAGAAATAAGGAATATGCGAAGTCACAGAGGACTTAACTTTAAAAAGACAGCACAATCTTAAATCTAAGCAGCAGTCCACAAGCTGGTAATTATTTTAGCTTCACAATCAGTACTATTAGTATTTCTATTGTTTTTAGAAATACATCCTCCCTTGGGCCAGCCCTTGAGTAAAATGTCCAAGAGCCAGTCTCAGCCCTAAGAAGTACGAGATCCAAGAAAGCAAAGCAAATAACTGGGGGGGAGGGGAGAAAAAGATACAGAAAAGTGAAGTGACTTGCCCAAAGCCACAAAGCAAAGGGGAGGCCTACATACAGAATAAAAGTCAAGTCTCAGGACACACTATCCAGTGTTCCACTTTTATGCTACATCCTTCATGTGGCAGTCATTACAATACAACGATTTAGAGAAAAATGAACCCAGAATCACTGAACTATACATATGATGTCACTCCTGCATCATTCCAAGTATCATTGCCAGTAAAACAATCTACCACTTTTGGTCTCAGTCTTGTTTGTTCCGCAGTAACTGGTCTCACAAGCCTTCCTAGTGTTACCAATCAAACAGTAACATAGTCTCACCTCCTTGTGAGTATTTGCATCAGTCACTGCATATGCAAAAAAGTTTGACCAGTTGGAGTTAAAACAAACACATTTCCTCCACAGAATAACAGTCTCCAAAATCTACATGAGACAAAGGACAGACATGGGTAAAATAGAAAGTTAGTACTTTCAGAAAAGCAGAAGGAATAACTGAAACTAAACTTTTAAGGGAATTCAAGTATCTGTTGGAGATGGTACAGTGCAATTTTCAAACTCCTCTAAATGATATAAACAGAAAGGCAATTGGAACTGTGACAGGAAGCAACAGTCTTGGGCCTCCTGATCACGATTCTCTAGTCACTCTAATGAGGTCAGTGTTGATCTGACATATGAAAGTAAGAAATAGGTGCTTGACAAAAGCACATGTCACGCAGTAGAAAGAGACGTGGAATATTGCAAGAGAAACGCTACTCCTTACCTTGAAGCTGTTGCAGAAAATAGGGACTAAATACCTTTGGCAAAAAATTTACTGGATAACGTTGAATAAGGACACAGGAGTGCAGCAGGTTCAGTAAGGTGCGAGGCTGGAAGTGAGTAAACCGAGAATGCAATACAGTTTCAAGCTTCCTAAACAAGGAAGAAGCGCTTGGAGGCTGATAGTTCAGAGTCCCGAATGGTATAATGTACCCAGCAATCTGGTCAGCGGTAAACGTGTCAGCATCAGAAATGAAACCTTCTGCTGCTGCATCAAAAATGGGCTTAGACAGGATCATCCTCTGGCAGCAATACTGCATGATTTTGCTGACTGTCTGAGGATGCATGGTAAAGATGGACTCGGGAACATGTGTTTCCAGCGCCTCTGTAAAAATGTCTTCACAATGTCCAAAGTACAGAAAGGCTTCCAGTACGTTTACCAGTTCATCACCCGTGAAATATGCAATATGCTTCACCGAGTGTTTACACAGAGCTGTGACTAAGGGAACTGCCCGAGTCTGATGAAGAACAACCAGCGAATTCAGCATTACGCTTGTGAACGTTGGGCTTAGCTGGGAAACTATGTTTAAAGCGACGCTGTTCAGTCTGTCTAGCAAGTCTTGGAATTGTTCCCCTTCCCCGGCAGGCACCTGCAGCATCTTATAAACCATCACCATTTCCCTAGGACTCCACTTCTCAATGTCTTTTCTTTGCACGTGGTTCACAATTTGCTCCAGCATCGCACAACCTGGGCCTTCCAACTCAAGCAAACTCTCTCCAAGATCACACAGATTTTTAACTGTCAACTGTCCCTTATCAAGCCGCTCCTTACTCTCCGAAAGCAAGCTTGCCATCAGTGTACTCTCAGGATCTATACGTAGTTTTATCAAAGCTTGCAACGCGTGCAGCAGCCCAGTGTTTGACAGTTTGGAGGATTCAAATTCAAACTGGAAGCATAATGCCCTGAAAACGTCGTTCTCTAACACTCCTTCAGGGTTTTTCAGACCATTGTCATCCACCTCGACTTCAGAAATCCTCTGCAGGGCTCCAGATGCCATAGTATCAGACATGACTTCCAGAGAGCTAAGAAAGTCAAAAATCTCTTTCGATGTACAAAGGCTGTTCAACTTCTTGAAAAACTGTTGCTCATCCACCCACATGTTATTAGATTTAGTACTGCTCCCAGGATCTCCACAAAGATGCACAGTTTCATTCACGGAAAGAGACTGTATCCGCAGTTGTACGTGGTTTTTCCTACAAAACATATACTGAGATTTATCTTCGAAACACAGCATCCTCATGGCTACAGAGCTACAGTTTTGGGGCTTTCGCTGCCCACTGAGAAAGCTCAACCTTTTGCTTAGGGCCATCAAAATGGACCTGCTCGCTGGTACGCTGGATGAATAAAACTGGAAACTTTTTTGGCTAATCAAAGCCATACTGGATCAAACGGGTTCTCAAAAGATACCTAGAGGAAGAAACGTACATATAAATACATAGTTTGGAAAAGAATACCATTAAAACGCAGACAAAAAAACCCAATCCCTTTTAGTGGTTGGACACGACAGAGCTGACCCCTCTCCCGTGACCACCGGCGATGCAAAGAGAAGAACCTGCCGTGAGCGGGAAGACCTGCATGACAGGCCGCAGCCTGTCCCTGCCCGAGGCCTCCCTAAGGACAACACGAGAAGGGCGAGGGGCGGGAAACGGGGTCGTTTCCTCAAGCAGGAACTGCGCGGCGGTGCTTTCCTCTTTACCCCAGCGGGACGGGGCCACCGGGCAGCAGCCGGGGGGGCTCACGGCCGTTACCGGCGGCGGAGCGGGCCGGGGGAGGGGTGCGTATGGGGTGTGAGTGTTCCAGCAGCCGGGGGGTCGATGGGTCATTCCCACACAGGTGGGTCTCTCCGCCCTCTCCGCCCCCTCCGCCTCGCAGGCCCCACACCTCCCTCCCGCCCCAGCGCCGACCACAGGCCAGGGCGCCACTCCCCCTCCCTCTGGCCTCCCTCCGCCGCTGAGGACTGCCGGCGGTGCCGGACAAGCCTCACCTCCGCCGCCATGACGGGCAGCGCGGGGGCTGCCGGGAGCTTCCGCCGCTCTTCCGGCGTGTACGTCTGGCCGCTGACTTCTCTCACGGGGGGTGGTTCACGCTGGTCGGGCCTCGCAGGTCCTGCGCGGCGCGGCGGAGACCGGGGTCTTTGCCTTGCGTGCCGGATTTGTTCCCGTGTACGTATGGATCAAAAGCGCATCCTTCAGCTGCCGCAGGGTAGCGGCAGGTGGGCGCTCTGAAGGGGGACGTCTAGTGAGGTGAGGGGCCCGGCAGTCTGGGAGGCTTCGGTTGCTGCAGCGGCGTTGAAGTCTCCGGTGCGGACCTGGGTTTAGTTCCCTTCAACCGCCGTCCTTCCTGAGGGACGGGTCTCCTCCTTCCCGGCCGGGTGTCCGTTGGTCCAACTTCCGAGTGGAAGGTCAGCCCTGAGCCCTGGAAGGTTTCATATGCTGCTGGCCCGCTGTTTTCATTTAAGTTTTTATGGTGTTGATCTTTTTTTTATATAATATAATTATCTTGATCGTAGAGTGAAACTGTTTCTGAGCAAGCCTGTAACTGTTGAAAAAATGGTGTAGGAATGGGCATGGCTCTGAAGGCACATTTTTGACAGAGCAGGTACATGAAGTAATCTGGCCTTATAGTACAGCTGTGTCATTTCTAGGTCCAGCACATCTGGTTCAGTGAAACTGCCTGGTTTGCTCCTACAGAGTGTTGTATGGAGCTACTGGGCTCCCTTATTAATCTTTTGCGAATTGGTGACTTTTCTGAGTACTTGATCTTGAGCTGTAATTTGGAATTCCGTTCTTAGTTTCATGTTGAGACCTGGTTTGCGTCAGGATATCCTGGCTTGTTTTTCCAGCTTAAATTTTGTGGTGTTTTTTGGCGTGCAACTACCAAAACGTCAACATGTTAAAGGCTGCTGTTGTGGTGACAATATTAGAGGGGCTCTAGAAAGCTCTATAGTCAAAAATTACTGTTTTTCCCTGCTCTTCATTTCAGTTGAACTCATACCACATAAGCGGAAGCAGCACATCATCTTTGAAGAGTGTATAGTGCAGCAAAGCAAGAGTAATGCAGGCAGTATGTTCATCTGAGGGCAAGTGTATTCCTGGCTTACGATTGTGTTCATCTGCAGGTAGGCAATACTGATTTTCCTGTCTTTTAGCAGGCATCACTTGATCAGTGTATGTATGAAACTCTTCTGGTTGATGACAGAGCAAAGGTGTGCTTACAGGGAGAAAGTCCTCAGCTTGTGTAGTTTAAGTTGAAGCAAGATTAAAGGATGTTATTGATCTTAACTGTCAAGTGGTTAATCAAACTCCTGTTCAATCAGTTAATTGAACTATATATTCAATCACAGCAATGCAAGAGATGCAATACTAGGCATTTAGAGAATGCTACTAAATGCCTAAAAAATTTAAGCAGACTTCTGTATCTAATTCCAAGGAATTATCTAATTGTAGCACCTCCCTCCCCCCCTTTCCACAAGCACACATTCGCACTGTCCCGTGTGCACACAGTCCCCTCTCAGGAGGTACACACCTCAAGCACAGTCCCCTCTTGTGGCTGTGTGGGTTCTCTTGTTTACACACACCTCTGGGGGAGATGTGATTGCTCTCACTTTTGTGTCTCTATGCTATCTACTAGTCTACATGCCAGTGAAAAAGCTTCTTGCCAGTTCACAGGCATGAACCCAGGATGTGGGTAGCTACTTTTTGTGCCCTTTGTTGCACACTAACTGGAGTGGAAGCAGCTCACAGTGTCTTATAGGGAAGCTGCTTTACCTGACCTAGGCAGAGATCACAGTGCTGTTAGGATAATATCTGTCCACGTCAAACCACGTTGTGACTGCTCTTCTTTCTGTTGTCCTCTGCTCTCAACCTGCTATTGTAGATTTTCATGGTTCTCTTCTACATCTTCCCAAGCTGACTCTTTTGTTTGAAGTCTGTTGCTAAGCCCCTGGTTATAATGTTGGCAGCTTACCCCTCAGCTTTTTGTGTACAGAAGGCTTCTCTGCTGTGGAAAACTGATTATCTTTCTCCCTTTCTGAGATATGAAAGAACGTAGTAATGAAATGCTGCTTCATCTTTATTGTTTTTCTCCTTTTGTAGTGAGGCATTGCCACCTGCTGACAAGAGAACCATTAGGGTGAAAACATAGCATGTGACTAGGATGAATCTGTATTTCTATGGGGATCGGAGGGTATTTAAACTGTATTTCATATGAATTGTCATAGTTTGAGTGTCATCAAATGTCTTTGCATTTCTTTTCAAAAAGGAGGGTGAACAATTATTTTGTAGATTTTTTTGGTGTGTGCATATTTTCCTGTGCATGTGCACGTGAAGCTAGTCATTTAAATGAATTTATTTAAAATGACTGTTAAGGTAATTATTAATATTTTTAGGTAATATAATCAATTTAAAGTGAAAACTGTAATAGAAAATGTAGTAGAACAAAATGCAATGAAAGCCTTAAATCTTTCTAGTAATTACATTTTTCATAGAATTCATATATGGTACAGGCACTATATGGTTA
Organism: Nycticryphes semicollaris; assembly: GCA_013400055.1. Lineage (NCBI taxonomy): Eukaryota > Metazoa > Chordata > Aves > Charadriiformes > Rostratulidae > Nycticryphes > Nycticryphes semicollaris. The sequence goes on from VXBJ01003098.1 coordinate 253,819, forward strand.
GGAAGCTATCACTTAGTTTTACCAGTGTTTTAATTTACAAGTATGCTTTAGAAAAAAATCTTATTGGAGAAACCTTCCACAATACTGTGGGAGTATCATGTCAGTAGAGTGCAGTAGTCATTTTCTGCAGTTGAGCTCAGTTGGTTTTTCCATTGAGAGAAACAGTAAAAAGATATGCTTCAAGTTGTTTAGCCACAGGTTTCCATAAATCAGTGTTATGTGGCTAATATGCTGAATGCTTTGTGTAGTTGAATCTGTGTGGGAGCAATAGGTAAAGTCCAGGAAACTGAGCCCAGGCATGGGAAAAATATGTCAGACTGGAAACTGAAAATTACTCAGTTGTAACTCTAGGTATTTGAGTTCTACTGGAGCTCCCTAGCAGTGACAAAATATTGACAGAAGATTAATCTGTCATACATGCATGAGGGACATTCTGCTTGTCTCTCATTCACTGCTTCTTGAAGTTGTCCTTATATCTGTTGTGTTCTGCCTGTGTCAAAATCATGACAGAAAACTTTTCGCGTTGGAACTTTCATGGGACAGATGAATGCATAAGGATATGCATCCCATTGATCCTGCTGCTTGCAAGACTTTGTGAGGGAATGGCCTTTTACACTACAACAGACTCCTCAGACGTGTTTTCTTATTTTTAGGAGAAAAAAAAATCCAAACTTTCAGTTCTGTAGTTATAGTTGTGTAAGAAGCTCCTTTTTGAAATATGAAATTAAAACCAGTGTTGGTGTTCTAAAATACAGACATAGTGGATAGTAAAGTGTGACGACATTCAGGCAAAAAGTGCTGATTTCAGAAAAGAATACACTGATAACTTTAATTTATATTTTTTTTTTCCTCAGACACTGTAGTTTGACCAGGTCTATGTTTTGTCTTATTTTCAAATACATCTCAGAAAAGTTAACAAATTAGTCACTGGCTTAAATTGGAAAACACAACTGACATAATACAAATATTATCTATTTTCAGGAAACTAGTTTTTCTGTTGTATTGTTTACAAACTAGACTCTGGATACTGGGCATACTGCAATATTACTGCAATGTCAAGGTAAAGCAGCACATATGACCAATACTATGAGTCTTTTGCAAACGGGCCTGCAAAGCTTGGTTGTGAGAAATGGCTTCTTTTCAGAGTAGATGCCTTATTTCCAAGTTAAACACCAGCACTTCTATCCTCTAAAGTTTCTCTTTTTAATCTAATAAGCAAGGCAAAATCTTGCTGTTCTGCATGCAGTAAATTCCCTTTTTTTTTCTTCTTTTTTTCCCCCTGCAGTGTCTTTAAGGGAAAAAAAAGGTGCTGTGTTTTGAGAAATGTGCTGTGATTTGAAAAGGAGGTTTTTGCTCCTATATGCAACACAGAAGGGGCAGGCAAAAGCCATAGCTGAGGAAATATGGCAGCAAGCAGGTGCCCATGGACTTGAAGCTGATATTCACTGTATGAGTGAAATGGACAAGGTGAGGTACTCCACGCTATTTGAAAAATAGGTATTTAAGAGCTGCATTTTTGTTCATGTGCTGGAGTGCTGGCTGTTGATCGTGAAGGCTGAGCACATTCAGCCACCTAAAATATCCTATGTAGTTTTAAGCTTTTGTTTCTTCTCAATCAGTAATTTGAACTAACACTCACACTTAGTAGCCTTCTGCCAAAGGTGTATTTTTCTTGTGATTTTTCTTATTAGAGCAGTAATTTAACATACCTTTGCTCACTCTTCTAGCAGTGCAGTGACTTCTAGAACACTATTATGTACGCAGTAGTGAATGAATTCTGTGTTTACTGGTCAGCTCTCCTGTTGTTAGAAATTAGTCTTTATTTTTACTGTGACCTTGGGGTCCTGTGTTCTCTTAAGTATGGGCTTCAGCATGACCCTGAGCCTTTGTGGGGTCTTCTTGAGTTACTTAGCGTAGGCGCTCACCCCAGTTCACACTAGGTATGCTCAAAGTATATTCTGGAAAGAAATATAAAGCTTGGCTGGAGCAAGGAAGTGGCTTTTTATTGTTTGCTGCTATACAAGGGTAAGGATGTGCAAACTGTTAGTGTCCGTGACTAAAAGCAACGTGGACTGTAATTTCCTTCACAAAGTACTTTCAGCTACATGTCCTCAAACAGAAAAATTGAACAAACCAAACGTGAGAGCCTGGTATTTCATATGAAATGAGCAGAAAATACCACCTAAAAAAAGTGGTTTTTTTCATGCACTTGAATATGTGAAAAGTTTATATAAATAATTTGGTTCCCTTTTAGCAAGTTGCTTTCTTGGGGATAACTCTGCATGTTGGGTAGCTGGACATCCACATTAGAATGAATGTTCACTGAGTATGTAGCAAAGCGTTACAGACTTCTACGCAGCCAGCAGGGAACGTGAAGGTTCTGCTTGTATTCTTCTATTTAATTTCTTCTGCATTTGACAGGTTTGGAGATTAGTTTCAGGAAGGTGGTATGCAGAATATTTCTAGCCTGCCACTTGAATAAATCCATTTTGTCAAATTTGGCAAGACAACTCAGAACTGCAAATTATTGATGAGGTAGAAAGATGTACTGAATCGAGAATCTGAGAATTGGGCACTGAAGGAAAAATTAATTTCTGCAGCTTTGTAGATTTTATCACTTATGCTTTTCCTTACCCTTTACTGTAAATAAAGAGAACTTCTAGAACCATAGATGTAATTGGTGAGGGGAAGGCAGGGTGGCATAATGTACTGGTGCAAGGGCTTGCTTGAATTTGGTGATGTCCCTTGTGAAGTCCTTGGGACGTGTTAGATCTGAGAGTTTATTCTACAACATGTGTGTTTTGGAGGGGGGTGTGTGTGTATGTCTTAGGTGAGGAAGTAAGGAGTTCCTGTTTTGTCCATATTTGTCAGTTAGAAGGCCCATCTTTATGTGACTGTTGGGTATTTCTCAGACCTTATCATCGCTTAAAGGAATTGCTGTGAAGGTCTATGGATGGAATAGCTGACTACAGAGTCAATAATAATGTGATCCCCTCGCTGTACAGAAATGAATGATCAAAAACTGCTCAAGTCCCAGAAACACTGGCTATTTTCAAGTACTGTCTCTCACCTACATTCCTGTAGGTGAGAAAAGGTGAGAAATCTTTGGTTGGTTACTGTGATTGCTTTTTATGCTGGCTGAAAGACTGAAATAAAGTGGAAGTGAGATAGGAGTAGTAAAATACGAGGCTAAATGGAGATCATCTTGGGTCATAGTGCGTGTAATCAGCCTTGGGTGAGTTGTCTGAATAAGCACATTTGCCGTAATGTCTTACATTCTGTGTAAGACATCATCTGGGTGTCTGATCCCATCCTCTTCCTTCAGCAGTGGGCCACAGCTTGAGCAGGTGTCTCACTGCTGTTGTGTGCCATTGCTGTCCTCAGCTGAGGAGTACTTTTGAAGGAAAGAGAAAGAATGGGATAAAGAAGTAACACCAAGGGTATCGGAAGAAGTGGAAGGTAGAGTGAAAAAAGCATGTAATTGTGTAAGGTTCTTGTTGGTCTAGTGATACATCAGACTTCTTGATAATTGGTACAAATCAATGCAGGACCTCTGTCCTTCCAGAGGCCAGGTGGCCTTGACTTTTCCTCTTAAGGAGTCTGTCCAGAAGCATTTGGCTTCCAAAAGGTCTTTAAGTTTGCACAGGCGAATGTGTAGAGGAGCAAGCATGAATTTAGTGAAATAATCACACATCTGTTCTAATATACTACCTTTTACTTTCTAGGCTTGTATCTTTCTTTCTTTCTTTCTTTCTTTCTTTTTTTTTTTTAAATGGAACTTAATTTAGTGTAACTTTTTATGTGATACCAATATACCCTCTCATTTTGTACCTGAAGGGCTTACTTTTCTTTGCAAAGCAATAGTCACCTGTGACAGTACACTGCTGAAGCTCTTGTATTTGTACTTAAAAAAACAGCTGTGGAAGCTTTGAAAATCTGTACTATTGCAACAGGACCCCTAAGGCGTTGTTTGGGGGTTCTTTTTGCACAATTTACAATTCAGTTTCGGAAGTCTCAGGAATTTGTGGATGCTTGGAGCTCACCTGAACTTGTAAGAGACAAAAGCTCTGTTTGGAACATCCATGGACCATAGCTCACTGAAGCCTGTCAAAGTACTTGGGCAATATCCTTGCGCGCTTCTCTACTCTTATCCTTCTCTAGACGCCTGCTATTGGCCACTGTCAGCAGCAGGACACTGTTCCAGATGGTAGATTAAATTGCTCCATGCAGCTGCTTTTGGTCCTTTGGGAAGGTTTTGGGAAAAAAATTAAAAGATCAAAATCCCTTGATACTCTGTTTCTTTGTGTTCCTAACTTTTTTAAGTTGTGGATGTAAGGGGTAACTTTTTATATGCCTTGAGCAGGGCATAAGGTTTGAGTGATTGAGTGAAGTGTTTAGATGGTAACTGCTCAAACTCTGAAGTTTTGAATTGCAGTCCTGAAACTGCTTGAAATAAAACATAGCATCTCTTGCAAGCTTTGTTTGTATTTTCTCACAACCCTACTATTCTATTAAACTTGGAAAGCTGGGAGAGAGTTTAAACTGAAATGCACAGGGAGCAGTAAAAGCAGCTTGAGTTGCTTACTATGGCAAAGAGGAGGTTAAGGAGTGACCTACTGAGCAGCCTACTTGAGCCAAAGTTCTCTTGGCAGCAGCAGAGTACAACAGAAGGCAAAATCTACCAAGTGCAGCTTGATCAACTCAGATTTGACAGTAATGGAAGAAGTTCTTCTGGGTGGAAGAGGCTGCTCAGAAAAGTGGAATCTATCCTTAAAAGTTTTCAAAAACTGACCTAAGACAGCACTGGGAGTTAGTTTCACTTGGAGCATGGCATGGGACTAGATGACCTTCAGAGGTCACTTGCAAACAAGGTGTCTGATTCTGTGGAGCTGTTTCATGTAGGTCAATCACTGCCTGTGATTCAAAACCCATAGTCCCTCAGGGTGCTGTGAAAGGCTGCGTTCTGCAGGTGACCTCACTGAGAGCACACTAGCACAGGGCTGCAGCCCACTGGAAGCCAGAATAATCACAGGAACAAAATGCTTTTTACTTGAAGTAATAAATGGGTTCGTGAGACCTGAATTTATGGAACCAACACACAATCCCAAATACACACAGCTCATGTCAATCTGCTGTAATGGGAGTAACCCCCATAAAACTGTGGGAAATGGGAAAGATCTGTATTAGCAAAGGGGAGATAAACGAACTGACAGTAGCATGAAGGGGACAAAATGGATCAGAGTCTGGAGCATGGTGGCTCATTGTCTCTGTTAAGAGCTACCTTAGTGCTCCCAAAGCAGAGAGGCTTTTTAGTAGCGAAGATAGATGTAACATGGAAGTTATCAGACATTTTTCTATGTTCCCTAGTGGAACTTCAAAATGATCCCCAGTGTTTGTACGGCCAAACCTCAGTTATCTCTGTGAAATTACTGGGGTTATGGTTAACTGTGTGATTGCCATCCTATATACAAGATACTTTTTCCACTTGACGAAGCAAATACTGTAGGAGTTCTGTATTTGAGCTACCTGAGTGCAGTTGTGAAGTATTCTTTGTGTGTGTAACAGCCTGCTCAAAATGCTGCCCTTTGGCATTTGTGTACAGGATCATAGGATAACTCAGGTTGGAAGGGAATTCATGAGGTCATCTCACAGCAGGGTCAGCTGAGGTCACACCAGGTTCCTCAGGGCTTTACACAGGCTGGTCTTGAAAACTCTAACCAAGATTATAAATCGAATCCCCAATGTATCTTGAAAGATGTTCTGTGGTTTAATACAAGTAAAATGAGATTTAAACATTTTTCTGTGTACTCTTGGGAAAAGAAAGGATGGAAGGTAATATCTAAGTCTACAAATAGGTATCAAGTAGCATCTTGTAACTAACTTGTTCTATATTTGTAGTATAACCTGGAAACAGAGAAGGATCCTGTAGTTATTGTTATTTCCACTACTGGTACTGGAGACCCACCAGACACTGCCCGCAAGTTTGTAAGGAAAATTCGAGACACAACCTTGCCACCTGATCATTTCGCCCACCTCCAGTATGGATTGCTAGGTGATTTAATATTTTTCTATGTTATTACAGCACTTGACTGTCAGTGAATGATTCTTTTTTTTTATTTCTTTCTTGTGAGTAGGTTGTTTAGGATATTTTTAAAGTGCTTATAAAACATTTATTTTTATAACGTGAACAGCTTTTTTGTGTAATGTCCTCTATGAGCAATAGAGGAAAAGTCACAGAAATGATCTGAAGGTAAGCTAACAATTTAATTTTTTTTATAGTGTAATTTTCTTTGCATAAACAAAATCTGATGTAAGCTATCTATAATTGTTGAAGTTTTAATCCATGTCAAGTCTGTATGGACTTTGAGAGTAATTGAGCATTTTTCTATATAGAGAGAAAGACAGTATAAAATGTTAAAAAAAATAAGGTTTTAAAATCATCCTTTCCTTTTACATTTGCAATAGGTTTTTTTTTTTCTTTCTTTTTAATTTCGAATGCCATATTTGTCAATAGAAGGAGTATAACTTCTGGTTAAAGATTCACATGTAAAATACAGATTTAGCAAAATACATCTGATATATCTTGAGCTGATGATAAAATTAGTTTGTCAAACGTTCAGATTGCGTTTAAACAAACTCCAGAAGCTTCTGTTTGAACCTAGGTTGGTTTTGCCTGATAAGTTTGAGTTGATGGGTAGAAGCAAGGAAAATTCTAGATTTGTAATGAGGGAAGTACCCACTAGAAGGAAATTTCTAGTGGATTTATAATAAGGAAGTCTGAAATTTATACATCTTAATCATGTAACATTTTGAGAAGGTGCTATACTATTGCCTAGTTTGTGAAATGGTTAGGTTTTTCATAGCTGACTGAATGCATGTATGAAGATAAGCATTGTATTAAGATTTTTGTTGTACCAGATATTATTAATAATATCTAAATTATAATGTGTTTCATGAGTGTAGCCTAAGAAGTTTTCAGGCTTAAAATACATTCGTAGTATTCTTTTCAGCTTGTCCAAAGAAAGTGTTCACTCTAAGTAATTGAGAGGGAGCCTTTTTAAAAGAGTTTTTGAGCCTTTTTAAAAGGAAAAAAAGAAAGCTATCGTGAAGGAGAAAGGAATAGTCTGTTGTTAGCTGGGAATAATAAGGGTCCAGTGGTTTGAAATTGTACACAAGAAAGGGTCAGGCTGTGAAAAATTGTGATAGTTAGGATAGTGAAACAGTGGTGTGAATTACGGAGTTTATGAAGACTAATTAACTTTGGGATTGTTAGGTAAACATCTGTTAAGGATGAGTTGTGTTAATAACTTTTAGGGCAGGTAAGTAGTCTAGTTGATCTGTTAAAATCTCAGGTCCTCCATGAACATACCACCTGAGTCCAATGCCTTTTTAAATGATAACAAAGAGCACGTTCTAATAGAACAGCTTCATGACTGTTAAAGGCCAGAAAAATAGTGACATTGAGATCTACAAAGAAATCTGATTCCTCAGAAGGATGTTTTTGGACCAGATTCCTTTATGCACATTTTCCTACGTTTTTAAATTAATATGTTTAAAATCACTGCAGTGTTTGATTTTAATTTTGTCAAGGTTCTAATATTTTTAAATTACTTTTAATACTCTCTCTCTTATGTCATTGGTGTATATTAACAACTTTAACCTGGAAGTGAGGTAATTTATTTTGGTGATTCACGTACAGTTTATCAGTTTCACTGTTTTCTAATTACTTCAGTTCCTTACATTTTTCCTTTCAGAGTGGTTTCGTATTTATAAAAGCCTCAAACTAAAACAGTATTCTTCTGTAGTGTGAAATAGTCTCAGCAAAATGTTTTCAAAGAAATTCTGCGTCTTATGCTTGTGAAGGAGGAAACACTTTTTCAGCTCTTCTTTGGAACAAACACTTTTTTTTAAGGGCATCAAAGTGTCCTAGTGACATGCACTTTGCTATATCGGATCTTCTGTTTGCCTGCAAGAAAATCCTGTATTGTCTTTGCAGACCTTTGTAAGTGTAGCCTGGTTGATTGACTGAGCACTCTTTGTGACCAGTCTGTGTGACACACTGGTCTTTGTGACCGGTTGATTGACTCTTTCCTTGCATTTGCTAGGTCTAGGAGATTCAGAGTACACATTCTTTTGTAACGGTGGAAAGACGGTAGACCGAAGACTTCAAGAACTTGGTGCCCAGCACTTCTACGACACAGGATTAGCGGATGATTGCGTAGGGTAAGAGCTGAATTAGTTCTCATTTTATTTCTTCAGCATGCAATAATAACATGTGAATTTGGTTATACATTCTGAAATCCTTGACGTCAGTAGGACTGGAATACTCAGCGCCTCATAGCAATGAGTCCTGCCTGAACACAGTATGCTTTTTCAATCTCAATTGCCATTAAGTAAAACTCCATTTTAAAAGTGTGAGCAAACATCTGTAATGCCTGGAAAAATGGAGGGCAGCAGTTACAAAAATTAAGTAGTTTAGTGTAAGTGAAGGGATTTAAAAACATAGACAGTTTACTGAGGCTAATAAAAATAAATCTGGTTTCTAGTGTGTGTGGTACTGGCTAGTGGAAGCTGTTTCTACATATGTATCAGGCCTTTATCCAAGCTCACATCTTGCAGTAGAGCTACTTTAAACAAACCCTACAATATATTCTATTTTTTTTCTTTGTTTCCTAAGAAATCATTTTTTTTCCTGCTTTTTCCTTTCTTTCATTTTTATGACTGTAGAGGAATTGTGGAAGCAGTTTGGGTTTTTTATTGCTGTAGAGGAATTATGTAAGAAAACAACTCCCTTCCTGTGCTGTTGCTCTTTCTGGCCGGTAGGCTGCAGCCTTGGCTTATTTATTTTGAACTGGAGGTAATATCACTTCTGTGCATGATGATACGAGATAGTTGAACACAAATGTTACCATAACCATAAAATTTATATCTTGCCTTCTAAAATAACAGAAATGGAACATTAGTGTAAGCTACTGATACTGCTGTTGCACAATGAAAAGTTGCATGTTTTACTACCATCCCTTCAGCTTCCTGTTACAAAGTTCAGCATAAGAAATTAAAAATGAGAAACTGGAAGAAGAGTAAGGCTGTTATATGTGTTAGACTCTAAATTTACATAGTGGTAATAACTAAATGAAAATATTTTTTTAACAAAAAAGTCATCCTGGTGACAGCTGCAGATAGATATTAAAAATGGAAAAGCTTTTGTTGTCTTTTCATTAGTTGTAAATTAACAGTCCAGTAAGTGACAATAATTCATCCATTCCTTTCTCCTTTGTTTTTTTCTTTTCCTCCCTTTCCAGTTTGGAATTGGTGGTGGATCCTTGGATTGATGGACTTTGGCTTGCCCTCAAGGAAGCATTTCTCTTGCAGAAAGAAAAAGAAGGCATGAGCAGCGATGTCGATGCTGTTTCTAGCTCTCTCTCTGCAGACCCTCACATTGTGCATGAACTAAACCTAAGCTCAGAAGTACAGAACTTGAAGCTAGAAGATGGGGGAGTGAGGAGTTCTGGTGTTCTGACACAGAAACTGGTTGACATCAGTCTTGTGGCTTCAACTGGAGACACTGAACCTTCACTTGTTCATTCTGTCCCTCCTGTCTCTCAGTCTGCTCTTAATATTCCTGCCTTGCCACCAGAATATATAGAGGTGCAGTTTCAGGACATCCATGGTGAGGTAAGGACTTCACTTTGAATGATAAAAACATCTAGCTCAGGTAGCAACCTAAGTGTTTACGCCTACATGTGGCTCAAAAGGGCAAGTGGATACGAATATAGGGGGGATATGTCCCCCTGAACACAGGAGGTTTATGAATTGTAAGTGAAAGGTTCATTTGTATTATGAAAATTTAGTTCCCACCGTATGAATTGTAGGCACTCATGTCAAAGTATGATCTAGCAGTGCCAGGAATGGAGAATTAAAATCCTTGTTGTCTTATGTTAGAACAGTGAAAACACCTTCCTCTAGAAAGGAGCATAGTACAGTGTTAAATTTTTAGTACTTGCGGAATGCCTTAAGAGGGTGTGAAATTGCTCAAAATCTTGCTTCATATTTAATAATAGAGAAAAGTCGTCATTGCAAAAACATATTCATAATTTTACTATTGGAAATGAAAGATGAACTGTAGGTCAAAAGCCAGTGTGTATTTCCTATGAACCCATGTTGAACAAAAACCTGCTGGACAAAGAGAAGAATAAGCATGAGCTGGGGATCATCTCCATTTGGCATATTTAGTGTTCAAAATGAACTGGAAAGTGTGACTCAAACTTTTCTGGTTGCCTGCCAAAGGACGGACATTTTAGTTATCTGTGTGAGGGATGGCTGCTGTTTAAGGGCCAGGGAGCCAGGAACATTGAGTGTGGTAACGCAACCAGCCCCATTCCTCAATATCCAGGCAATGCAAACCAGAAGGCAGCCAGTGTCAACCAAGAACGAAGATCGAGCAACTTTGAGTGAATGAGGCAAGCCTAGGGCCAAGCCAGGAAGTTGGTCTGCAGATCCAGGCCTGGATCAACAGCATCTGTGGCCAGCTGCGGGTATAGTTGTTGCTGAGTTGCCGACTCATACGCTCCTGTGATAGACCTCAGGGAGTGACTGACAAACTAGGACTCAGCTGACGTGTCTCCTGGGCCCACGAGCAGAGGTGGAATTGGAGGCCTCTGGTGAGGCTGCTCAGGACCATAAAAGCCCATTAGTATCCTCAGGGCCCTGACATTTTCTCTGTTGAGAGCGCGGTTGGTTTTGCTCAAGGTGTTGAATTAAATAATCCAAATTACTGAAACAAAGATTTAGGATTTTACAGGTACTCTTCAATTAAAGACTTGGGTATTACAGTGGCTAAAAGAGCCCATTTTCTTATTTTAAAGTCATAGCATATATTCAGGCTAATCTCTGAAATAATTGATCAGGTTCTAATACTGGTGCCTTAACTTTTCTGTAAAAAGAAAAAATAAAAGTAAATTTTGCTTTTGAAAAGCAAATTGAAAAAGCTGAATCTGCTAATCTGGAATTCAATGACAGATTAAAGATTATAGTGCAGATTTCAGATATAAAGCCGGATGGTTGTCTTGAGCCTTGTTTGTTATTACTTTAGCACTACTTTTGACATAGCTGTCAAGTAGGCCTCGTGTCATACTTGTAAATACAAACATGACACTATAATGAAATGAGGTGGGTGCCTCAGCTGGACCGTGATAACTGTCTCCATTGATATTCCCTCCAAATCAAGTTTAAGGTATAATGCTTAAATCATGATCTCATTATGTTTTGAACTTGACTTGAAGAGAATATGAATGGAGAGAGTTATCGCAGTCCAGCTGGTGTACAATAACTTAAGCCCACAATGTTAATCACCATGTGAAAATTTGGTGTCTCTCCCACCTCTTTTAATTTTTGTCTGAATTGATCTCAAATGAAGCTTGCTGACCATAGTGATGGCAAAATGAGGGCTGTAGTCTGATCTTCAACTGACAGCCTTTGACAGAGTTCTCCTGGAATTTTTTTTTTGGTGACCATTAACAATTCTCGGGGCACGTTTTCACCTGTGTAGAAAAGTTGTGGCATAGCATGATGCTATTTTGTTGAGTTTGCTGATTCTTCTTATAAATTTCCTGTAATAGTAGCCCCATCTGCACCCTGAAGTCTGAGTCTGTAAATCTGCATTGGTGTTTTTACATAGCTTCTGTTCTTACTTATCTCCATTCTGTTCACCTAGTAATCCTTCTATTAGGCAGCAGGTTTTGGGTTTTAACATAAATGCCTTTCTCTACTTGGTTGTTTTCAGGGAGTTCTCGAAAAAGGAAACAGCTTACTGCATTTGATAGTAGTTTAGGCCCATTAGACTGTTCAAGCCTATTGAGTTTTGTAGCTGAATGTATGCCTATTACTGCTTGCATGTGGTTTTTAAAAATGTAGAGAAAAACACTGTCTGCATATAGAAGATCCATTTTTTCCTCATTATTTTGAATTGTTTTCTAAGATTGTTTGAAAAGAGTTGTAGCAACACTAATTTCTGTATGTCATAGTAAGCTGTCTTTCATATGATTTGCATTTCTAGTGTAAGTTTTTGTGTCCTCTTTTTCAGAATCCACATCTGTCTTCACTGATTTCGGAGGGAACAACCTTTGAAGTGCCAGTTACAAAAGCAGTTCAGCTCACTCGTGAAGATGCAATAAAAACTGCATTGCTCTTAGAACTTGATATTGCAGTAAGTTAACGATGGCTTTATTTTTAGTGGGTTAAAATAAAGGACGAAATGGGTGTGTATTATGTATAATAACTGAGGGGATAATTATTTGAATGTTTAAAAAGAAAAAAAAATAATTCCCTGTACAACAGGGTGTCATCTTAGGCTGTTCCATTTTGCAAGTAAAGCTTGAATCAGTTCACTGAAACAAGACTCCAAGGAATCAAACCAGAAATAAAGCGTCAAATTAATTTCTTTGTTGTTCCATGGCTATGGTATTAATTGAAATACTCTTCTGAAGGGAATTTACAGTGGAAAAAGGCAGGCAAGGAATACTGAAAATTATTAAATTTTCAGGTTTTAAGTATGCAACTTAAATATTCAGAAACTGTATAGTAAATTGTGATGATCCCTTGTGGTAGGTAATCTACAGAAGTAATTATTTGACTAGTATGGTCAAGTGATAAGAATCATTAGCTCTTGAGCACCATTTCTGCCTCTGTCATTCATTTGCTCTGACTTGTAATACTCAAACTGTCAACTTCCATTACCCTAGATGTGAAAACTGATCTGGTTTGCTCAGTAAAGATTGTTTACTGCTTTGAAGAGTGTGTTCGATGCTACTTTATACGGAATCTTTAAAAGGAAGATACGTTACTCTGGAGAGGTTTTCCAGATTTGTAGAACTGTGCCTTTGAGATACTGTGATTTTGGCACTAGCTTTTATTGGACTCTATTATGTGTCAATTTCTGGGGTACTTCTTTAAGTCTCAGTTATAAATAGAATCTATTTAAAATTTTTGGCAAGTGAGTGTCTGAGATGACATGGGCTTTTTGCATATCTTTATATGTGTGACATTTGTCCTGTCTTCAGCACACACTGAAAATTTGAACGTTTTGTGCCTTTTGTTCCTCACATTCTCAACAGCCTGTGTATTCAGGTCACCTCACCTGACGTGTAAGAGAAACATCACGATGCAAATATTATTGTGTATGTTTCTATATCAGGCAGAAGGTTGCTTTTAGCAGTTTGGCACAAGAACCTCAGCCAAATAAGTAGAATCTAGGTCTTAAAATATGAGATAACCTTTTAATTTTTACTGTTTCCTTCCTGTTTTTCTTTTTTCCTCTAGAAAACAAAAAACAGTTTGGATCATTTCAGTCCCAGTTTATCAAGTAGTTTAATCAGCAAATTTTCTTTAGTAATAATGTATCATAAAAATTTCATTAATTATGAGGACTTCATTTCTCTGCTCTTCTCAAACCAGGAAACAAAGTACATCAGTAATTAATGATCTGGGCTGATTATATAACACATCCTCTTTAATAGATATTTATTTTCCTCCTGTTTAGGAAAGTGTTTGAGTTATTTAAAACAAATAATGAAAGATTTTTTTCTAATTGGTGAGGTTAAACCTGAAAAGAAAACGTGAGTATTGAGTTTCTGATGTGGCCCAAACAGTGCAGTGCTAGTAGAGAGTAAAAGAACATATGACTTCATGCGACTGCAGTAGTCGGACGATTGCTGCTGTTGGGAATTGGGGTGCTGTTGGCCTTGGTTTATGATACAGTTTAACAGAAATGATCTCCTATTTCAAAACAGGATACGGTCTTTGACTATCAACCTGGAGATGCCTTCTGTGTAATATGTCCCAACAATGTCAATGAAGTGGAAGAACTTCTTCATATCTTGGGACTTTCTGAAAAAGGAGACTATTTGGTTTGTGTAAAGGTTAAGCAGGGCACTAAAAAGAAAGGTACGGTGTGATGCACTGGTCATGAACAAATACTCCTTTAGGTTTGGATAAGTGCTATGCATACTTTTGAATGTCTTTGTCATCAGTATCGGGACACAGTTGTCATTTCATGGAGGCATGTTGGTAGTCACAGAGATGTGTTAAAAAAGAGAGAGGATGCACAGAATGCTGCTGCTGGTTTTACTACGGATGAGTTAGCTTCTGATTGGGAACTTGAGCCTGGCATTGGTATTCGTCCACTTGTGTGGATGTTCTTTTTCCTCTTAAGCATCCCTCTGAATTTCTTCAAGGTGCAAAGTGGCAGCAAAGCCTTGAGTGATTTAGCATTGAAGTTTATTTGGACACTCGTGTTATACCCCTCTATTTCCTGCTCTCATGATAAAATTTTGACTGCTCTGTGGAAAATTGTCGTTGATACTTCATTGGAAGTATTCTTGCTGTTTAGTTTGTGATTTCCACAAACCAGCTAGGGTTCAAACGTACAGAACTGAATGAAGTTTAGCTCTGGTGTTTCTTAAAGGAACAAGCACTCTGTGATGCCATTTTTGGATGTTAATGGATGCACTTTTTTTTGTTTGTTTGTTTGTTTTTTTTTTCCTTCCCACTAAACTAGGAGCAACTCGTCCACAACACATCCCTGAAAGAGGCACTCTGAAATTCATTCTAACCTGGTGTTTGGAAATAAGAGCAGTTCCCAAAAAGGTAATTATGTGTTTGTTCTTTTTAAAGCAAAATCCTTAGTAATTCTATGCTCTATGGGTTCTTACAGATAAGAATTCTTGCTTTGTTTGTAGTCACCATGTTTCTTGGGGAATAAGGATTGTCAGTGTGGATGCTGCTGGTTTTACTTATTCTGAGGAATTTAATTTCTGGTACTTTATCTGGAAAAGTGTGAAATACTGAAATCTCCATTCCCATTCAGCAGTACCTTGATTCATAAGTATTCTGGAATTAAAAAGTGTTAGATATTTGGTGTCAGATAACTGAACCTGGCTCTGTACGCATTTTAGAGAAATCATTCTTTCTAATCAGAGGGAGCCGTTTCTGTCAAATTTTGTGACTGAGTATAAATACCATGTTGCTCTGTGCAAATATACCATAATGTTTTTTAAATTATTTTAAAGCTTTTCTTTAGCATTTCAGTAACCTGGAAGAATTCAACGAGAATTTTTTGCTTGTATAGTATTTGTTCTCACAGTGTATGAATATTATTTTCATTTCGCTCTGTGTCTGTAAAAAACTGGAAGCTTGCAACTGGGAATGCACATGTATTTCTGGTATTGTCAAAAGACATCTTAGAGAGAACTTTGTATGAAGGATGAAACGAAACAGTTGTGTTTGTTGGGTCTCTGAGGGAAACAAGTATTTGTCGGACCTTTTGACTCAATTTAGCGGATTTCACAGCAGATGAGAATCTTCCAGTCATTGCAACCTTTTCAAAACTGCATTTAGCAATTTTGAAAATTTGTTTTGTCAGTAAGAGTAGGCTGAGAGTGCTGGCTGGGGAATATCACCAGCCACATTTTATAACCTGTCTGCTCTATTACCTGTTGAGCGTAGAATGTACTTTATGTAACTCTGTACTCAAAACTGTTGTCTGGAACCTGAGTGTTTGAGGACACTCAAATTACTTTCCAAGTACTCTTTGGTGTAGAATACATTATTTAACTGCATTTGGTATTTTGGGTCACTCTTATGCACCATGTCTATTTCCACCTTGCTTTTGGAAAAAAAAAAAAAACCTTCTAACTATTTACATCTGATTTTTTTTCTTTATCTTACAATGCTTGATTTAATTTCCCCTGAAGAAAAGCTTGCAGTACTGTTATGTAGGCATAAAGTATGGAATAAAACACCACAGTGACATTTGCATGACTCATTTAATACCACACTTTATTTAAAATAATATCTCTTCTAAGACTTTTTTATTGTTCCTTTCTTAGCTTCTGTAACTTAGAAAATGGTGCTTTGTCTTGAATTAATTTTTGTTATGGGGCTGTTTACTTAACTAAAGTGCAAATACATAAATAAGAAAACCTTTCATAAATTTGATTGTGCCTGTTTATTTGTCTCTCTCCACTCAAGCTAAGTGGGATTTTCTGACCTGCTAGTTTGTCCCAGACACTAGAGGAGCATGCAAAAAAAAAACCAAAAAACCCTACCCAACCAAACAACAACCAAACAGAAAAATTTAAATTTTTCATAGTAGGTGAAAGCGTGCATTGGGAAATAAAATGTATTGTACATTAACCTGTCAGGTAACTTCTCCCTGTCCCTAGGCAACCCGAGTTTTTACCAGTTTTGTGACAGTTTTCACTAATGGACAGGGTGGTTTTTATCTTCCGCTCTTATTTTCTTCTCTGCAGGCATTTTTGCGAGCTCTTGTAGAATGTACCAGTGATGGGAGAGAGAAACGGAGGCTTCAAGAGCTTTGCAGCAGACAAGGATCCTCTGATTACACACGCTTTATTAGAGAGCCTAATGTTTGCTTGCTGGATTTACTTCATGCTTTTCCAAGCTGCAAGCCTTCACTTAACCTTTTAATTGGTAAGTGACTGATTTAGACTTAATTAGGTTTCATATCTGAAAATGCATCAGACTGAATGTTCAGTTTTCCAAGAAAGGGGAATAACTCCTCCATTAACTGCCTTAGCAATATTGTAGTTTTCATAGTGATGAAACTAAAACTGTTGCTGGGGAGCAGAGCTCTGTGTGTGTAGTCTTTGGCCTTCATTTTGCAAATGCTCAGGTGCATACCTGGGCTTCAGCTGACTTGGGATTGCTCCTGTGCATAAAAAATAAGCTTAAGGTGTTTGCAGGATTAGGGTCTGTTACTCCACTGTATATTTTCTGGCATTTGCAGTGCCCAATTTTTATGGTATTGCTTGCTTGTTGTCACCATTCCCCACCACACTGTTCACTTACCGATATGTCCGTCTCCTTTTAATATATACTTCTCCTGAGCCAAAATGTGCAGTCTGCACGCTAGGGCAAGTTCTTCCATTGAAGACACCATATCTATGTATGTATAGGTACATATATATGTAGATATAAATGTGTGTGTGAGAGGGTGATAGATATGGAATGGATTTCTCATTGAAAAATTGCCCAGTAAACTCCTGTCTCTGTTACTGCTTGGGGTTGTTGGGTTTTTTTAAGTGAGGATTTCAAAATTTGCATAGGTGTTCATAGTGGGTTGGAATTGAACTGACACATTTGCTTCTAGGATGTTCTATATATAGGAAACTTTCAATCAAGCAATTCCTATTCTGAGGGCTCTTGTACTCCATAAAGCAGTCCTAGATGAAAGATAGGGAAAAGTAAATTCCAGGGGCATCTCTTCTGTGCACCTTTATGGTTGTTTTTGATTGGCTGACATTCCCCATACATTAACTGTTGTGGCCTCATCTCATGATACCTCTAACAGCTGTTCCACAAATTCTAAAAACCATTTAAAATAGAGTTCACTCTTAATAACTTATTCCTGAGACACAAACACTGAATTACAATTAAACTGCAATGTGCTTGTAATCTCTTTTAGTGTAAACATTCATATAATATTCTCATTTTCATTGGGGTTACTCAACCAATCAGTGATGCTGCCTTCCTAATTATTTTTATTTTTTCAGAACATCTTCCTAAGTTGCAAGCCAGATCCTATTCAGTGTCAAGGTAATGAAAGATTCAAATTATATGTTCTTTTTTTTTCTTTTTTTTTTTTTTTTGTCAAATGTGTATATATGTGCATATCTCAAGAAGAAAGAGAGGAATGAAAGATAAAACCTGAGCAAAAAGTGACTGTGTCCTTGTTGCAAAAAAACCCCAGGGTTTGACTATTTCAAACAACATTGTTTTGAATGTCTGGCAAGTCTTTATTATAGAGTTCTCAAGAACAAGCTCACACATGTGAATCTGATAGAGAGGAATTTCGATTCCCTTCTGTAGGCTGTAGGCACTGAGACCAATCATAAGATGCTTTCTAACTATGTATGAATATCATATAATTAACTGAACACTGCTAACTGTATATAAATATCAGTTAACTGAACACTGGGAATCTTGATTCAAGTGAGATGGTTTGGGCTGCAAACAGATCTGCTGTAAGATAGTATAGCTATCTCTCGGGTTTTGCATTTTTAAAAATGCTTTTATCGTTACAGTTCAAACTTACACCAGCCAGGAAAACTATGGTTTGTGTTCAATGTTGTGGAGTTTCCTGCCTGTCCCACTAGAGCAGTCTCACGGAAAGGAGTATGTACAGGCTGGCTTGCTGAGTTAGTTGCACCTCTACTGCACCCCAATAAAAACACTCTGGATGGAAGAGGAGGAAGCCCTTCAACTGAAAAGGTATAAGTGTTAGGTCTAAACTCCCTTAACCATGAAATTCATATGGTTGAAACAGTTGCAGGTTTCTTTGTTCACTGCTGTGATGTAATGCAGGTGGTTTGGCAGTATGCATCTTCATTTTGCAGTTCTACCCTTCTTGTAAGTTCCCTGTGTAATGTTCAGGATTTCATTGCTAAGTTGCTAAACTTGGGTATCCACAGATAAAGTAAAACAGAAGTAGTGAAACTTCCTGTTGCTGAAAGACCAGAGTCATTTTCCAACCCGCTGTAGTCTTCAAAGATGTTTTAGTGGACTAAAACACTGCTGTGCGATTAAATGGTTATGGCTGTTAGTGTTGTAGGAGAGGGGCACCTGGTCACTTCCAGGTGGCAAATAGGGAAGAAATCCTAAACCTCTTGCTTCTTGTCAGATCTCACACAGTTTGCAAAGGCTGAATTATTCAGTGTGACAGAGAGGGCAATATGCTGTGGTATTTCTGATGTGCGTCAAAGATGGTTTGGCACAGTGGGTATTACTAGGAGAAAGTACCTTTCTTTTAGCCTCTTTTCATTTTGTGTCAGAGAACCTATTTAATTAATTGGTCTCAAAGTTACTAGATGTAAACTAATTATTAAAAATGTTGAATTGTAAGATATAATTAACACGACAAAAGGTCTACTGCCAGTCTTGTCTATATTTGATTGATTAAGAAAAATGGAAACAAGTGTAGAATTTAGTTATAAGGCAACTGTGCCAATAATTCCAGATTTTGGCCTGGCAAAATGGAAGGAAAACCCACACCAGTTATCTTAATTTTTTAAAACTAACTGCAAAACCAAACTGATTAATACGTGCATCATATATCTTATTCCAGTGTTCACATATGCTCTTTATTTAAAGTATAATTGATTTACAATAGATTAAAGATCAAACATGAAGAAGAGGTGGAGTAAAAATTTTAAAAAAGGGTTATTACAAAATGAGTCTGAATAAAGTTCAGTACTATTTGCATCTGCTGCATAAGCTAGAATTCAGCATAGATAAATGTGCAGCAGTACCAATACAAAATAGATGAGTGCAATCTTACACAAAAATACCTTAGATTAATTGAAAACACATTATGAAAATTTTACCATTTGCAGTATTTTATAAAGGAATGACCAGTTTGGAATTAATAGAGAAAATTACCTCCTAGCTCCAGTGTGGTTTGAAGAATAAGTGTAATAGAAATACAAATATTGCCCCATGCAGCAAGAATTATATTATTTTTTTTGTTATAAAACCAGAAAAATAATCTTGTTTAACATTCTAGTGTCTATAGTGAATTAAACGGTAAGAAATGAGTAGTGTTATAGCACTTGGGTTTACAGAGCCAAATTTAAATAACTTGGTCTAGTGCTTCATTTCTTTCTTGAACTGGAAAGTAAATTCAAATCCTTTCATAATTAATATGCAAAATAAATTGGATGTTTGCTTATGACTTCAATGAATGAAGAAGCTCTGCTATGGCTGATGCTGAGTCCTGAATAATCTTTTAAAGAATTAAAAATAGTCATCTCGCATTTCCTAAACATTATGTTAGCCACCCCTCAGAGAATAATTGTGGAACTCATATGAAAATCATATTTAGACTTCCTTTCAGACACAGATCTGAAGATCAGAATTAAACTTTATCAATGGAATGATTTAAACCATTTTCCGAGGTCTTTGAGCAGTTATCTGCTTCCCCTCACCTGTATGCATTTCTGGAGATCATGTTAAACTTTTATGAAAATTAAGAAAGCAAGCTCAGTATCGGTAAGCTTCAGTTTGTTATGAACAAACCCTTACCTCCACTGGAATTTTGTAGATGTCCATGGTGTAAAAAAAAGGTTGAGTTGCCTACAAGAAGGCATCCTGGCTTGTTTAAAAAATAGTGTGACCAGCAGAAGTAGGGAGGTGATAACGGCAATAAGCTTTACTTCCTTTTGAGTAGCAATGCCAATTCCATGAATTTTAAGAACATCCCACAAATTTATTACGCTGTTAACTTTCATACTCAAACTCATGTTTCTGTGGGTTTGCCCATTTTTTTTTTTTCTCCTGATTAATTAATAGATCTGTAAATATTGTGTAGTTGGGGTGGGGTTCTTTTCAGAAACTCATGTGCAATTTTATTCCAGTTATCTGTAGGGCATTAAAAAACCTCTGAAGCTCAGGGTCTGGAAGGGTATGTGGACACATACACTATGTAAATATCCTAAAGGTTCTAAAATGGCCATGACATTTTCATCGCTTAAGAATATTCTTCAACTGTATTCCATCTAATTTCATTTTAGATCTCCATTTTTGCTCGTCCAAACAATACTTTCCACTTACCTGCAGACCCATCTGTCCCATTCGTGATGGTTGGTCCAGGAACAGGAATTTCACCATTTATTGGTTTCCTACAACATAGGTATGTACCAAATTGTTACCTGGAAAGCAGCCTTTTTTGTGTTGAGGAAAGTACAGCCTCGGGTTTGCAGTACAAGTATAGTTAATTTTCTTTTCTTTTTCTCTTTACTTTTTTGTAACAGTGGT